>CM053560.1:32761424-32811281 GCA_028646485.1 Cryptoprocta ferox
GGAACAATGGTTCTTGAAATTTGCTTTGATACACAAGCATGTTTCTGGAACAAATTTTGCTTGGAAACCAAGATTTTACTGTATTTTGATTCCTTTGTCATTTTCTGCTATATATCTTTTAGATATTTTCTTTGTGGCTTTCATGAGGAATATATTTAACTCCCTAAATTTGGTTGCGTTGATAAATTAACTTCAATAGCATAAAAAAACTCTGCTACTCTATACCTCTATGCTCTTCCTACTCTTTTGTTGTCACATCTGTGTTTGCTCATTTGGGGTTTAGTTTTCACTTCTTTTCCAGTTTCTCAAGGTATAAAGTTAGCTCATTCATTGGAGATGTTTCTTCCTTTTTAATGATGGCATTTATAGCTATAAATATCCCTCTGGACAGTGCTTTCACAGCATCTCATGAGTTCTGGTATGTTGTGTTTTGTTTTCATCTGTCTCAAAATATTTTATTAATGACTTCTTTTTGAACCACTGGTTAAGAATGAGTTACCTAATTTTCACATATTGTCAATTTTCTAGTTTCCTCCTTTTTAAATTTCTAGCTTCATTTCATTTTGGTCAGAGACGATACTTTATAAGATTTTAATCTTTTTAAATTTACTGAGATAACTTTCATTAGCCTAACAATTGGTTTATTATATAAACAGTTCCATATCTCTTTTTGTATGTTGTCAATAATTGTCTTTTGAAGCATGACTATGCTTGGCTTTCCTAACTTACTTTAAGCATTAAATGTGATAATTCATTTATTTTCTTAATGCAGATTTCTTTAAAACTTTTTAATTATATGAATTTTTTGAATGAATTAGTCTACTACCTATGTAATAATAAAAAAAAGAAATATGTAGATAGTGGTTATTGCCATTAGCGAAACTATTCCAGAAAGTAAAAAGGTCCAAATTTATTGGTAATGGTAATGTTTAAAGGTAATTCAGAGTGGCTCTGAAATATTTTAATTTTCTGCCCTAACTAAAATCTGCTTCTCCTTTAGTTTTCTCCAGTTTTTGTTGTAATAAATATTACTTCATCCAGTAGTCCATGTCAGAATTGTGTAAATATTCTTAGACATCTTCCTCTTAGTCCCTACAACAATTAGTAACTGAGTCATAATTCTACTTGCCTTAATTTATATCGAAAATACCTATTCCTCTACTTCCAAATTTTTATTTAAGAGTTTATAATTTCTAACCACAGTTTTAATAGTGTCCTTATCATAGATGCACCAGTCTGACTACTCTAAAATGTAATTTTTGTCATGTTATATCCTTATTTTAATTTATATTTAATATCTTAAGTTTGATGAAACAACTCCCTTTGGTAACCCAATTTTTGACTCCATTTTTTCCTCATTTTCTGTTAAACTCTCACAGCCTCTTTGTTCTAGCCTTGCACAATTATCAGTAGTTTCATTAATGCATTAGGCAATCCCTTGCCTCCCTGTCTTTCTATTACCCCTATACTAATGCCCTTCTGCATCCCTGAAACCTCCTAATCATCCATCAGGAGTAAAATACCACTTTCACAAGATCTATCTAGATTCTAGAATCAGAGATAAGCACTTCTTCTACTATAAGTAGTGCCTTTCTCTTACCTGCATTCTAGGATTTGTTGTTGTTGTTATATTTATTATTTACGCAGAGATCTATATTCCCCATTAAGATTAGGAAGGTACAGATTATATTTTGAGTTACTTTTGTAACTGACACATAGTGGTCACTTAAAGCTTGGTAAATCTGAACATGTTCAGTAAATTAATGAATGATGAAAATGTTAACCACACTTTTCAGTAAATCCTTTGTTAAAAGCATATCTCCATTTTAATAATTTTTATCATACTTTTTGGTACACACAATGTGGTGTAAACGGACTTCTTTTATAAAATAATTCTTAGATGTCTTAGCTTGAGCAGTATTCTACTATCAGAGCTTTCAACTTGACTGAAGAAGCAAGTAGGAAATGCTTAGTGATTTTATAAGAAGCCAAACTATTGCTTAATACATTAATTTTAATGAATTAGCCTTATTAGACAATATGGCTTGGTTCCTGCTATTTTAGAAATTATCAGATGTCACTTTCACATTAAGTAACATTAATCTTTTATCCTCCCAGGAAGATTATCTTGTCTAAAAGATGCTAAAGATTATAATCTCATTAGAAAATTTCTATCAAATATAAAAGTGAGACTACTAGACTTAAGTAACATACACATATATCCAATAAATTCCTCAAGTAGTTATTTTAGTCTATTTTTATCCTATGCTTAGGGCCCTGTGGTACTCAATAAAGTCCTAGCATCAGCTCTAATTAAAATTCAAATCTGAAGTTGTTATAAGAAATTATATCTCCTAATAATGTGACTTATCACTGGTTTATTTTAAGATTTACAATATTAAGAAAACAAATGGTATAATTATCAAATCAAGAAACTGGGTGTCTCTTCATTTAATTATATTTCTGCCACCAGTTTGTCTTAAATGTTTCATTCAACAATTATTTCTTTTTCATAAAATTTTTGCTTTATTAAGGTATCTTAAATGCTATAATTCACCATGTATCTTAAATAAATATAAATATAAAAATATAAATATAAACTAACCAGGTGCCTCAAATAAAGTACAATTTTTTAATTAAAAAAAAAGCTTCTCTAAAAAGGAAAGTATTAAACAGTGTCTAGGTCTAACTATGCTAATATGTGCATCAATCTTTCAAAATATGGTTTCTTGGGAGAGAAGTCTCTAAATAAAAAAATTCTCTACATTTTCTTCCCTTAGGGGAAGTTAAGAATTTTTAGGTTTTAATATCACAATTTCAGTGACATGCTTTAAGAAAAAGATGTAATATCTGAGCAGATCTGGAAATACAACAGTATAGAAGCAAACCATCTTTGAAATTTTCATAGAATCTAAAGAAGCATACTTTATGTCATTTTGAAATACAACTAAATTTCTAAATATGCTGTCAAATAGAGGAAAACAAAAACCAACCTAGAAAGTGGATGCATGCTAACAGCACAAAGGAAAGACCTCTGGTCTGCTCTTATTTGAACAATAACATAACTATGGAAATCAAATATTAAATCAAGCAGATAGAAATAAAAGTTAGGTTAAGGTAAAATTGTGTTCAATAACTTTGAAAATTCCCATGTATCAAATAACTGACTAAATATCTCATTATATGGTACATGTGGAATACATGACTTTTTTTTAAAGAAAAAAATATATAGGTACAAAAAAACATATTATAAAAATGTTTAAGGGTGCCTGGGTTGCTCAGTCAGTTGAGTGACTTTGGCTCAAGGCATTCTCTCATGGTCTGTGGGTTCAAGCCCCGAGTCAGGTTCTATGCTGACAGTTGGAGCCTGGAGCCTGCTTTGAATTCTGTGTCTCCTCTCTCTGTCCCTCCCCTGCTTGTGCACTCTCTCTCTCTTTCTCTCTCTCTCTCAAAAATAAATAAACATTCCATGCTCATGGACTGGAAGAACAAATAATTAAAATGTCTGTATTACTCAAAGCAATCTACACATTCAGTACTATCCCTATCAAAATAGCAACAGCATTCTTCACAGAACTAGACACACTAGAACTGACAAACTCTTAGACTAAAAAGAGACAGAAGACTCAAATAAAATTAAAAAATTAAAGAAAAGACATTATCACTGATGCCATAGAAACAAAAAGAAACATAAGAAACTATTATGTACATTTATATGCCAACAAATTGGGTAATATAGAGAAACACATAAATTCCTAGAAAGGTACAGTCTATCAAATCTGAATCATGAAGATTAGAAAACATGAATAGACCTGTATTGATTGAATCAGAAATGAAAAGTCTCCTAAGAAAAACAGCCCAGACCGGATGACTTCACTGATGATTTCTACCAAATCTTTAAAAAATATTTAACACTAGAGGAGGAGTTAAGATGGCTGAGTGGTAGGTGGGCCCTGAGCTTTTTCTTGTCGCTAGATCAGCATCAAATTATTTTGGACACCTAGGAAACTGATTGGAGGATTAACGCAACAATCTGCATAATTTGAGCGAGAGATCTTAACAGTCATGCAGTGCATAGAGGTAAACTAGGGGAGAGAAAACTTGCAGTGCCATGGAGGATGGGAGCTGTTTTTGAGCAGAGAGGACAGAGAGAGAAAGAGAAAGGGGGGGAGAGAGTGCAGCATGCTGGGATTGCACAAGAAAAGTACTCCCCCTGGAAATAGCTAAAAAGAGAGTGAAACCACTCACAGGGGACTAGACAAGAAATCTGTTCCACAAAACCACTGATAGGGGTAAAGAGTTGATTTCAATACTGCCAATTTGTTATAAACAGCGGAGCACAGAGTGTGAACTTTCAAGCTCAGTGCCTGGTGATACTCTGGTGAGGAAGCTTGGCAAATCCCCAGGAGTGGGCAGTGCCTATGCCACAGGGGGAGAAGTGGTTTCTCTGCTAAGAGTGCATTTGGTAGAGGCGAGACGGACTGTGGGCAAAAGTCCTGGCAGGAGCCAGAGAACTGCCAATGTTTATGGGTATAGGAACAAAGATGCTGGCTGAAGGCACCAAACCCTGGCGCCAGCTGTGTGTTGCAATTTACAGTAAACTCTAAGCCTCTGCCCCTGCATGGTCGCACAAATGTTTTCTGGGACAAGTTGGTACCTGGCCTTTGCTTGGCAAGGCCATCTCCCAGAGGATCAGTGCAGGTCTGAACCATGGGGGTCTCTGAAGTGTAGGGTTTTGAAACAGCCCTATCTGACATAAAGCTCTGAAAGGAGGCACTGCTTGGCAGGCAGACAGCCTGGACACAGACAGGGTAAAGACAGGGAGTGGAGGAAAGGATGAGACAAAGGAGGGGTGATTGTGCACCTGTGAGGCCATGAAATTCCTGCTCTGGAGACCAGAGAGAGGGGTGAAGCCATTTTCACTACTAGCACACCTGTACTGATGGACCCCCATGAGCTAAGCAGCACCACCAAGTGAAGACTGGAGCCTTTACACTAAGCCCTGCCCACCTGCATCCTCCTGGTACATCTCTAGTAGGGCAAGTCGGCATGAGAACCAGAGAGGCAGGCCCCTCCCCCAGAAGACCAGCACAAATCCATTCCACCCACTTAGTCTATGGATCACAGTATGCTGCAAAGTTTCAGATCTAGGGGAAATTAGATCTAGCTTCAATTGGATGTGATTTTGTTTGTTCACTTGTTTGTTTTCTTTTCTTCTGTTTTTGTTTATGTTGGTGTTTTTTCTTCCTTGGATACAGAAAGAGCAAAATTTTTTATTAATTTATTCTATTTTATAATTAAAATTAATTTATAATTAATTTATAATTAATTTATTTATAATTTTTAAAAAATAAAAAATTTTTTATTAATTTTTTCTTCCTCAAAAATGAAAAGATAGAGGAATTCACCCAAAAAGAAAGAACAGCAAGAAATGATGGCCAGAGATTTAATCAACACAGATATAAGTAAGACGTCTGAACTAGAATTTAAAACCACGATTGTAGGGGTGGCTCAGTCAGTTAAGCGTCCGATTTCGGCTCAGGTCGTGATCTCACAGTTCGTGAGTTCGAGCCCCACATTGGGCTCTGCGCTCACAGCTCAAAGGCTGGAGCCTGCTTCTGATTCTGTATCTCTATCTCACTCTGCCCCTCCACTGCTCACACTCTGTGTCTCTCTCAAAAATAAAAAAAAAAAAAAAAACTATAAAAAACATTAAAATAAATAAATAAATAAATAAATAAAACCACAATTGTAACATTAGTTGGGGCTGAACTAGTACAAAGAATTCTAAAATTTGTAGGGAACCAGAAAAGACTCCAAATAAGCAAGTAATAATGTTCAAAAAGAAAACCAAAGCTGGAGGTATCACAATTCCAGATCAAGTTGTTTTACAAAGCTGGATTCATCAAGACAGCATGGTATTTGCATGAAAACAGACATATAAATCAACGGATGAACACAGAACATAGAAATGGACCCACAAATGCATGGCCGACTAATCTTTGACAAAGCAGGAAAGAATATCTAATGGAAAAAAGACAGTCTCTCTTCAGCAAATGGTGTTGGGGAAACTGGACAGTGACATGCAGAAGAATGAACCTGGACCACTTTCTTACACCATGCACAAAAATAAAAACTCAAAATGGATGAAAGACTAAAGGTAAGACAGGAAACCATCAAAATCCTACAGAAGAAAACAGGCAACAAACTCTTTGACCTTGTGTGCAGAAACTTCTTACTTGACATGTTCCCAGAGGCAAGGGAAACAAAAGCCAAAATGCACTATTGGGACCTCATCAAGATAAAAAGCATCTACACAGTGAAGGAAACAATCAGCAAAACTAAAAGGTAACTGACAGGAGAAGATATTTGCGAATGACATATTGAATAAAGGGTTAGTATCCAAAATCTATAAATAACTTACCAAACTCAACACCCAAAAAACAAATAATCCAGTGAAGAAATGGATGGGCAAAAGACATGAAGACATTTTTCCAAAGAAGACATCCATATGGCTAACAGACACATGAAAAGATGGTCAACATCACTTATTAACAGAGAAATACAAATCAAAACCACAATGGCACACCATCTCACATCAGTCAGAATGGCTAAAATTAATGACCCAGGAAACAACAGATATTGGGGGGGATGAGGAGAAAGGGGAACCTTTTTGTACTGCTGGTGGGAATGCAAACTGGGGCAGTCACTCTGGAAAACAGTATAGAGGTAGCTCAAAAAGTTAAAAATAGAACTATCCTATGACCTAACAATTGTACTACTAAATATTTATCCAACGGATACAAAAATGCTAATTCGAAGGGGCACATGCACTGCAATGTTTATAGCAGCACTATCAACAACAGTCAAATTATGGAAACAGCCCAAATGTCCATTGACTGACAAACAGATAAAGAAGATGTGGTATATACATACAACAGAATATTACTCAGCAATCAAAAAGTACGAAATCTTACCATTTGCAACAACGTGGATGCAACTAGAGTGTATAATGCCAAGCAAAGTAAGTCAGCAAAACATAAATACCATATGATTTTACTCATATGTGGAATTTAAGAAACAAAACAGATGAATATAGGGGAAGGTAAGGAAAAATAAAATAAGATAAAAACAGGGAGGCAAACCATAGGAGACTCTTTATATTTAGAAGAATTGAGGGTTGCTGAAGGGGAGGTTGGTGGGACATGGACTAAATGGGTGATAGGCATTAAGGAGAGCACTTGTTAAGATGCACAACTGGGTGTTATATGTAAGTAACGAATCACTAAATTCTACTCCTGAAGCCAATGCTACACTATATGTTAACTAACTTGAATTAAAAAAAAATATTCTTCTTAAAAAATTTGACATTAATCCTTTTGAAACTAAAAAAAAAAAAAAAAAAACTGAAGGATCGGCACACTTCCAAACTTATTTTATAATGCCACACTACACTGACATCAAAGCCAAAAAAGGCACTACAAGAAAACAAAAACTACAGGTCAGTAACCCTGATGAATACAGATGTAAAAATCCTCAATAAAATAATAGCAAACCAAATTCAGCAGCACATTAAAAGGTCAGACACCATGACCAAGTGTAATTTATCTCTTGGATGCAAGTATGGTTCAATATATCCAAGTCAATTAAAGTGATACACTGTATTTTCAGAACAAAGGATCAAAATCACATGATCCTCTCAATAGATGTAGAAAAGGCACTTGATAAAATCCAACACTCTTATGATAAAATATTTCAACACATTGGGTATAGAAGGAATGCAGCTCAACATAAAAAAGGCCATACATGAAAGTCCACAGTTAAAAACTGAAAACTTTTCCTCTAAGATCAGGAATAAGACAAAGATGCTCACTCTCACCTTTTCTATTAAACATACTACTGGAATTCCTAGCCAGAGCGATTAGGCAAGAAAAATAAATCAAGGGCATAGAAATTAGGAAAACAGATCATTTTCTCTCCTTTCAGATCACATGACCTTGTGCATAGAAAACCATGAACACACCACCAAGAAAACTGCAAGAAACTAATGAATAAATTCAATAAAGTTGCATGATATCAAAGCAATATATAAAATTCAACTGCCTTCTATACACTACCCCAAAATAAGGAAAACAATCCCATTTACAATAGCAACAAAAAGAATAAAATACTTAGAAATAAACTTAATCAAGGAGGCAAAAGGCTTGTATACTAAAAACTATAAAAACATTGGTAAAAGATATTTAAAAAGACACAAATAAATGGAGAGACATCCTGTGTTCATGGACTGGAAGACTTAATATTGTTAAAAATGTCCATGCTACCCTCAAACATCTTCTGAGAAAGAAATCTAGAGGATTAGGTGAAAGAAGAAGAAATAGCCAGTTCTCAGAGACTGCTGACATTCAGGGAGGTGGTCACAGAATTCTTTCAGGAGGAGTGAGGATGCCTGAACCACATTCAGCAGGAATTGTACAGGAATGTGATGTTAGAGAACTATGGAAAACTCCTCTTGGGTCTCATTGTGTCAAAACCAGACTTGGTCATCCTTTTGGAACAAAAGAAGAACTCTGGAATGTGAAGAGAAAGGAGACAGTAGCCTTACATTCAGTTATGTCTTCTCATGACACCCTGTGATTGTTGACCAAGATGGGCAAAAAAGATTTATTCCATAAAGTGCTATTGGGGAAGATACAGAAGCTTGGCTTTGAGAATTCATAGTTAATGAAAGACTGAGAAGGTGATGGTAGGAAGTGAAGGGCTGAAAGAAGGTTATTATGGATATAACAAAACTGAGACAATTACCCTTAATGGAATCCTTACTTCCAGAAGAGAAAGAGTATATAAAACATTTTGAGGAAAACCCCAGTTATGTTTGGAGAACAATGTCTTATAAACAAAAAGACCCAACTCCATTTTTTAAACATACATATTCTCTGAAAAGAAATTTGGAAAATCTGGAAAGTGATCTATTCCATGTAGAAACCAATGATTTGAATCATTTCAAATAAAGAAAGGATTAACTATTCAAACATTTCTGAAAATTAGAAATTTAAAAATGAAGATAAGAATTGTAAATGTAATCAATTGAAATGTCCTTTTCTGAGGGTTATTATTCTACAACAAATAATCCCTTCTTGTTCCAAAATCACCTAATTTTGATAAACATGGGAGAGTCTTTATCCCACCTCACTGTTCAATAGTTATCACATACATAATTTGGAGCAACATTTTATGTGTAATGAATTTATAGGACGAGGCCTTTTGTGAGGACTTTATCTTCAATCATTACCAAGGTGTTTATAATGGAGACAGAGCTTCTGAATGCAATGAATCTGGGAAAAAAATTAACAACAAGGGTCAATTCTTAATAAACTTCAGAGAACTCAGTTCCAGATACCATTATAAAAGTAATAAATGTCAGAAAGTTTTCTATCAAAAAACCCAGGAAAAACAGAATAAAACAAAAAACCTGTCCATATTTCCCCAAAGTCATTGACAGATTCAGTGCAATCCTTATCAAAGTCCCAATGGCATTTTTAATGGAAATAAACAAATCTTAAAATATGAAACCATAAAAGATCTCAAATAGTCAAAACAATTTTGACAAAGAACAAAGCTATTGGCATCATACCTTCTGATTTCAAAATATATTACAAAGCTATAGAAATTAAAACAATACAGTACTGGCATAGAGACAGTCATATACACCAATGGAAAAGAATAGAGCCCAGAAATAGACCCACGCATAAATTGCAACTGCTTTTGACAAAGGTACCAAGAATACACAATGGGTAAAGGATAGGCTCTTCAACAAATGGTGTTGGAAAAGCTGAATTTTTTAACAAATAATTTGGGGGGAAAGGGTGAAAAAGGGGGAACTTATAGATTCAAAAATATTTTAAGAAACATATCAAGTCAAAACAAGTTTGTTTGGATACTGATTCTAACAAATGAAAAGTAAAAGTGAAAAGGAATTCTAAGACAAATCAGAAACACTTGAACATATACTGGGTATTTGATATTAATAATGATTTTTTTAAGGTATGATAATGGTATTATTATCATTTTAAAAAACTAAAATGTTTTCGCCTTTGAGAGATATATACTGAAATATCTGTGGAGATAACTACTTGATGACAGAAATTTCCTTGGAAATAATTCAGTGGTGTATGGGGAAGTGGGAGTAGAGATGAAATAAATTTGGCCATGAGTTATTAAATGTTGAAGCAATATAATGGGTACATGGAGATTTATTATACTATTCTCTCTTTTATGTATATTTCAATTTTTACATGATAAGGTTTAAAAATGAGAAAAAGTGGGAGGAGAGGAATTGTAGATAGGAAGCAGAAATATTCTATACTATAAAGGGAAGCTTTACTACAAAGGAAAAAAGGTAAATAAGTCAATAACCAGAAGGAGATATCTTTAAAAAGATATCTTTTTAAAGGATAGGAAAATTACAGAATGTTTTTATGTTGATAAGAAAAATCAAGTGAAAAGAGAAAAGTAAAAATTCAGGAAGCCAGAAAATTGTGGTAACTATATCTTTAGGTGGATAAAAAGGGATAGAACTTAGTACACAAATGTATGCCTTGACCTTTGCTTACAAGTCTGCTTGGTTCTTTCATGTATATTCATCACTAACAACACATGAAAAGGCAGATTGAATTCAGATGCATGAAACTAGATAGTTGTGATGAGAACATAGGGAAATTCTCTTTTGATCTTTTTTTCTCCATGACACAAGAAGAAAGGTTATAACTAAGACAGGGGACTGAGGAGGAGGTGTTGGACATTTGAAGACATAGAGGAAGGTACAACTACCATCTAATATGGTGAAAGAGAGAATATATTAGTACAGGGTTTGGGAAAATCTGGTCTACTGTCGGCTTTTGTAAATACAGCTTTATGGAACACAGCCACGTTCATCTGTTTATGTATTATGTGTATGGCTATTTTGTGCTATAATAGCAGAGTTGAATAGTTATGAAAGAGACCATATGGCCCATAGTGTAAAAATCTTATTACCTGGCCCTTTACAGAAAAAGTATGCCAACTCCTGGACTAGAGAAATAAATCATTAGGCTATATGAAAAACCAATATGAAGTTAATGATCATGAATTTAAGCACAGAGGAGTCATTTGGTTATATGTTTATCTCCAGCTACATGGAAACAGATCCAAAATAGATGGAAACTTGGGACTTAATCAACTTTATGGTTTAGCCAAGAATATTGTTTCTTATGGCTAGTGTAATAAATCACCACAAACTTGGTAGCTGAAAACAACAATTTATTCTCTCACACGTCTGTAGGCCAGAAACCTGAAATCACTATTGCTGATTGAAAATAATCACTGAAGTCAAGGTGTCAATAGGGCCACATTTTCTACAAAGGTTCCAAGGGACAATCTGCTCCTTACCTCTTCCAGCTTCTATGCCTTGGTTTGTGGCCCATAACTCCAATCTGTTTCCTTCTCTTCTGTATGTCTTCTCCTCTTGTATGAAATTTTTCTCTGTCTCTCTCTAATAAAGACACTTGTGATTGGATTTAGAGCTCACCCTGATAATCCAAAATAATTTCCCATCTCAAAATCCTTAACTTAATCATAAACTGCAAATACATGTTTTCATTATAAGGGAACATTTAGAATCCAGGGATTAGGTTTGGGTGACTATTATTCAGCTAAACAAACTCAATGAAACAAGAGAGGGACATGAAAATTAAAGATGTGTTGAAGGGAGTAATTATAAAGATTGACCAAAGGATATAAGTTTGGTAAGGAGGGAAATGAAAATGGTAAAGAGCTATTCAAAGGTCAATGAATCAGAGGTCCCAGTGAGATCAGCTGCAGTTGAGTTACGAGAAGGAGTCAGAGAAAGAAGTAGTGACTGGAGAGAGGAATAACTGAAGTAAAAATTATACATAGAAGGGTTATAACTGTTAGCAATGTAACAGTTTAGGGTGTGACTACTAGATCCAGCGACTCAGGAAGGATGAATGACAGCACTGGATGAAAGGTGTCAAGGGAACTGAGAGGCTAAGAATCTTTTTATTCCTCTCATTTTAAACTTTTATTAATATTTTTGGAATACCAGTGTTTTACAGAATAAAGGATAGCAATGCAGAATTAAGGAATACACGCATTTTGGTTACTATTAAGAGCAAAAAGACGTGATAACTGCAGACGACTTAATGTACTGTAGAAGAAAGGCTGGAATAGATTTTTCCTCTAATTCTTTGCAGAACAACTTTCAGGGTTTACAGGTTTCATCAATACTAAAGGTAATACATAATTAAAGGAAACCCTACATGGGGTCAAATATTTAAAATTATTTTGGGGGCACTTAGGTGGCTCAGTCAGTTAAGTGACCAATTTTAGCTCAGGTCATGACCTCACAGTTAGTGATCTGGAGCCATGTCAGGCTGTGAACTGACAGCTCAGAGCCTGGAGCCTACTTTGGATTCTGTGTTGCCCTCTCTCTCTCTCTCTCTCTCTGCTCCTCCCCCGCTTGTGCTCCCCTTCTCTGTCTCTCAAAAATAAATTAAAAAAATTATTTTTCAGGGTGCCTGGGTGGTTCAGTCAGTTGAGTGGCTAATGATTTCAGCTCAGGTCATGATCCCAGGGTCATGGGACTGAACACTACACTCAGCACAGAGCCTGCGTGGGATTCATTCATTCATTCATTCATTCATTCTCTCTCTCTTCTCCTACCTCTAAAATAAATAAATAATTTTTTTTCAAAATATACCAGAAATAAAATCATAACTACCATGTTCTTCAGGAAACAAAGGAACAATAAGAATTAAAATTTGATTTCTTAAGTCATTTATTTACATTTCATAGATGCTCAGTAATTTTCTTAAAATACTGCCAATAAATACCTATACATTATCTATAGTCTTCACTGCCTTGAGACAGCCTAACACCTCCTCAGCTTCATCTCCAGTATTACTGCTTCCCTCATTTTACCACAATGCACTTACTAAATTTCAAACCATTTAAAATCACATACAGATGCCCAAAGATCCAAATCTTTTCACATATCCACATCTTTGTATACAGTGTTCTCTGATTGATCCTCCTGGTAGACAGTTATAAGTCTTTAAAACCCAAATGAAAAGTCAAATTTTCTGGAAAATTATTTTGGACATTTTTCTCTCTCATCCCTTCAATAGTCCTTCCCTCTTGTATGGTTAACATGAACACCTCTATGCTATCTGTACTGTGTACCTATTTCTATTGTTTACTTTATAAATCTAATACTATAGTGTACTGTTCTTCCGCATAGCCATTCTACTCGTTACTGAAGGTGGGGTATTGAACTCTCTAGCTGTTAACTATTGAATAGTCTATTTGTCCTTCCAATTCTGTCAGTTTTGGCTTCTTGTACTGTGAGACTTTGTTAGGTGGATGTGTGTTTATGTTTAATTCTTCCTGATGGATTGACCCTTTTACCAATGTAATAGACCCCTCTGTAAAACTTACTGCTTATATAATTCTTCCCCCTCGGAGAATTGTTAAAAGTCAGAGACCATTTCTGTATTACAAAACTTGGCCTATGGGGTGCCTGGGTGGCTCAGTTGGTTAAGAATCCGACTTCGGCTCAAGTCATGATCTCTCGGTTCATGGGTTTGGGCCCCGCGTCAGGCTCTGTGCTGACAGCTCAGAGCATGGAGCCTGCCTTCAGATTCTGTGTCTCCCTCCCTCTCTCTCTGACCCTCCCCGGCTCGTGCTCTCTGTCTCTCAAAAATAAATACAAAATATTAAAATTTTAAAAAAAAAACTTGGCCTGATGTGTAGAATAGGTGTGAAATGAATGTGTTTTTAAAACAAAATCTGTTTTAATTTTCATTAACATAGAAGAAAGGTTACACAATCTCCTACAGTAATATATTCCACTGCCCCATTTTATGTACTTTTTTCCTTTAGAATAAATAATAAAAATCACTCATTTTGCAATTAATATTGACTTTCTTTTGTTCTGCTTTTGGTATATATACCAAACAGTCACATTTCTATATGTATCAAGTCTGTGCAGTAGATGGCTAAATCATTACTCAGCTTTCTCTTTAGTAACTTAAAATTTTCCAGTAAAGAAAATTTTTATAAATTTGATTTTCTAAATCTTTGAATATTCTTTTGGTTCTTAGAATTACCTCCAAATTCCTCAAATGGATCCATATTCTAAATTAATGAACAATTTTCATCATTTGTGTACCCTTTGTTGTTTTAAAACTTTATGATCAATTTATAATGCCTTATTCAGTAAAAGAATTAAATATTTTCCTGATCTATGTAAGGATCTATTCTTTAGTCAATCTCAGGTATTACTGAAAAGTATATCTATTTAATAATTCTTTGAGCACCTACTGTGTACAAATATTGTTATCTGCTACCAGGAAACACAAAATAAACACTGGTAGAATTTGTTAATTATAAATTTATGCTAGTTAACTGCAGCTTAGATATAACTGCTGCTCAGTGGTCATTCTAACTATATATAGTCAGCTCACACATGACCTGTGCATATGATAGCAATTATTCCAAATTTCCACTTTTGCCCAACTTTTAACACATGCCTATCTCTTCCTTTTAAAAGATAAATTTTTGGAGCACCTGGGTGGCTCAGTAGGTTGAGCATTCGACTTCAACTCAGGTCATGATCTCACTCGGGCTCTGTGCTGACCCCTAGCTCAGAGCCTGGAGCCTGCTTCAGATTCTGTGTCTCTTTCTCTCTCTGCCCCTTCCCTGTTCATGCTCTGTCTCTCAAAAATAAATAAATGTAAAAAAAAAAAAAAAAGGTCAATTTTCTTTCTTTCTTACTAAAAAGACAGAAGTTACTGATAAATTCGATTTTTCTATGCTCAATCCCACAATTTCTTCTTCTTTTTTTCTTTCTGTGGGGAAAAAAAGAAAAAAAGGTGAATCTGCAATGGAAATCTATAGGATGATAATCTCTCCAGTATTTCACAGTCCAATCTGTGAATTGAGACAGTGCTAGGGACAAATAGGGTAGGCTAGTGAGTAGAAATATGAAAATGAAAAAATCCTTGGGAAAGAGAGCCCACTGTGTCACTAAATGTACTGTTGAAATGGCTGATCCCAGGGTTTGGGCTGATAACAAAGCCAGTATAAAAACTGAAGGAATTGTAAAGAATCAAGGAACTGGCAATCACGATAAGGCAGAACATTTTTTGGAGAGTGACAAAATTGGAGGAGGAACCAAATAAGATGATGTGGTCAGAAAAAATTCCAAAAATTAATACCCTGAGTGTTATAAAGATTTAAACTATGTAAGTCACATATTACTTTAAATCAGTACATAAGGCAAAAGTGGGTCAACATTGCTCTTGAAAGACCCTTACAACTACTCAACTTTGGAAATTTACATAGTGCTTTTCTTAATATTATAACTCTAACTGAAATAGTTTCCCTTTCAGAATCAGAACAGACTATTGTTTCTTTGTGCCAACAATGAATTAACTGGTTTGAGTTTAGAGGGTGTGTTGTACCAACAATATGTGGGTTTTTTTTAAATTTTTATTTAAAAAAATGGTTTTACAGACAGATAGACCAATGGAATAGAATAAAGAACCCAGAATTGGACCCACAAATGTATGGCCAACTAATCTTTGATAAAGCAGGAAAGAATATCCAATGGAAAAAAGACAGTCTCTTTAACAAATGGTACTGGCAGAACTGGACAGCAACATGCAGAAGAATGAAACGAGACCACTTTCTTACACCATGCACAAAAATAAACTCAAAATGGATGAAGGACCTGAATGTGAGACAGGAAACCATCAAAACCCTAGAGGAGAAAGCAGGAAACAACCTCTTTCACCTTATCCACAGTAATTTCTTACTCGACACGTCTCCAAAGGCAAGGGAATTAAAAGCAAAAATGAACTATTGGGACCTCATCAAGATAAAAAGCTTCTGCACTGCAAAGGAAACAATCAACAAAACTAGTAGGCAGCCGGCCGAATGGGAAAAGATAGTTGCAAAAGACATATCAGATAAATGGCTAGTATCCAAAATCTATAAAGAACTCACCAAACTCCACCCCCCCCCAAAATAACCCAGTGAAGAAATGGGCAGAAAATATGAATAAACACTTCTCCAAAGAGGACATCCAGATGGCCAACAGACACATGGAACGATGCGCAGCGTCACTCATCAGGGAAATACAAATCAAAACCACGCTGAGATACCACCTCACGCCGGTCAGAGTGGCTAAAATGAACAAATCAGGAGACTATAGATGCTGGTGAAGATGTGGAGAAATGGGAACCCTCTTGCACTGTTGGTGGGAATGCAAACTGGTGCAGCCGCTCTGGAAAACAGTGTGGAGGTTCCTCAAAAAATTAACAATAGAACTCCCCTGTGACTGAGCAATAGCACTGCCAGGAATTTACCCAAGGGATACAGGAGTGCTGATGCATAGGGGCACATGTACCCCAATGTTTATAGCAGCACTTTCACTAATGGCCAAATTAGGGAAAGAGCCTAAATGTCCATCAACTGATGAACGGATAAAGATGTGGTTTATGTATGTAATGGAATACTAGTTGGCAATGAGAAAGAATGAAATCTGGCCATTTGCAGCAACATGAATGGAACTTGTGGGTATTATGCTAAGTGAAGTAAGTCAGTCAGAGAAAGACAGATACCATATGTTTTCACTCATATGTGGCTCTTCAGAACTTAACAGAAAACCATGGGGAAGAGGAAGCAGGAAAAAAGTTACAGAGAGGGAGGGAGGCAAATCATGAGAGACTCTTAAATACTGAGAACAAACTAAGGTTTGATGGGGGTTGGGGGGGAAGTAGGTGATGGGCATTGAGGAGGGATAAGCATTGGGTGTTGTATGGAAACCAATTTGACAATAAATTATATTAAAAAAATAAAATTTTTTTAATGTTTATTTATTTTTCAGAGACAGAGACTGAATGAGGGAGGGACAGAGAGAGAGGAAGACACAGAATCTGAAGCAGGCTTCAGACTCTGAGCTGTCAGCACAGAGCCTGATGCAGGGCTCAAACCCAAGGCCTGTGAGATCATGACCTGAGCTGAAGTCAGATGCTTAGTTTACTGAGCTACCCAGGCACCCCTGTGTTTTTAGATACCAGAATTTTAGTCAGTTTGGCCAGATGCTCAGTTATAAGAGGTGTTTTAAGTAGTGACATAGAACCAGCTGAATGGATTATAAATTCAAGTCTCTTGTCTCATACTCATTCCAAGGGATAAACACATTGAGTACAATGTCTACTGAACATCCAGAATAGTTTAAATAATTCTTTTCTTTTTGGACATATGATTTGATATACATAAATTAAAAGTTTGTATGTTGTGACTCTATTATAAAGAATAATGGAGTTGGAGAAGGAAATTAGAATCAAGGAGACTGAGGAAATAACTATGTTGGAAGCTATTGACAGGCTTCCTGAATTTTCCTAAAGTGGCAGAAAACAGGAAAAGTACAGTTGCTAAAGTCATTAATTATCCTGAAAGACTGGCTGACCAGAAAGCAAAATTAATGGGCAGAAAATATGAATAAACACTTCTCCAAAGAGGACATCCAGATGGCCAACAGACACATGAAATGATGCGCAGCGTCACTCATCATCAGGGAAATACAAATCAAAACCACGCTGAGATACCACCTCACACCAGTCAGAGTGGCTAAAATGAACAAATCAGGCAAAAATGAAATTTTCTAATTGCCTCTGTTTTTCAGCAGCTTGATACAGTATGCCTTAGCTGTATGTGTATGTATGTGTGTACACACATATAAAATTTTCTTGGTTCTTGAATTTGTGGAAGCTTTCAATTTTTATAAAATTCACAATCATATTTTATAAAATATCGCTTCTATATCATTCTCTCTCGAAATGCTAGACATTTTTGTGCTATATGTGCCTTAGGATCTATTTTGGTTTTAGCTTTGTTTTTTGTGTGTTCCAATGTGGCTATTGTCAACTGAACTCTCTCCTTGTTCATTTATTTTCTTTTTCTGTGCTTAATCTCTTCCATTAAACATATCTAATGAATTCTCCATTTCATTTAAAGCACGTTTCACTTCTATACTTTCCATTTGACTCTTTTTAAAAAAAAAGATTTTTAATTTCTCCATCTTTTATATGAAGATATTAATTGCAGTTTTTAAATATCTGATCATTTCAATATCTGAATCACCTGTGGGTCTGTTTTTCTCTTGGTTTCAATTACTTGGAAGTGTTTTGTTTGCATGCTGTTAAAATTCTAATGAGATGACTGACATTAAGGTTGAGAAACTTTGTAGGCTATGGATGCTGTTAGCTTCCTATAAAAGGTTACAACAGTTTTCTTCTGTCAGGCAGACTGAGTACCAGTGGTTTCAGTCTTTATTGGAGCTGATATATTTTAGTATTTTGTTTTCTCCTAAAATGTGGTCCTCCTGGGGTCTCAGTTAAGTCTGTATTGTTTACCAAGGCCCTCCCATGTTGGCAGGGCTTCAACTGAACCTTTCCCTCAGACCCATGCAGCTGCTGAAATCTCTGCTAACCTCCTCAGGCTTAGATTGTTTTTTGATGAATTTCCTGGAATTTCAAAATGTACATATAGATCTTAAGAGTTGGTTAAAGTTGGCTAATGACAGTTAAGACTCATTTTCCACGTGGGCTCTCATCTTCTATACCAGAAACTAAAAAATGTCCTCAAGGAAAAACGATGATGAATGTGGAGCTCACCAGTGCTTCTATTCTCTCAAATATCATACTCTCAAGTCGTGCTTAAATTGGTTGTTGTCCTAACCCTTCAAACCATTATTTTGGATATTTTATCCAGTTACCATTGTTGTTTTCAATGAAAGGGCTACGCAATACAAGTTACTCCATTACTGCTTTTTCCTTACTGTGTAGGTACAGTCATTATCAAAATTCCAAGTTAAAGAATCATCTCCAGGAAATGCTGCATATAGACACTTGAACTGTGTGGACCATACCTGAATAGTAGAGTCAAGATATATATTATAACATTACAATTGCTCTTATCTCACTGACTTTTAGTTATTTCTTAGTTATTTGTCTCTTACTTGCCAAGGTTTTAAAACAGGGACGAAAATAGGAAGTTTATTTAGGATTATCTTGGTGTTCCCAATGTAATTACAAGGGTCTTAAAGTAGAACAGTGAATCAGAGGGATAGCACTGTGAAGACTAGGCCTGCCTAACTGTTTACTTTGAGGGCGGGGGGAGCTATGAGCCCAGAAAAGAAAGTGGCCACTAGATGCTGGAAAAAACAAGGAAAGAGATTCTTACTAAAAGCCTCCAGAAAGGAAGACAGCCCCTGTCTACATCTTGATCTTAGCCTAAATGAGATCTTGAATAGGATTTCTGAAGTACAGAACTGCAAGATAATAAATTTGTGTTATTTTAAGCCATTAAGTTTGTGATAATTTGTGGTAGCCATAAAAAATATAGAAGTCAACATATAGTGTCTAAAACTGATACAACCAAGGACATGGTATGAAATATATATGTAACTATCAGAACTAAAAGAAAGTGGTTATTTCTGGAAGCAGCAGGGAAAAAAACCCAGATTACTGGTTTTTATTATTGTTATGAGCTAGTTTAGCATCATTTGATTTTTTTAAACATGAAAGATTACTTCAATGAAAAATAAGAATTAAGTTTAAAAAAAAACCCAACAAACTAAGGAGGTTGTTTCTACAGTGGAAAATCTGGATTGTTCTTCTAATGTTTGCCTGGAGTAAGAGTAGAGGATTCAGCAAAGCTGAGTTGTAGCTGATCTTTTCACTGTTTTTATTTTTACCTTTAACCAGCAATTATTTTTCAAACTTTTCTGTTCTTCTACTTCAAACATTATCAATTCTTCCTTCTCATACACTAACACTATAAACAACAGGACTAACAGGAAAAAAAGGTTTCTCATGACTTTCAGCAGTAAAACAAGTTATTCCTTCTTGCAAGTTAATTGAAGAGAGGTTAGTGGAACTTTTAGTATTACATTACCCCATTACCTTTTTTTAAAAGATGTATTACTGTTCAGCATTCTTATATGCATACATAAGGCACTTTATATATAACTCTTGAATAAATCATATTAAGATGTTTTTACATTGAGAAAGATGAACAATTAAAGATATACCTTGTTCATTCTCTTCTTTTTTATTCCTCTCTATTACTAAGTTTTCCCTGTTCTCTACTAAGTGGTTCATCTAGGCTTCCTGCCAAAGCTAATTCAACATTCTGACAATTTACCTTAGCCATTATAAGCTACTGAAGTTATGAATTTGAATAGCACTGAAGGAGCATATCTCTATAGCATTCTTTTAGTCCAACAACATGCACTTGAAATAGCATGGGAATTCAATAAAACACTAAAAAAAGAATCAAAGGTACTTTCAATAAGATTATAATTTAATTGCTTTATCTACATACTTATGTTCTGTTGAAAAAATATCTGCTAAAACCACCGGAGTAGTTTGTAACTATTTTGCTCCCAGGGGACACTTGGCAATGTCTGGACACATTTTAATTAGTTATAGCATGGATGGTACTACTAGTATGTAGTGTGTAGAGGCCAGTGATGCTGCTTAGCAGTCTACAATGCAGAGGAAGGTTTCTCACAACAAGTATTTGTCCCAAAATGTGAACAGTGCTAAAACTGAGTAACACGGCATTAGAGGAATGAAGAACCTAACTAGAAAATGAGGAAACATTTTTTTAGGAGAATTCACAGTATATTTTTCATGGATTCTGATACAGATCTTTCCAACATACTAATTTAACAGTAACAATAAATATACAGTTTTGTTTATTTAATTCAAATAATTTAATGAGCACCTATAATGTCACAGCAAAGCATTGTGCTGTGTACTGAAAAGAATATTAAGAAAAATTTAAGAACACGAAGAAATTTAAGTCATCATCTATGTCTATCAAGAACTGACAACATAGTTAGAAAAATGTGATAAATTAAGTAGAGCAACATGTAATGAAACTTAAAATGAATGATACAGATAAAAGTAATGATCAAACAGTAGAGTACAGAATATAAAAATCAGGGTGGGCTAGAATGGCTACTTAAGACCTGACAAAGAAAATGGAATTTATTTATGGTCTAAAGTAGATTAAATTTAGATAGGTAAAGATAAAGGAAAGAAGTACTTCATGTGAAAAGAATAGTATGAGTTAAGATGGTAAGGATCTACAGATTACTTACAGCAAAAGTTGGATATTCAAATGAAGTAATCTATAGAGTTGGGAAGACACAGGGAGCAGGGCAAGAGATGTCTTAAATGTTAGGCTGAATAATGCTGTTATTATACTGAGTAGCAAATGACATTTCTTTGATGAGGGAAATAACGTATGGAAGTAGATTTCATTAGTGTGTTAGTCAAATACCTAGAAACAAGTCTAACCAAAGAGGTAAAAGATCTATATGCTGAAAAATATAGAAAGCTTATGAAAGAAATTGATGAAGACACAAAGAAACAGAGAAACATTCCATGCTCACAGATCAGAAGAACAAAAATTGTTAAAATGTCGATAGTGCCCAAAGCAATCTACATATTCAATGCAATCCCTATCAAAATAACACCAGAATTCTTCACAGAGCTAGCATAATCCTAAAATTTGTATGGAACAGAAAAAACCCTGAATAGCCAAAGCAATCCTGAAAAAGAAAACCAAACCTGGAGGCATCACAATTCCAGACTTCAAGTTGTTTTACAAAGCTGTAATGGTACTGGCACAAAAACAGACACATACAGCAATGGAACAGAATAAAGAACGCAGAAATGGACCCACAAACATATGGCCAACTAATCTTTGACAAAGCAGGAAAGAATATCTAATGGAAAAAAAGTCTCTTCAGCAAATAGTATTGGGAAAACTGGACAGCGACATGCAGAAGAATGAACCTGGACCACTTTCTTACACCATGCACAAAAATAAACTCAAAATGGATGAAAGACCTAAAGGTAAGACAGGAAACCATCAAAATCCTACAGAAGAAAACAGGCAACAAACTCTTTGACCTTGTGTGCAGAAACTTCTTACTTGACATGTTCCCAGAGGCAAGGGAAACAAAAGCCAAAATGCACTATTGGGACCTCATCAAGATAAAAAGCTTCTACACAGTGAAGGAAATAATCAGCAAAACTAAAAGGTAACTGACAGAATGGGAGAAGATATTTGCAAACGACATACTGGATAAACGGTTAGTATCCAAAATCTATAAAGAACTTACCAAACTCAACACCCCCCCCAAAAAAAATAATCCAGTGAAGAAATGGGCAAAAGACATGAATAGACACTTTTCTAAAGAAGACATCCATATGGCTAACAGACACATGAAAAGATGCTCAACATCACTCATCGTCAGGGAAATACAAATCAACACCACAACGAGACCCACCTCACACCTGTCAGAATGGCTAAAGTTAACGACCCCGGAAACAACAGATGTTGGGAAGGATGAGGAGAAAGGGGAACTCTTATGCACTGCTGGTGGGAATGTAAACTGGTGTAGTCACTCTGGAAAACAGTATGGAGGCAGCTCAAAAAATTAAAAATAGAACTACCCTATGACCCAGCAATTGTACTACTAAGTATTTATTCAAAGGATACAAAAATGCTGATTCGAAGGGGCACATGCTCCCCAATGTTTATAGGAGTGCCATCAACAGTAGCCAAATTACAAACAGCCCCAATGTCCATAAACTGATTAATGGATAAAAAAGATATGGTGTATATATGTTTGTGTGTGTGTGTATGTATACATACATACATATATATATATACATACATACATATATATACATACATACATATATATGATGACAGAAACATCAAAAAAGAGATAAATGTAATAATTTATGTATGTGATAAGGAGTCTGAATTAGAAAAAAAAAAAAAAAAACAGCCTAAAGAGCAGAGGGGAAAATTAAGGAAGAAAAATGGTCAGATTGTTTTTTAAAGAAGAGTAAATATTTTGTACTTAACAGTTTAAAGGAAGTTTGGAAAGTGTATTTCACATAGATCTGCAAAACACCAGATAGAGAATTAAAAAACCTTAGCTTCATAACAGCTCTCTTACTAACAATGAGTTATAAGACTTTAGGTAAACTGCTTAATCTCCCAAAGAGCCAGATTTATCAATAAAATAATCAAAATTGTGACGTTTGTCTCCCTCATAAATTTGTTGCCAGTAACAAATTAAATAATACATATGAATATTCCTTATAAAATCTAAATCCTACAAAAAATGATTATTATTCAAAGTAAGAAAAACTGATACAAGCTTACTAAGATATAATCTTAAAATGAGTAAAAATTACATAAGTTTTAATTTTAAATGATTAGAAACTAAAACTCTAACTCCAGGTTTCTTATACGGTTTTCTTTTGCTTAACTACACAGTTTATTTTCTCCATTTTGATAGTCCAACTGTTATGTGACTTTCTGAATACAAAAATGACTTTCAATTACATGTATTTTCTTATGATTTATACAAAACAGATGGTACAAAAATACTATAGTGATAAGAGTACTTACTTAGAAATCAAGTCTGCTGGATTTTATTTATAGTTATTATATGAATTTGAGTTATTTCCTAATCAATTGGAAACAACTTAAGTGTCTAAAAATTATGCAGTTATATAAATTATGATATGTCTAGGTAATATATTCAAATATCAAAAAATTTTTGAAGATCATTTAGTAATATAAGATAATATTCAAAGAAAAAGATAAAATATGAATCTATTAAATAATTCTGTATGTAATATTATGCTCACAAATTTGAAAATGCTAAAGGAAATGAAGATTGCCTAAGAGAAAATGAATTATAAAAATTGATATAAGATATTTAAAAGTAAAAAAAAAAAAAAAAAGGCCAGCCACAAAGAAGAGACATAAAAGGCAGACAAGGTACACCTGGGTGGCTCAGTTTGTTAAGTGTCCAAGTCTCGATTTTGGCTCAGTTCATGATCTCACAGTCTATCAGTTTAAGCCCCATGTTGGGGTCTGCACTGACAGTGCGGTGCCTGCTTGGGGCTCGCTTGCTCTCTCTCTCTCTGTCCCTCCCCTGCTGTAAACAAACAAACAAACAAACAAATAAATAAATGGCGGACAAAATCCACTTACAAAAATGCACCAGAAGCAGAAACAATATGGTGTTTTAGGTGAGTCTCATAAGACACTGAATCAATAGATAGTGCCTATCTTATATAAACAGTTGTAGAGCATAAAAAATATTCTATAAACTAGCATTAATTTGGTACCGAAACTAGGTTAACATGTTTTAAAAATGTAGATGTAAAAATCTTAAAAGACTGTAGCAGTGCATTAAAATAAAAACAAAACATGTCCAAGTAAGGTTTATCTCTGGAATAGGGTTCAATATAAATGAAAAAACAGAAGACCATCTCAATAGATATTGATTTTTTTATTAAAAATTTTTAACAATTATTTATTTTTGAGAGAAAAAAAATATTTATTTATTTTGCACAAGTGCAAGCCGGGGAGGGGTCGAGAGAGAGGGAGACAGAATCCCAAGCAGGCTCTGCACTGTCAGCACAAAGGCCAATGCAGGGCTGGAACTCACAAACTCTGAGATCATGACCTGGGCTGAAACCAAAAGTTGGAAGCTTAACTGAGCCACCCAGGTGAGACACTGAATAAGTACTTGATAACATTCTTATTCGCTCCTGATTCAAATAAACAAAAACTAAACCTTCAAATAAACTAGGAATAGAAAGAAAATTCCTCAACCTGATAAAGGGGATATATAAGAAATCAAAAGTAACATCGTACTAAATGGTGAAATATTAGAAACATACTCACTAAAATAGGAAAAAGTCTGGAAATCACAGTACCTTCAGTTTGAATTAAATCCATTCTTCAGGCCTTATCAGAACAAGTAAGAGTTCAATATATTGGGTGGACATGAGATTAACAAGCAAAAATCAAAATACCAATAATGACCAATTAGAAAATATAAAAGAATAAAAAGACTATGTTCACTATAGGAAATACAAATGCATATACATATACATATACATACACTCATACACACTAACTAGAAACAAGCCTAATGAGTAATTTGAAAAATCTGCTTTTTCAGCAAAGAAAGCGATGTGTGCACTTGCGGGTATCTTTTTGTGAAGGCACTCTTTTCAAGTTTAGAGTCCCTTGAGACACCTAAAGGTTAATCTGCAATGTTAGAGGTTGTGTTGTCAACTCATGGGCCATTTAAATTGAATGTTTTAAGGTAATTTCTTTCATCATCTGCATGTTTGTTTATATGCATTCCTCTAATCAGTGATGGGCTCTCTAGACTAACATAGGTCCTAACTCTCCCTGTTGTCTTATATCAACACTTGGCATGTTTATAATACCTGTGTTACAACTGAAGACATTTGATTTTGTAACTCTAAATTTTACTGTATGTCAACTTGAGTGTACAATTTCTGAGAACATAAACCTATGTATTATGTCTTTTTGTCTTCTGCAGAACCTAAAAAATCCTACAAAATAAGTGCTCAATAAATATTTATTGGTTTATTGATTTTCAAATGATTTTAAAGCAAATTTGTGTTAGTACGATCATGCATGTAATGACCAAAATAATGACATAGTTTACACATTTAAAGTATTAAACTCATTTGTTTCTATATTCTATTTTGATTGGGCTTATTCCCATGTTGGCCAGAAGATAAACTCTAGGCATTTGGTTACAGACTTACACTGTTAATCTAATGATATGGTAAAAGAATAGTGTAGTTAGAATTCGCTATAGTAAGCATTTAGTAAATGAATATGTTCTTGATTAAAATTAGGCAATTTTCAAAGAAGGTCAACACATTAAAGCAAATGAACTTGTTATCCAATGGGGAAGATGAAGCCCTATAGGTAATCTCATAGTGAGAATACAGAAGAAATATCTTTTCCCTCGCTCATTTCCTCCTGGCGGCCTATAAAACTCCTCTTTTACTTCTTTACAAGTTGTTTTGGAACAATTTGATATCCATATGCCATCATATGAATCTTGATCTAAACCTCACACACAAAAAAACTAATATTGATCTTAGATCTAAAAATAAAATCATAATTTTTTTTTTAAAACACAGGAAAAAAATCTTTCTGGCCTCTATAGAGTTATTCAAACTGTTCGTCAAAATTGAGAACTTTTGCTCTGTGAAAGACACTGAAGAAAGTGAAAAGACAAATTACAGATTGGAAAAAAATATTAGTAAATCACATATCCAACAAAAGGCTTGTATATTATCTTCACAAAGGATAAAGAACTCTCAAAATTCAACAATAAGAAAGCATACAACCTATTTTTTAGGTTGGCAAGCATAAATTTCAGCTCTTTCATTCATAGGAGCATTTTCCATGAACAGATCTTTCTTATTACACAGGTAATATTTAATATAATATATGCTTAATATAAAAGTATCAAAGAAAATAGAACTGAGGCAGACTTACTATAACGAGAATAAGTGAGGGTAGAAAAGATAGTGTCTTTGTTACTATTCTTATTTGTTCCCATTTTAATAAGGATTAATAATTTTCATAACTGTTACAAAAAAATTTCAGAGTAGTAATAAAATTTAAAATTCCCTTTTAGATCAATTTTGGCATCTTTAGAATCAAGGCATATTGTGGTTTTGAAGGAGAACATGAATTTTTATCTGCAATCTTTTTCAATGGGCAGTAAATGGGTGTTGACTTCCAGTAAAAGACAAACTACTTGATATCCAGATAATGAGAAATGCAAACTAAGTTTTAAAATTCACAAAAAATGTCATTATTTTGCCTGTCATGGACAAAAGCACCTTGGAGTTCTAATGCTTTTCTGAATGTTTGCTTCTGTTTGAAGCTTTGGACCCTCCAGCCTAGCCAGTAGTCTTTAGGCTTTAGCCAGTACTCTTAGCCAGTGTTATTAAGTAAACCTTTCCTCTGTATATCTACGCATTCCTTCCTAGAAAGAACAGAGCACTTCTCCATGTCACCAGGCTCTTTGGCACCATCCTGGGCACCAAGGAATCAGTCCCTCCTGTACAACCTCCAAGCACCACGACAATGTCTGTAGCTGGCACCATCAGTCTGCACATAATCAAGAAATGTTACAGACTACTACACTCCCTTACCTGATAAACTGCCCTAACCCCCTTTAAAAATCTCTGGGCCACGCAGAAATCTTGGAGTCGGCTTTTGCACAAGAGTCCTCCTGGTCCCCAGGTGGCCAGCCTCCTGAATAAAGCTCAAATTCCTTTTTTTAAAAAAATTTTCTTGTGTTTATTTATTTTTGGTAGAGCATGAGAGAAGGAAGGGCAGAGAGAGAGGGAGACACAGAATCTGAAGCAGGCTCTAGCTCACAAGCTGTGAAATCACGACTTGAGCTGAAGTCGGATGCTCAACCGACTGAGCTACCCAGGTGCCCCTCAACTTCTTTTCTAATCAAACTAGTCTCTTGGGTATTGGGAGCTGAACTTGGATTTTGGTAATATGTTCACAGTCTGACTCAAAGAAGTTGCAGCACATTTCTTTTTGTTCTCTCTTCCCTCATTATCATGATTAATTAAATTGCTGGTCACTATTAATGCCCAGAAACACTGCTTAGGCATTTATCTTTATAGAACTTGAATACTTAGAATTATCAGGGCTGCAGCAATGAAGTGAGATAAATCTTTACTCCTATAGAGAATCTACCTGGGGTTAAAATATAAAGATAGTAAACACCTTACAAGAGAAATTCTAGGATTTCTATGGAAAGGTTTATGTGTCACTAACTCATATTATAACTGATATAGGCTGGTTACTTTGCCTTCTTAATTAGTGATTTTTTGAAATTGTGAATACTTGCACTTTTCTAAATTATGTATGAAACTACCTTTTTCTTTCCATAATCCAGCAGGAAACTTAATGTTGACAGACAAAATGGTAATTTTGAATGTAATATAAGAATCTGATGAAATTCTCCTTTACTTTTACTCTACTAATAATTGAATATGTTACCTGGAAAAAAAGTTTTCCTTTTCATGTACATTCAATAGTTCCATACTTTTAAATGTGGCATATTTGGCTTATATTCTGTAACTTCTTGCTTTAAAAAAAATTCAATGACAGAAGACAGCAAGAAGCTGATGGCTTTCAACACAGTAGGTGCTAACAGGCTTAGTAAGAAAAAGGTGACAAAGACCCACATAGAAATTGATGGATGTATTAAAAAAAAATGCTACCCTATGCCATTCACAGAATTTATAGAGCTTACTTTTAACCATATGCTCCTTCTATATTTTACACCAATACCAGATTTTCTGCTACTAACTCAGTATCATGTTCCTTCTAGGTGTTTTCCTACAAAATTACCCATTTGAAACTGGAGGCAGCCATAATCATCTCTATATAATTCTTTAAGTTGCTTCAACTTCCTGAATCTCTAAATGTGAGCAGTAAAGCTAAAGTCTAGCAAAGGTCTTACTTGACCTTCATTCCTCTAGCCTTTCCACAAGTTTTGTAAATTGCTAATTCCCTGAAGTAAATCCCTTTCTGCTTTAAAAAGCTAGGGTGGGGGCGCCAGTCAGTTCAGCATCTGATTCCTAGTTTGGGCTCAGGTCATGATCTCATGGTTTGTGAGTTCAAGCCACACATCACACTTGGGATCCTCTCTCCCTCTCTCTGCCCTTCCCCTGCTCATGCTCTCTCTTTCTCTTGCTCTATCAAAATAAATAAACAACAAACTTAAAAATAAATTAAAAATAAATAAATAAGTAGCTAGAATGATTCTTATTTTTCTGATTGAATCCTGATTGATACAGAGACCTAATCAAAAAGCTAGAAGAACACCAAGCTAAACTTCTCCAAAGTACTAAAGGACCTGGCTGAAATTAAGTACTAAAGCCACCTGGGTGGCTCAGTTGGCTAAGTGTCCGACTTCGGTTCAGGTCATGATTTCCTGGTCCGTGGTTTCGAGCCCTGCATAGGGTTCTGTGCTGGCAGCTGGGAGCCTGGAGCCTGTTTCGGATTCTGTGTCTCCCTCTCTCTCTCTCTCTGCCCCTACCCCGCTCGTGTTCTCTCTCTGTCTCAAAAATAAATAAGCCAAAAAAAAAAAAAAAAAAGAAAAGAAAAGAAAATTAAAAAAAAAAAGGTACTAAAGGGAGAGAAAAGGACAATAAAAAAATTACACCAAGCAAAAAAGAGAAAATTTAATGTGGGAAATGAAAAATGAATTTCTACAGTTAAAACTGTAAGCAATCTCAGTTACTAAGATTCTTTCAAAAACACTATTTAAGAAAGGATATTATTTAAATACCTTGCCCCAAACATTTAAATTATATAACACAGCAGATAAACTTTTTACAATAGCAATGGACTTTCTCCCTAATTTCAAAAGTCTTATGTTTTCACTAGTCTTCACTGAAACAAAAACCTATGAGGGTATCATCCAATAATATTACCTCTCCTGTCTAATCTTTTTCTGTTTTAAGTAAGACTAATGGTAACCATCTGCCACAACTGCAAAAATAAACCTGCAACAGCTCCACAGTGTCCAGCTGTTCTTTGGAAAAGGTAGATGTTGTCAACTGACAGCATTCCTGCAATATATTCTCCTCTTAAATATTTTAGTCTTTAGGAATCTTTTTATGTCCTTATAATAGATATAAAAACAAAAATTCAAAACTTACCAGCTTTTAGATGTGATTTATAGTTATTCATTTTCCTGCTGTTAAAACTAAAACTCACATAAAGAACTGTAATAAGTTTCTACTTCAAGATGCTCATATATAATTCATTTCTGAAGGCTTGGTTTTAAAGTAATTTTCTGTGCACATGGTGTTGTATTCATTTAATTGCCTAGCAACTGAAACTATAGAACAGTCATTTGTTAGATGAAAGAAATAAGCAGTAGGTTTTTAACTGAGAAATATTCAATGGGCAGAATATAAAGATTAAGGGAGTATGCAATGGAAACTCAGTTTAGCAACACTCAGGGTAATGTGTGGAATACAAATTGATGGGTTTTGGCTTGAAGAAGGTTATAATCTTGATGAAAAAGTAAAACACATATAATGTAAATAGCATTGGGGCGCCTGGGTCGCTCAGTTGGTAAAGTGTCTGACTTCAGCTCAGGTCATGATCTCACGGTCTGTGAATTTGAGCCCCGCATTGGGCTCTGTGTTAGCAGCTCAAAGCCTGGAGCATGCTTCTGATTCCCTCTCTCTCTCCCTCCCTCCCTCCCTCCCTCTCTCTCTCTCTCTCTCTCTCTCTCTCTCTCTCCCCACTCATGCTCTGTTTCTCAAAAATAAACATTAAAAATTTTTAAAAAATAATATAAATAGCATATGTATATATATGTATAGCATATATATACACCATATAATATACATATATCACATAATGTAAATGTATGTTTATTTATTTAAATAAAATATATAAAATACGTTATCAATATATATTCTAATGTGGAAAACAAAGGCAAAAGAAAAACATCAAATTGCCTTACAACTTAACAGCCTATTGAAAGGTTCCTGAGATAGGCAGAGTAGCCTTCCTCTAGGAATTCAACTGCCTAGATGTTAATACTTTGCTAAGGGCAAAAGGCAACCTTAATTTAACATTAGCCTGACCTCCAGGATCCTGTAAGTCTCCTTTAACATATAAAAATTCCTTTGAAAACTTTTTTATCTCTACCCAGGCCCCTCCTCCAGATGTGTTAACAATCAACCTCCAAGCATATGGCCCAGTGATATACATCTGAAGGGTCTCATGACTAAGGTTTTACTAGAAAGTAGTAAAAGACCTTTTCCTAACAACAGCTAGCCCCCCAAGGCCCTGGAAAACTTGCTTCCAAATTCCTTAGAAACTTACATTATCCATAACCCCCTACCAACTTAAAAGTATATAATTAGCCACTCCTCATAACCCCAGTGCAGCTCGTTTTGCTCACAAGTCCTTTCCCTGTGCTTTAATAAAACCACTTTTTTTGTGCTGAAGACGCCTCAAGAATTCTTTCTTGACTTTACTCCCAAACCTCCGGATTTTCACATCCTATTTTATATATCACCCTTCATATTTTCTCATATTAGATATGTATGAGAAACTATGTATCTTATATGACATATATGGGAAAATATGAGGAAAAGCTGTTTTAAATATAAAATATGTGAACAAGAAAATTACATGCATATTCCCTACACAGAGCCAAAGTCTCAAAGAAGTTTTTTGCCCATTTCTCAGACAAAGGTCTTGTATCTCATTTAATTGCAATTTCCCTACTTTCTCTCTAAACGCATTCAAAGCTCCCCACTTACCTTATTAACCTTTCTTTCTCAATTCCTACTTCTCTGGTCACCTCTTTATGATGTGAAAGAATCTAGTATATCCACTTTTGGCTTCTTCAATTTGTCACTCTAACAGTTATCCAGAAAGGGAGTTGAAAGATATGAAGGGTATAACATGTTGTAAAAGTGTTTATGTCCCTATCATATATGAGTAGATGAAGACAAAGTAGATGTTAATTCTGGAAAAAGGGAATTATGAAAGAAAGCAAAGAAGGTAGAAATTAGAATTGTACACATAGAAGACAGAAGGCAGCAAAATAAGGAAAACTGTGCTGAAATCTAGTAGAAAGTAAGGATATACATAAATAAGGAGATGATAAATTATGGAAGCACTGGAACACATTATGGACTTTTGACTAAGAATGAAAATAGTTTTTACAGGAATAGAATTGAAAATGATTCAATAAGTGAGAAAGAAAAGTCAGAAGGAGAGTGAAATATTTTTAAAAATAGGTAATAAGGGGACTGAACAAAGGTAATAGAAGCCAACAGGGGAAAAAAATTCCATAAATATATATGCAAAAACTCTGCAACAAAATTCTGGCAAACTGAATTCATCAGCACATGACTGTATATCATGATTGCATGGGATATATCCCTGAGATGGAAGAATGGTTCAACATACCCAAATCAGTTAATGTGATATGCCACATTAACAGAATGAAGGATAAAAATCACATGATCATTTCAACAGACGCAGAAAAAATTACTTGACAAAATTCAACATCTTTTCATAAAAAAAAAAACCAATAAGATAGGTATTAAAAAAGTGTCCTTCAATGTAATAAAGGCCATATAATGAAAAGTCTACAAATAACCCCATACTCTAGACTGAAAAACTGAAAGCTTTTCCCTCAAGATTAGGAACAAAACAAAGATGACCACTCTTGCTACTTCTAATTCAACACAGTACTGGAAGTCATAGCTAGAGCAATTAGGGAAAGGAATTATCTTATAATAATTGTATAAGACATGATCTTATACATAGAAAACCCTAAAGAATACATACAAACAAACAACTCTTAGAACTACTTGAAGAGTAGAGTTGTTGCAGAATGTAAAATCAACAAATAAAAATCAATTACATTTCTACATACAAAAAAAAAACTATCTTTAAAAATTTAAGAAAACAGGGGCCCAGTCGGATAAGTGTCCGACTTTGGCTCAGGTCATGATCTTGCAGTTCATGAGTTTAAGCCCCGTGTCAGGCTCTGTGCATACAGCTCAGAGCCTGGAATCTGCTTCAGATTCTGTGTCTCCCTCTCTCTCTGCCCCTCCCCTGCTCACACTCTATCTCTCTGTCTCTCTTAAGAATAAACAAACATCAAAAAAATTTTTTTAATTAAAAAAACAGTTCCATTTACAAAAGTATCGAACAAACTTAACCAACAAGGCAACTGACTTGTGCACGAAAGAAAATTTAAAGGATACAAATAAGTGGAAAAATACCATGTGTTCAAGGATTGGAAAAATTAATATGGTTAAAATGTCTATACTACCTAAAGTGATCTACAGATTCAATAAAATCCCTATCAAAATCTCAAAGGCATTTTTTACAGAAATAAAAAAAACAAACCTAAAATTCATATGGAACCATGAATAACCCTGAATAACCAAGGAGTCTCAGGAAAGAACAAAGATGGAAGTACCATATTTTCTAATTTCAAAATACATTACAAAGCTACACTAATTAAAACAGTATGGTACTGGCATATCTCTTGTTTGTTTGTATATGTAAGATAGGTAAACTATATCTCCTGGTCTTAAAGGTAGTGTCTTTATTTAGAAGTTACCCTGTGGTGCCCAGTAGCAAGATACCCACTGATCACCAGGACCAGACACTCCAAGAATATCCCCTGTGTAGGGTACATATGCCCTCCTGTTCTGAGTGGGCTGTGACTTTTGAGGACACAATGATGAGCAGAGTTAGCTCCCAAGTGCATCTAGCTAAGAGGCTTGATTATAGCTGTTATGGGCAGGTTGGTGGGTGGTGCTAGCTCCTGTTACACCTGGCTAAGAGGTCCACTTATAGCTGTTGTGCGTGTACTGGTAAGTGGGGTTAGTTTCGAGTATAGTTGGCTGAGAGGCCTGGCTGTAGCTGTTGTAGGCACTCCTGTGGGTGGGACTGGCTACCCCCTTCCTGTGCCAAGAGTCACTTTGGAGGAGGCACCAGTCTTGGTGCTACCTGACAGGTGTGGTGTGATGGTAGTTGCTTTTGGGGTACACTGTTTTGAGATTGAGCATGGTGGGAGCTGATTTGGAGAGGCACCTGCTAGAGTGAGAGGGCTGAGTGGGGTGAGTCTGCAGATGAACACCAATTCAGGATGAACAGTGCTGGCAAGGTAAATTCCAAAACTAGCTCCCAGCATCTAAGTAGCTAGGCTGAAAGAGGGCAGGGAAAATGGCACCTCCCATCACTTTGGTTCTTAGAAAAAGCTCCTGTAGATTCCTACCCCTCTAGCACATGCCCTAAAATTAATCAATCACCTTCATGTATAACTAAGGTGCTTTTCCCAAATTGCTGCCTCTGTGCTGAGTCTCAGACCGAATTACAAAGCACACTAGATCTTTAAGTGGAGAGGCTCAGTGGCTCTCCTGGAATTAAGCTCCACTGATTTGTGAAGCTCTGCAAGTTAAGCCCTACTCATTCCAGATATTATAAAGGCTCATCTTTCCATTGCAGGTCCCTAGGGCCAGGCATGCCTAATGTGGGGACAGATCCCCTCACTTCATAGTGATAACCTCCACACCTGTAAAATCCTCTGCTTGTGGGTCACCATGCCTGAGGTTTGATTTCCAACCGTGTCCCTGCCCTTCGTATCCTTCAGCCTTCACTTTATGTCTTTAGTGGTTGAAAATTTCTTTGGTCAGTCTTGAGATTGTTTTCAGAGTGAGGTACATTATATAGTCATGTAGCCTTGATGTGTCAAGAGAGGTGAGCTAAGGATCCTCTTACTCCATCTCTGTGAGATACACTATTAATAATTCCTTAAAACGTAAATGGATTAAATTTTCCAATCAAAACATATAGGATGGCTGAATGGACTTAAAAAGCCCAAGATACAACAATATGCTGTCTACGAGAGATTCATTTTGGTCTTTAAGACTCAGGGAGACTGAGAGTGTAAAGATGGAAAAAAAATTCTAGCAAATGATAACAACAACAACACCCAGAGTAGTTATATTTAGATAAAATAGACTTTAAATGAAAAATTATAGAAAGAAAAAGAAGCAACGGTCATTTTATAATGCTAAAGGAGATAATACATCAAGAAGATAGAACAATTATGAATACTTATGTCCTCAACATTCGAGCACCTATACCTACAAAGCAAAACTAACAGAGTTAAAAGAAGATATAAACAGTAATACAATAATAGTTTGGGACTTTAATACCCCATTCTAAACAATGGAGAGATCATTCCAGAAAGAGAATCAATAATAAACAGAAGTTTTGAACAACACTATAGACCAAGTAGAACTAACATATACAGAACATTCTATCTAACCGCTGCAGAATACACATTCTTTAAGTGCACACAGAACATTTTCTAGGTTTACCACATGATAGGCCATAAAACTAAGGCATAGCAAATTTTTAAAAGTTGAAATCATATTATAGTTTTTGACCACAGTGGCATGAAATCAGAAAACAGTAACTACAAGAAGGTTAGAAAATTCATGAACATATGGAAATTAAACACTCCCCTGAACAACCAATGAATAAAAGAAGATATCAAAGTGAAAATAAAATAGATTTTTGAGATAAATAAAAATGAAAACACAGCATACAGAATTTATGGAATGCACCAAAGCAATTCAAAAAAGAAAGTTTGTATCAGAAATTATAGTTGAAATAAATGAGACAGAGAACAGAAAAATAGAAAAGATTAACCAAATTAAAAGTTGGTTGAAAAGATAAAATTGACAAACCCTTATCTAGAGTAACAAAGGGCGGGGGGGAGAAGGACCCAAATCAACAAAAGTATAAATGGAAAAGAAAGACAACTAATAACTAATAACCAAAAAATGTGAAAGATCGTAAGAAGCTACTATGAACAACTATATGTCAGCATATTGGACAACCTAGAAGAAATGGCAATATACTTAAAAACATACAACTCAGCAAGACTGAATGAGAAAGAAATAGAAACTCTGAATAGACCAATTACTAGTAAGGAAATTGACTCAGTAAGGAAGCATTTCCCAAAGAAGAAAAGCCCAAGATCAGAAGGCTTCACTGGTGAATTTTACCAAACCAGTTAAGAATTAATGCCAATCCTTCGCAAACTCTTCCCAAAAATGAAGAGGAGAAAAAAACCCTAAACTAATTTTAAGAGTTCAGCATTACCCTGATTTGAAAACCAGAAAATGACACTATCTGAAAAGAAATCTACAGGCTAATATCCTTCACAAATAGAGATGCAAAGCCCTCAATAAAATTCTAGCAAACTCAATTCAGCAGCACATTAAAAGTATCGTTCACCATGACCAAGTAAGATTTATTATTATGATGCAAAGATGATTCAACAATTGAAAATTGATCAGTGTGATAGATCACATTAATAAATTAAAATATTCATATTGGCATCTCACAGGAGCGCCCCCCCCCCACAAAACATTGCATAAAATTCAACATTCATTCATGATAAAAGCTCTTAACAAATTAGGCATAGAAGGAACACATGTCAACAAAAAAAGGCCATATATGACAAGCCACCGCTAACATCATACTCGATGGTGAAAGGATAAATAAAAGCTTTTCCTCCAAGGTCAGGAACAAGACAAATATGTCCACTGTTCACTGTTCTTATTCAATTTAGTACTGGAAGTCCTAGCTAAACCAGTTACCCAAGAAAAAAGAAATAAAAAGTATCAGAACTGGAAAAGATGACAAAAAATTGTCTGTATTTGCAGATTACATAATCTTATACACAGAAAATCCTAAAGACTCAACCAAAAAGCTGTTAGATGTAATCAATGAATTCACTAAACTTGCAGGATACAAAATTGAGATACAAAAACCAGTAGCATATTTAAACACTAACAATGAAATTTCTGAAAAAGAAATTTCTAAAAAAGATGACATTTACAACAGCATAAAAAATAAAATACTTAGGAATAAATTTTACTAAGGAAGTGAAAGATGTGTATGCTGAAAACTACAAGACTGTGATAAAAAAAAAAATCACAGAAGACACAGATAAATGGAAGAGTATGCTGTGTCCATGAATCAGAAGAATTAATACTGTTAAAACGTCAATACTACCAAAAACCATCTATAGATTTAATGTAATTTCATAAAGATTCCAATAGCATTTATTAAAGAAGTAGAAAAAATTTACATGAAACCACAAAAGACTCTCAATAACCAAAGAAATCCTGAGAAAGAAGAATAAAAGAGGAGACATCACACTTCCTGATTTCACGCTATACTACACAAAGCTATACTGACATGAAAACAAATAAACCAATATTTCTGAGAACCCAGAAATAAATCCAAATATATATGGTGAACTAATATTTCACAAGGGAACCACGAATATTCAAAGGAGAAAAGGCAGTCTCTTCAATAAATGGTGCTGGGATCACTGAATATTCACACGTAAAAGAATGACACTGAACCCATATCTTACAGTACTCACAGATATTAAGCCAAAATGGATTAAGACTTAAATGTAAGACCTGAATCCATAACAAAAGCTCTTTGACAGGGTTCTTGATGATTTTTTTTTGATACGACACTTAAAACACAAGCAATAAAAAATAAATGAGACTACATCTAATTAAAAAGCTTCTGCCCAGCAAAAGAAAACATCAACAAAGTGAAAATACAACCTGCAAAATAGGAAAAAATATTCACAATCAATATATCTGATAAGGAGTTAATATCCAAAACATATAAAAACACTAGCAAAAAAATAAATAATCATAAAAAAATTGGGTAAAGAATATGAATAGGAATTTTCAAAAATATACCACCAAAAGTCAGCAGGTACATAGAAAGATGCTCAACAGCACTAGTCAGTATGTAAATACAAATTAAAACTACAAAGAGATACTGTCTCACACCTGTTAGAATGACCATCACTAAGACCAGAGATAAATGCTGGAGTGAATATGGAGAAACGGGAACACTTGTGCACTATAGGTGAGATGGTAAAATGGTACAGCCACATGGAAAACAGAATGGAGGATCCTGAAATAGTTAAAAACAGAACTATCATATGGGTCAGCAATTACACTCCTGGGAATATACCCCAAAGGTAATGAAAACACTAACTCAAAAAGGTATCTGAACCCTATGTTCATAGCAGCATTATTTTAAAAAGCCAAGACACAAAAACAACCCAAGTATCCATCAATGGATAAAGAAGTAGTGGGGTGTGTGAGCATGTCTGTGTGTATGTATATACGTATGTGCGTGTATACACACACACACACACACACACAATGGAATATTTTTTCAGCCATTAAAAAACAAGGAAATCCTACCATTTGCTATAACATGGATGGACCTTAAAGTCATTATGCTAAGTAAAATAAGTTAGACAGAGAAAGACAAATACTATATGATCTCACATGTGGAATCTAAAAACAAAAAAGCAAACACGGCTAAACAAAAACAAACACACGGGAAAAGAGATCTGGGTAACTTGCAGTTACCAGAGACAGGAAGAGAAGGGAAGGAGTAACTGAAAGAAGGTGGTCAATCTCTCCCAGTTATAAGATAAATAAGTATTAGAAATGTAGTGTACAACATGATGATTATAACTAATACTGCTATATGATATATAGAAAAGTTGTTGAGAAAATTATATCCTAAGATTTCTTATCACAAGGAAAACAATTTTCCCCTTTATTCTTCTTTCTTTTCTTTTTATTGTATTTATAGGAAAAGATGAATGCTAGCTGAAAACTCTTATAATCATTTCACAATATATGCACGTCAAACTATCATTCTGTATGCCTTTTTACACAATGATATATACAATCATATAAGACATATAAGATCTTATATAACTGTATAAGATATATATACAATTTACACAATGATATACATCAATTATTTCTCAATAAAACTGGGGGAGGGGTTAGGAAATTGATATATCTTAAATACTTTCTATTATTAAGTTGATTTATAACTGATTTGGAAAAACATCATGGATGTCAAATTGCTAATAACAAATTTAAAAAAAATAGAACTCTCAAACAGGTGAAAGGGATTAAGAGGTACAAATGTCTAATTATAAAATAAGTCACAGAAATGAGAAGCACAGCAAAAGGGAATATAGTCAATAATACTGTAATAATGTTACATGGAGATTGATAGCAAGCAGTGAGTAATGTATAGAATTCCTGAATAACTATGTTGTACCCCTGAAACTAACATATAACACCGTCAACTATAATAATAAAGATAAAACTGAGCAAATTTAACTGAAAATCATAAAAATCATAAATCCAACCTGATTAGTTTTCTTTCATTATGTAGAAAAATTCCTTGTTTTTTAAGGAATCATTATTTTTCATTTTTTGGAATAAATAATATGTTCATATGGTAAAAAAATTCCAAAGTTAGGAAAAGTGTAGTAAATATTCTTTTTCCTTTACTCTGACACACTAGTTTCTTCTATGATATTCCTCTATACATATAAAACAACTGCATATGTGAATACACAGATATGCATATATCCTTTTACATAAGTATACTCACTACTGCATACTTTATTAGTCAATATGATAAGGTTTACATAATCTTCCAAAAACGATGGTCTTATATAAGAATATCTCTATTTCTTAGAAATTCTTTCAGTTCAAATAAAATATACCACTAAATTTTATTTTTTCATATCATATGGTTTTTGCCAGATTCTCAACACCCATGTCACACACACTTACTCTCAACTAATATATCCTGTCTCTATTTGATTTTTACTTCTTTTTACACTTTGTATTACTGCTGATTGCACTGATTTTTAAAGAAATAAGAGAAAATTTAATGAGCTGAACTCAAGGATGTATAGATAAGTAAGAAAAATAACTAATTTAGGTAATTCAAGGACCACTATGTGCTATTTCTTCATTAACTGCCATTAATTTGTATTCCTGCTTTGCACAATTTGGAAATACTGCTGCTCTGTCTTGTTTTATGTGATTCAGATTTAAATAAACACAACCTAGATTTATGAAATTTCATGTTCATTATCAGTGATGACTACTATCTCAGCACATGTGAAAGAATCACAAGTACTTATTTGCTTATTTGTATATACTAATGATAACTATATGTATTAATTTTGCAACCATCCCATAGTTAATGAAGAACTGGGTATATGATAAACGTTAGTATAAGAATCTAAGAGATAGTAAAAACAAAAGGTTCAAGTCCAGGATCTGTCACTTATAAATCTATGTGTCTTGCAGCAAATAATCTACTCTTTCTAAAATCCATATTGCATGCTTATAAAACAGAAATAATACCATCATCTACCTCACAGGATTACTATGACAACAAATAATAAAAAAGTGGGAAGCCATTTTTTAAACTTTAAATAAAACTAAGTAACTGTTAGCTGTTAAACATTTCCATGTCAATATGCAATGAACATTCATATTATATGCACACTAAATTGATAAACTCTATAAATATTTTTCAGTTAATTTGTAAGTTAAACATTCAAAATCATACATATACTTTTTTGAGCAGCTACTACTATATGCCAGACAATGTGCTATGACTGGAGATAAAGGAGAAAACAGACAATCTTTGAGCTCATATAATTTATGATAAAGGGAAGGGGGACATTAAACAGATAATTGTACAAAGAAAAATTAAATCTTATTGTGACTAGTTGGTATAAAGAAGTAAGCTCTGGCATGTATTACTCTGTACTTCTCTTGCTCATTCACCAGCCCAAATATTTTTTGGTACCATTCTACAAGACTCTCTTTTTAACTACCCTCTTCCTTTTACCTGTCTTAGAGCCTAATACTATACTGTATTTAAGCAAGTACCTTTATATTCTTGACTCACACTTAACATATAAGAAAGAAAAGCATGTTAATTTGGGTAGAGATATATTTTGTATCTCTACATTGGTTGATAATGCTCAGAAGTCATAGGAAGTTTTTAAATTCCATAATGTGACTAAATGATTCTAGCTGCACACAAATGTAAGATTTTGCAGAACTGTAATTCACACAGAAAGAGATCTGTAGAGATCTCCAGAAAATAATAACAAACAGCTCTATAAAGTCTACTACCCAAAGAACTAGGAATACATGGGAATCATCCCAGTAACAGGAGGGTACCTTGAATAGCTTCTTAGAAAAATATCTACTATTCATGAGCCACTTGCTCACTTTTATGAGGCTTCAAGCACTGAGACAGGCATGAAAAGTTGCCCAGAGCCAGATCAGTGTTGAAAGTTTAGATCAGCAGCAAACTTCATTTAAAACCCAAGTTATGCAATTTTACTGTAATAGATTTATATTAAGCAAATATAGTCAGTAATATCACGCTAATCACTACATTTGATCCCTATTGGGAAATATCATTGAAATTTTAAAAGTATCCTACTTTCACGAAACTCTCCCTGATATTCTACATCTTTATAATTTCATATTCTTAGAAATCAAGGTCACAAACCAATAGCATTGTTTTAAACAAAATCAGAGACAAGGTTTCTAATTTCTACTAAAATTGAAACACAACAAAATTACCAATTACATTCCTCTACTTAAGCTCCAGTGACAAATGTGTTATATGGGTGCAGGCTCTCTTCATATACCCCTGTAGGTCAATATACTGTCCAAATAAGGCCAAATGTTTCTTACCTTGACTGTTAATGTATTTTAAATACTTCCACAAAAAAAAATACAAGAAAAACAAATATAAAAACATCCACTTAGATTTTATAATTGATTCTTAGTAAAGTGCACTTTGCCACAGCTACACCTGAGATATAATGACAACTTCTCTAAATATGAGAGCCCTTAAAGGTCAAATATATTTTAATTTTCTTAAATGAAGGAAATAAATTAGCATAATTTAATTTCTCCATGGGCACAAAATGAGTCTCAGTAAAACAAAATTACTACAGAAAATAACATTTAGTTATTTAACAATTTTATAGATTTGTGGTAGAAAATAAGATCTTCTTTATATTATTACATTATTTATATTACTTTAAAAAACTATGATGATTTAAGACCATATTTTAAAAGGTCTAACACATTTCTTCTACTGTTGCATAAGTTATATATACTAGTCAATGCAGAAATACATTTAGCAAAATTTTAAGTTATCGATTTTAAATTAAAGCCTTATTGACATCACATTCTGTACCTTATGGAACAATATGAGAACTTCCAATGAAAACTATCAACCATATTGTATACTAAACATATTTAGAGTTTCCATCATCATCTCATTCCATGTTAAGTAAAATACAAGTTAGATAAATCAGACCAATTTCCTAAACTATAGAAGGAACATTATCCTATCATCAGATAATCTTAAAGGTTTCAATTGTGCTCTTATTAAAGCCACTGATATGAAATAGATGACATATTCAAACTCAGTAAAGGAAGAGAGAGAGTTTAATAAAGGTGTAAACTAGGCTCAGGGAAACTACCAAGATATGGGATACTACCACACAGCTAGCAATGATGGTAAGCCATTACACCCAGGACTAAAGAGGTAAAGGGAAGAAGCAGTAATTACAGTGTAAGAGTAGTAGCTGTATGAACATGAAGAAGGGTTGCGAGAAAGAAGTCCTGGCAACCTGTCATGGAGTGAGCTGAGAGAAAGAGCTTTTTAATTTTACACTGAAGACCCTATTCCTAGTTCTCAGCTACCAACTGCCAACCAAATACTCTCTAAATTCCCAACAGGAAAAAAAATATATAGATAGATATAGATATCTGTATATTAGATAGAAATAGATGTATAGATATAGATATCTGTATCTTATATCTCTATCTCTATCTCTATATTTTTCCTTCAAGTCATTTGTTTCCTGTATGCGTCATGCCAATCACAAAATAGAGATATATTGTACTAGACCAAGAAAATGATTCTATATCAAGAGAAAAAGAAAAAAGAAAGCCAAACTGTCATGAATACATGAGTTACAAGTAGAAGGAAAAACAACTCTCGTTACAAAAGATGTTATTATTCTGGCCATATGTTTTAAAACCAAGAACAGTTTATATACAAAAGATAGTAATCAGAAATAGTTAATACCCCTCTGTATTATGACATTAAGGTCTCTAAGAGCACAAAATAAATATTTAATACAATTAAATTGCTATTAGTTTTCCCTTATAAATTTTTGGTGAGGAAAAAAAATGGTGCAATTACTTTGGAAAACAGTTCCTCAAAAATGTTAAACATAGAGGTACCATGTCCCAACAACTCTACTCCTAGGTATTTACCTAAGAGAAATGAAAACATATGTTCAAGAAAAATAGTAACACTATTAATAACAGCCAAAAATGGAAATAACCCAAATTTCCATTAACTGATGAAATAAACCTTGTATATCCATAATAGAATACCATTCAGAAATAAAAGGAACCTAAGTATTGATACAGGCTGCAAAACAGATTAATCTCAAAACATGCCAAGTGAAAAAAAATATCACACACACACACACAGAAAACTCCACACGTTGTATAGTTTAATTCATATAAAAAGTCCAGAATAGGCAAATCTCTACAGATAAGAAGTAGATTTGTGGTTGCATAGAATGGGACTGGGGAGGTGAGGAGAGGAGCGCCCGGTAATGGGCACAAAGATTTCTTTTAGGATGATATGAATGCTCAAAATTATATTGTGGTGACTGTTGCAAAACTCTAAAAATACTGAAAAGTAGTGAATTACATAGATTTTTAAAAATGGGTCAATTTTATATAAAGTATATTTTGATAACATTTTTTAAAACTTAATGCTAGTTTAGTTTTTTACCTTTGGGTGATTGCTTCTACTAAAATAGTCTAATGAATAAAACCAATAATGTAATAGTCTGTTTTCCTGTAGGACGAAGAGATAGATATGTATCTTTTGTTTCTCTATCAATTAATGATACAAGATAAGATCAGAATAGAACTTGCCTTAAAATATTTTTTTCAGGAGAATAGACATATTTGTATCAGCTGTTGCTGTCACCTTAAAACTCAGAGGTTTAAACCAATCATAAATTATTCTTTCCCCTAACTCTGCAGTCTGACTGAATAATACCTTTTCTAGGCTAGGCTCAACTGGATTCATTCACAAAGATGTGGCTAACTGGCATTTATCTATCTGATTGAGATAGGGCTTGGCTGAGGGGTGGCTGTCCTTAAAGTCTCTTGTTCTCTTGAGACAAACTATCACAGTATGTTCTCAATGCACGGTGGATATGTAAGAGAGAAAGCAAATACATGGAGTCTCACTGCATTGGTAACAGCAAATTAGCTGGTCAAATCCAATTATAAGACAAGGAATTGTGGGTGAGGCAGACTTCCTTGCCTTATGACTCTGGATTTGACCATCTAATTTCCTGTGTGAATTAATGAAAACCATGATGAAAATTAAGGAGCTTAAGTGAAATTAATTTATTATGCTAAAATTGTTCCTACTAACCCTTATCTTTTGAAACCTGGCTAGATTGGTAGTTCTGTTTTTTTAATTACTTATATTTATTAATTTGTGTCTTTCAAAGTTTGTGTGTGAGGGGGAGTATTCCATCAGAGTTTGTGAAAAGACATAAATAAATAATATTAGTAATATAAAAGAAACAGAGCTACCAATCTAGCCAGGTTTCAGGAGATAAGGGATTAGTATGAACAATTTTAGCATAATAAATTTGAACACTGACAAAGTGGACATATTCCAGTAACAATATAACCTTTTATTTGTTTTAATTTTATTTATTTTGACAGAGAGCACTAGTGTAGTGAGCAGGGGAGGGGCAGAGAGACAGAGAGAGAGAGAGAGAAAGAGAGAGAATCCCAAGCAGGCTCATGCTGTCAGAACAGAGCACAATGTTGGGCTTGATCTCACAAACTGTGAGATTATGACCTGAGCCAAGATCAAGAATCAGACACTTAACTGCTGACCTACCCAGGCACTCCACAATAACCTTTTTTGTTTTTTAAATTTTTTAACATTTTTATTTATTATGAGAGCATGGGCAACAGGGGGGGGGGTGCTTAAAGAGGGGGAGACACAGAATCTGAAGGAGGCTCCAGGTTCTGAACTGTCAGCACATAGCCCAAAGTGGGGCTCGAACTCACAAACCATGATATCATGACCTGAGCTGAAGTCAGAAGCTTAACCGACTGAGCCACCCAGACAGCCCCACAATAACCTTTTAAAACAGACTCAAGGTGAAAGAGTGAGTCTGAATAGCACTAACACCATTCAAACTGAATGAGTAGTTAAAATCTTACCAAAGCATTAGGCCCAACTTTCACAGAATAAATACGTTTAATCTTATACAAATCTACAATGACAAGAATAACAAGGAAGGAAGGAATAAAACAATCTCAAATTCATTTAATTATAAGCAGTAAAACCTTGATATAAAAAAAAACAGCCAAGAAAACTAGACAAAGATGAATTATAGGCCAGTATCACTCCTAAAGAGATGGAAACATTGAAAACAGAGTAAAGGCAAGCCAGAAACTATGCACAGGAAAGATACTAGTGCTCGCTTTGGCAGCACATATACTAAAATTGGAATGATACAGGGAAGATTAGCATGGCCCGTGTGCAAGGATGACAGGCAAATTCGTGAGGCATTCCATATTCTAAAACTATACTGAATTACCACCTCACGCCGGTAAGACTGGCTAAAATGAACAAATCAGGAGACTATAGATGCTGGCGAGGATGTGGAGAAACGGGCACCCTCCTCCTACATTGTTGGTGGGAATGCAAACTGGTGCAGCCGCTCTGGAAAAAGTGTGGAGGTTCCTCAAAAAATTAACAATAGAACTCCCCTATGACCCAACAAAAGCAGTGCTAGGAATTTACCCAAAGGATACAGGAGTGTTGATGCATAGGGGCACATGGACCCCAACGTTCATAGCAGCACTTTCAACAATAGCCAAACCATGGAAAAAGCCTAAATGTCCATCAACTGATGAGTAGATCAAGAAGACGTGGTTTATATATATACAATGGAAAACTACACGGCAATGAGAAACAATGAAATCTGGCCATTGTAGCAATGTGGATGGAACTCGAGGGTGTCATGCTAAGCGAAATAAGTCAGGCGGAGAAGGACAGATACCATATGTTTTCACTCATAGGTCTAACAGAAGAAACTTAACAGAGGACCATCGGGGAGGGGAAGGGGGGAAAATAGTTGGGGAGAGAGAGGGAGGCAAACCATGAGAGACTCTTATATACTGAGAACAAACAGCGTTGATGGGGGGGTGGGGGAGAGGGGAAAATGGGTGATGGGCATGGAGGAAGGCATATTGGGATGAGCACTGGGTGTTATATGGAAACCAACTTGACAATAAACTATATTTAAAAAAATAAAAAATAAAAATAGAAAAAATTTAAAAAATTAAATACAGGGAAAAAAAGAAAAGAAAATACTACATCTGTTGACTTGGAGTTCTAGAAAAAGAGAAATACAGAGCAAGTGAAAACAATTCAACAAAAGAGGAAATTTTCCAAAAGTTGAAACACAAATCTTTTAATTGAAATGGCTTATCAAATGCAAGCAGGATGAATGAAAAAAGAGCTATTACTAGACATTTTACTACATGCAATTTTATAAAATTTAAGATAAAAGAAGATCTCTCAGTTACAAAAATAAATGGTTAAAAGAATGAAAATAAGAAATTCACCAACACTAGATAATAATGGAGAATTGTTTAAAGTTTTGAAGGCAACTGATTTTGAATCTGGAATTCTACAACCAACCATAATATCAGTTAAGAATAGTGAAAATAAAACCTTTTTTCAATGATACAAGAACTCAGATACTTTACCTCCTACATACATTAATTCATTTATTAAGTACTACCTTGAAGATATAATCCACTAAAACTAAAAAATGAATTCAAGAATCAATAACTGTCTCAGGAGTGTAATGAAACTAAAGCACACAGCAACAGCTGTGTAGTAGGTCTAGAGAGCAAATGGTCTCTGGACAAAATCAGAGTAATCTGGGGGAAGATAAATTCAAAGATGAAAATGTGCAGCAGAGTAATAAATGACTTAATGACAAGGGTAACAGCATACACTATGAGGAAAGAAAAAGGCAAGTAAAAACTTCTGAAAAAACAAAAAGCTATTAAAAAAAGTCATAATCCAAATATAAAACAAATACAAATGGGTCATTAATTTGAACGCATGGAATGTAGGAAGAGAAAATGCATTTAATCTTGACACTCTTCTTTGAGTAGCAGAGGATTAGGGGATATAGTATTACAGTTCCTTACTTATTAAGCTTATCGTGTCACCTGGTTCTACAATGAAGAATATGTACAAATTATAAACATTTACATAAAATTTATTAGATTATAATTTTTAGAATCAATGCTTACACAAAGCATGGAAGACTAGACTGTAAGCTCCATAAAGGCAGATACTATATAGTTAAATGTTCACCACAGCGTCCACAGCACCTAATAAGTTATCTGGTAACTGAAAAGCAATCAGCCAAAATTTATACAATGAATGATTTAATAAAACTAAAAGGCAACTGATGGAATGGAAGAAGATATTGGCAAATGACATATCAGATAAACGGTTAGTATACAAAATCTATAAAGAACTTACTAAACTCAACACCCAAAAAACAAATAATCCAGTGAAAAAATGGCAAAAGACATGAATAGACACTTCTCCAAAGAAGACATCCAGAGGGCTAACAGACACATGAAAAAATGCTCAACATCACTCATCATCAGGGAAATAGAAATCAAAATCACAATGAGATACCATCTCACACCTGTCAGAATGGTTAACATTAGCAACTCAGGCAATGACAGATGTTGGCGACGATGCGGAGAAAGAGGATCTCTTTTGCACTACTGGTGGGAACGCAAACTGGTGCAGCCACTCTGGAAAGTAGTACAGAGTTTCCTCAAAAAATTACAAACAGAACTACCCTACAACCCAGCAGTTGCACTAAAGGTATTTATCCAAGGGATACAGGTGTGCTGTTTTGAAGGGGCACATGCACCCCAATGTTTATAGCAGTGCTATCAACAATACCCAAAGTATAGAAAGAGCCCAAATGTCCATCAATGGATAAATGGATAAAGAAGATGTGGTGTATATATATATGTATAAAATGGAGTATTACCCAGCAATAAAAAAGAACGAAATCTTGCCATTTGCAACTATGAGGATGGAAATAGAAGATATCATGCTAAGTGAAATTAGAGAAAGACAAGTATCATATGACTTCACTCATATGAGGACATTAAGATACAAAACAGATGAACATAATAGAAGGGAAGCAAAAATAATACAAAAACAGGGAGGGGTACAAAACATGAGACTCTTAAATACAGAGAATAAACAGACGGTTGCTGGAGGAGTTGTGGGAGGCGGAATGGGATAAATGAGTAAGGAGCATTAAGGAATCTACTCCTGAAATTATTGTTGCACTATATGCTAACTTGAATGTAAATTAAAAAATAAATGTTTAAAAAGTAATATAAAGTGTAGAAATCTTCACAATATGAAAGTAATGGCATAGTTGACAGAATCTGGGAAACAAAAGAGGAAAAATAGAGAAAAAATTGGGGTATTGATTTCCTCAATGTATAGAAAGTGAAGTAAAGAGAGGGTGTCTAAACTTCATAGTGAAAAGAAATGGATGCATATTATGTGAGGTAAAAAGACTGATCCCATCAAAGAACTAAATCAACATAATTATCAAAAGGGGGGAACAGGGAAAGATGTGATGGTGTGAGTCAATTCCTCAGCTTTTATAGAAGGAAGTCCATAAATATTCTTTATATTTGAAGATAGAAACAAGAAATAGGACTGTCATTTTCAGTTATGATGGTAAATATGAAAACAACTAAAATCTGAAACAGTTAAAAGTGTCTCTAGGGAACTGGTATAGGACTATATGTGGAAAAAGTAAAAATCTTCCTTTTAATTTTATGTTTTTTTCTGTATAAATTATTTTACTACTTTGAGAAGAAAAAAAGAAAAATATATCTTAGTTGCATAAATTTTATAAATCTGTCACTAGGTGGCAGTCTAAGCAGAAATCTAGACTTGAAGGTAACAACACCAGCACATCTTACATATTTGAATTCTGATGGAGTAGATGTAGTGTGAGACCTTAAATACTGCATGTTATCACAGTCAGAAGAATTATTCAAGTGTTAAGTAATCCTCTAAGACTTTAATTTGACAGTATCACAAATATTTAGTAAAACTCTAAATTTAAGGTCCAAATGGTTTATAATGATTTTGCAGTTATGCTCCCAGAATGATTAAAGATAGAGATATTTAAGTTCAGTAGCTCTTAAGAATTTCTTCCCAAGCTTCTAAAATTGACACTAATCTTCCCATTAATCTCATTAATGTGTTAACCTCTTAATGTCTCCCAATGACCTAAAAATTGTCAGTTTAGACTTTAACTATAAACTAATTATAAATAAAATGTATGTCATCTTCATTATTAATAAAAATAAAGGAATGAAGAATAAGAACTGTGAAGAAATTGAGAGCCTCTAATTCCCAAGTCAATATTTGTAAGTTGTAGACCAGTGCTGTCCAATGGAAATCTATGCTAGCCATACTACAATTTTAAACTTAAAAAAATTTTTTTAATGTTTACTCCTTTTTTGAGAGAGAGATGGAGACACAGTGTGTGTGGGGGAGGGGCAGAGAGAGAGGGGGAGACAGAATCCAAAGCAGGCTCCAGGCTCTGAGCTGTCAGCACAGAGCCTGATGCAGGGCTCAGACCCACAAACCGCAAGATCATGACCTGAGCCAAAGTCAGCCGCTTAACCAAAAAACAGTTGAGCAGATCAATGAAACCAAGAGTGGGTTTTTTGAAAAAATAAACAAAATTGATAAACCTCTAGCCAAGCTCCTCAGAAAAAAAACAAACACCCAAATAGACAAAATCATGAATGAAAATGGATCACAACCAATCCCTCAGAAATACAAGCAATCATCAGAGATTACTATGAAAAATTATATGCCAACAAACTGGACAATCTAGAAGAAATGGACAAATTCCTAAACACACATGCCTACCAAAATTCAAACGGGAAGAGATAGAAAATCTGAACAGACCCATAACCAGTGAAGAAATCGAGTAAGTTATCAAAAATCTCCCAATGAATAAGAGCCCAGGGCCAGATGGCTTCCCAGGGGAATTATACCAGACATTTAAAGCAGAGTTAATACCCATTCTTCTCAAGCTATTCCAAAAAACAGAAATAGAAGGAAAACTTCCAAACTCATTCTACGAAGCCAGCATCACTTTGATTCCCAAACCAGACA
>CM053560.1:32811781-32828862 GCA_028646485.1 Cryptoprocta ferox
ATTTGCGCTCTTTCCATTATTTGGCTATTGTTGAAAGAGCTGCTATAAACATTGGGGTACATGTGCCCCTATGAATCAGCACTCTTCTGTCCTTTGGGTAAATTTCTAGTAGTGCTATTGCTGGGTGGTAGGGTGATTCTGTTTTTAATTTTTTGGGGAATGTCCATACTGTTTTCCAGAGCGACTGCACCAGTTTGCATTCCCACCAACAGTGCAAGAGGATTCCCATTTCTCCACATCCTCGCCAACATCTGTTTCCTGAGTTGCTAATTTTAGCCACTCTGACCAGTGTGAGGTGATATCTCAGTGTGGTTTTGATTTGTATTTCCCTCATGCTGACCAATGTTTAGCATCTTTTCATGTGTCTGTCGGCCATCTCGATGTCTTTTTTAGAAAAGAGTCTGTTCATGTCTTTTGCACATTTCTTCACTGGATTATTTGTTTTTCAGGTGTTGAGTTTGGGAAGTTCTTTATAAATTTTTGATGCTAGCCCTTTATCTGATATGTCATTTGCAACTATCTTCTCCCATTTCATTGGTTGCCTTTAGTTTTGTTGATTGTTTCCTTTGCAGTGCAGAAGGTTTTTAATCTTGATGAGGTCCCAGTAGTTCATTTTGGCTTTTAATTCCTTTGCTTTAGGAGATGTGTCGAATAAGAGGTTGCTGCAGCTGAGGTCAAAGAGGTTGTTGCCTGTTTTCTCCTCTAGGGTTTTGATGATTTCCTGTCTCACATTTAAGTCTTTCATATCTTTTGAGTTTATTTTGTGTATGGTGTAAGAAAGTGGTCCAGTTTCATTCTTCTGCATGTTGCTGTTCAGTTCTCCCAGCACCATTTGTTAAAAGGGACTGTCTTTTTTCCGTTGGATATTCTTTCCTGCTTTGTCAACGATTAATTGGCCATAAATTTGTGGATCCAATTCTGGGTTTTCTATTCTATTCCATTGGTCTTTGTGTCTGTTTTTGTGCCAATAGGGATCTCTATCTGGTTTAGGAATCAAGGTAATGCTGGCTTCATAGAATGAGTCTGAAGCTTTACTTCCATTTTTATTTTTTGGAACAGCTTGAGAAGAATAGGTATTAACTCTGCTTTAGATGTCTGGTAGAAATCCTCTGGGAAGCCATCTGGCCCAGGACGCTTATTTGTTGGAAGATTTTTGATAACTGAATCAATTTCTTAACTGGTTATAGGTCTGTTCAAATTTTCTATTTCTTTCCATTTGAGTTTTGTTACTGTGTGTGTGTCTAGGAATTTGTCCATTTCTTCCAGGGTGTCCAGTTTGTTGGCATATAATTTTTCATACTATTCTCTAATAATTGTTTGTATTTCTGTGGTGTTAGTTGTGATCTATCCTCTTTCATTCATGATTTTGTCATTTGGGTCCTCTGCCTTTTCTTTTTGAGAAGTCTGGCGGGTGGTTTATCAATTTGGTTTATGTTTTCAACAAACCAGCTCTTAGATTCATTGATCTGTTTTGATCTGTTCTAGTGTTGTTTTTTTTTTTTGATTCTATATTGTTTATTTCTCTTCTAAGCTTTATTATTTCTCTTCTTTTGCTGGCTTTGGGATTTGTTTGCTGTTCTGCTTCTAGTTCTTTCAGGTGTGCAGTTAGGTTTTGTATTTCGAATTTTTCTTATTTCTTGAGATAGGCCTGGATTGTAATGTATTTTCCTCTCAGGACTGCCTTTGCTTCATCCCAAAGGGTTTGGACCATCATGTTTTCATTTTCATTTGTTTCCATATCGTTTTTAATTTCTTCCTTAATTGCCTAGTTGAACTGTTCATTCTTTAGTAGGATGTTCTTTAACCTCCTTTCTTTTGGAGGCTTTCCAATTTTTTCTTGCAGTTGATTTCAAGTTTCATAGCATTCTGATCTGAAAATATTCATGGCATCATCTCAGTTCTTTTATATTTATTGAGGGTTGTTTTGTGACTCAGTGTGTCATCTGTCTTGGAGAATGTTCCATGTGCACTTCAGAAGAATGTGTATTCTGCTGCTTTTGGATGAAAAGTTCTGAATATATCCGTCAAGTCCATCTGGTCCAGTGTATCCTTCAAGGTCATTGTTTATTGATTTTCTGCCTAGATGATCTGTCCATTGCTGTAAGTGGAGTATTAAAGGCCCCTGCAATTAATGTATTCTTATCAATAAGATTGCTTATGTTTGTGATTAATTGATTTATATATTTGGGTGCCTCTAAGTTGGGGGCATAAACATTTACAATTGTTAGCTGTTCTTGAGGGATAGGCCTCGTAATTATGATATAATGCCCTTCTTCATCTCTTGTTACAGCCTTTAGTTTAAAATCTAGTCTGTCTGATATAAGTGTGGCAACTCAGCTTTCTTTTGACTTCCAGTAGCATGATAGATGGTTCTCCATCCCCTCAGTGTCAATCCGAAGGTGTCCTCAGGTCTTAAATAGTCTTTTGTAGACAGCATATAGATGGATCTTGTTTTTTTATGCAATTTGATACCTTATGTCTTTTGATTGGGGCGTTTAGTCCATTTACATTCAGAGAGATTATTGAAAGATACAGATTTGTGTCATTGTGTTATCTGTAGGTTTTATGCTTGTGGTGATGTCTTTGGTTTTTTGTAGTCTTTGGAGCATTCCACTCACAGAGTCCCCCTTAGGATCTCTTGCAGGGCTGATTTAGTGGTCATGAACTCCTTTCTTTTTTTGTTTGTCTGGGAAAGTCTTTATCTCTTCTTCTATTCTGAATGACAGCCTTGTTGGATAAAGAATTCTTGACTGCATGTTTTTCCTAGTCAGCACATTGAATATTTCCTGCCATTCCCTTCTGGCCTGCCAAGTTTCAGTGGACAGGTTTGCTACTACCCTTATGCATCCATCTTTGTAGGTTAAGGCTCATTTCTCCCTAGCTGCATTCAGAATTCTCTCTTTATCATTGTGTTTTGCCAGTTTCACTATCAGATGCCATGGTGAAGACTTATTCTTATTGAATCTGAAGGGAGTTCTCTTTGCCTCCTGGATTTGGATGTCTGCTTCCTTCCCCAGATTAAGGAAGTTCTCAGCTATGATTTGTTCAAGTAAACCTTCAAGTTCCCTTCTGGAACTCCGATAATATGGATATTATTACATTTCATTGAATCACTTAGTTCTCTAATTCTCCCCTCATGGTCTAGTATTTTCTTATCTCTCTTTTTCTCAGCTTCATCATTTTCCATATTTTTATCTTCTGTTTGACTTATTCTCTCTGCTTCCTCTATCCTTGCTGTCACTGCATCTCGTTTATTTTGCACCTCATTTACAACATTTCTTAATTCGTTAGTTCCTTGATCTACAGCAATAGATTTTCTGGTGTCTCCTATTCTTTTTTTCAAGCCCAGTTATTAGTCTTATGACTATTAATCTAAATTCTTGATTAGATATATTGTTTTATATCTGTTTTGAGCAATTCTCTGTCATTTCTTCCTGGATTTTCTTTTGTGGAAAATTCTTCCATTTCAATATTCTGGCTAGTTTCTGTCCTTTATATGTTTTAAGTTTGTTATGTGTCCTGCACCTGCAAGCACTACTATATCAAAAAGGGGTCATATGCTGTCTGGGGCTGGCCCTTCAGGAGGTGTCTTTGGAGTGTGTTGCATGCTCTCTTGTTGTGATTCTGGTTGCTTTATCTCTCTACTGATAGTGTGGTTTGGATTTTCCACCAGGTGTGCTTTGATTTGTTCATTGAGTTAACCCTGGAAAAAATTTAAAAAGGGAGTTGTTTATGGAAGAAGCCTTATCCCATACAAAGAGAAATGACAGTGTGAGGATAAAGAAAAGAAACACACAATTGAACAGGCAGAGAATCAGAATAACTATACAGCTTAACCCAGAGAGAGAGAGAGAGAAAGAGAGAGAGAAGAAAATAAAGAAGAAGGAGATACAGAAGAGGTGTAAAAAGAATAGATTAAAAATGTCTGCTTAAACAAACCAACAACCAGAATAGAGAAGGGGAGATATAAGAGGAAGAAAAGGAAGAAAATAAACAAACAAATATATATAAGATAGGAATTGACCAAGAATCAAATCAGAAAATGCAAAACCGCTGGGTGCCTTGGAACTGGTGGCTGTGCTGGTCTGGCGAGGGGCTGTCTGTTTCAGTCAGAGTCAATCTTGCTTGGGTAGATACACGGTTACCAGGCATGGAGGGGCGTAGTTTGACGTAGGCAGGTCCCTCCTCACTGTGGGCCTGCTGTCCCTTCCCCAAAGCCCCACCTTGTTGGTGATGGGAAGAAAAATGGTGATACCCCAATGTCTCCTCCCCAAATCCAGTGTTCCAGACCCCTTTTTTTCAGGCCTTCCTCACAGTGCTACATGGGTCCAAGTGGGCTGGTTTTTCCGGCTTCACAGATTCCTGTGAAGGTGCTCCCCTGGGATTCAAAACCCTATATGTTAAAGGATCCGGGCTCCACTATGCCCTGTCTCCAGGGTAGTGCCACTCCACACAGCCAGTCAACACAGGGCCTCTGGCTGGCAGGCAGCTGCATGGTCTTTTCTCCTTGGAGTGGCTATATACCTCTTCCCACAGCACTCAAGGAAGGGGACTGCTTTTTCCTTCCTGTGCCTCTGAACTGGCTACCGAACCCAGGGCTGGTTCCACTCCCCTCTACTCCCGGTGCGTGTACTGGGCAGCAGGCCCTAGATCGAGTTATAAATCCCCACAACTCTGGATCGAGTTAGAATTAGTTCTTTTTCTGTCTTTTCCATTCCTCAGTCCATGGTTTTTCTCTTGTCCAAATACAGTCCTACACTCCCACAGCCTCTCTTTCTCTTCCTGTTATCTCTCCACAGAATGGGATCCCTCCCCTCCGTGCCTATGCCCCACGTTTTATCTCGTTTTATCTCTCCCAGTTCATAATCATGCATCTGTGGCCCACCAGGTTGTCCCGCTAGGCCTCTGGAGATGTTTCTGTCACTCTGTAGTCCAGATTCCTGGAATTCCAAGTCTTCTGGCCTCAATACTGCTGTGTTTGAGGAATGAGGGAACTTCACGTCTCCCTACTTTTTCACCATGGTGACTCTTCCCTACATTTCCTTTTGCCTTTGTTCTCCACATCATTTAATATGCTTATTTTCAACTAATTTGTATAAGAAGATAATATATAATGCCTCATTGTATCAGTAAAGTTCTTGTCATGGCTTTATTGTCTGAACCTGTTCCTACAGATTTAGATTAATGAAAGATTAGCGGGATTTTGTAAACAACTATTCTTTAAATATAAAAGGAAATAACAATAAAAACAGGATTGAAAGCCCTCTGAGAGGAGGAACCTCATCAATTACATTCAGTTTGTTTCTTCATTGCTTGTCAGTCTCTCATACTTAATAATTTTCTTATTTAAATAAGAATACCTAATTTAAAATTTTGGCTTTCCCACTTAAATGTCATAAAAAGTATAAGGTATTTTAAAGAGAATGTGTGTCTCCTTTTCACCGGAGCATTCATTTTGGAGAGTATTTGAGTATCAATATCCAGAGATAAACTGGATTACAGGAGCATACTTGTGACTATAAAAAAAAGGTATAGGAATTGTTTGGGGGATAATGAATCTTCAGAACATTATGTATATAAAGGAAAGTAATGGGAAACTATGTTGGAGGAAGGGACTTGAATCACAAAGGGAAGGAAAGTTTTGAGCAAGAAATGCGTGTTTATAGTTTTCATTATAGGCATGATTAACTGTCAGTAGTGTGCATGCAATGGACTGGTTCCAGAAACACATGGAGATTATTAATGCTATTGTACATACTTTACATATTACTCCCGTAAGTCACCATTCGTTCTACGTTATTCAGATTTCAAAAGTTCAATGATATTTTTCTATTAAGTTGTTGAAATACTAGAATTGTTTCTACAAATATGAATAAATGCCATATAGATTCTATGCATCAATCATAGTAACTTGCTCCTCTTTGTTTATAATTCCCAGAATATGTTCAGGATTTGGAATCTTAGAAGTCTATTTTCTAAAATACTCTCTGTGTTATATGAGTTATGTTAAAGTGGATCTAATCTTAGTCTGTGCATCATCACCTTTCAGAGGCTGCAAGTTAACCAGGTCGTGATATATCTTTTTTACACATGTATGAATATAAAAATAGCACTACATGTGTAAAATTTCTTTTTTACAGGGTTGAGAAATATTATTTCTCTCTGTATTTTATACTCACTTTATTTAAAATCCCTACATTTTATTTTCTCCCTTTATTTTGTGCTGTTTTTTGTTTTCTGTATCCAGTTTAAGCACATATGCTGCCTTGCCCACAGGTAGAATATCTGTTAAGGGAATGAATGGGGGATGCCTGGGTAGCTCAGTAGGTTAAGCTTGTGACTCTCGATTTCAGCTCAGGTCATGATCTCTAGGTTCCTGGGATCAAGCCCTGCATTGTGCTCTGAGCTTATGGTGTGGAGCTTGCTAGAGATTTTCCCTCTCTTTCTGCCCTTCCCCTGCTGGTTCTCTCTCTCTCTCTCTCCCTGTCCCTCTCCCTGTCCCTCTCTCTCTCTCTCTCTCTTTCTGTCTCTCTCTCAAAATAAATAAATAAGCATTTAAATAATTTTTAAAAAAGGGAATGAAATGATTTATGGTGGAGTAGCATCTGGGAAAATAATTGTCATAAAAGAGTCTATAACTATAGCACAAGAGTTAGCAGCTTGACAACCTGGATTGAAATAGTGTGTTTCTCACTTAGCAGTGCTTTTTAACCAGTGAGCCTCAGTTTCCAAACCTATAAAACTTGATCATAATCTTATCCACTGCATAGGATTATTGTGAGGACAAAATGAGATAATACAAGTAAAAGTTCTTAGAATAATAGGTTTTGCTAAGTGGAAAGCATTGAATAGATGTTATCTCTCAATCATTACTTTTTTAACTTGAATTATGTAGGTAATCTGAGAAAGCAATAAAGACAATTTACTAGAATATTTCTCAAACTTTATTACGCAAATTTTATTGTACAAATGTTAAGAATTTATTAAAATGTATATTACTAGGTCATAGTTGAGAGATTCTGATTTATTAGGATAGGGGTAAAATCCCAACATTTGCAATTTTAGGAAGCATCACAGGTAAGCCTGTTATAGAATACATTTTCAGAAATTTCCTCAAGTTTCAGAAAATGTTAACAGTTTCACTATTGTGGTAAAAAGAAATTATTGGATATTGCTAGTTGCCACGTAAACCATACAACATTAAAAAGAAACGTGGCATTTCTAAATTTTTTTAATGTCTATTTATTTTTGAGGGAGAGAGAGAGACAGATTGTGAGTGGGCAAGGGGCAGAGAGAGGGAGAGACCCAGACTCTGAAGCAGGCTCCAGGCTCTGTGCTGTTAGCACCGAGCCTGACGTGCTGCTCAAACTCACCACAAGATCATGACCTGAGCTGAAGTTGGACGCTCAACTGACTGAGCCACCCAGGCACCCCAGAAACTTGGCATTTCTATCAAGAGTTATAAAACTACCTTGGGGGGGCCTGGGTGGCTCAGTCATTTAAGCATCCAAATTTGGCTCAGGTCATGATTTTGTGGTCCCTGCGTTCAAATCTCCCCGCTTGCGCACGCTCTCTCTCTCTCCGTCTCAAAAATAAATAAAACATTTAAAAAAAATTTCTAAAACTAGCTTTTGATTTGATTCAGTGATTCTTTTTTATTATTTTTCCTGAATATATAGTCAAAAAGTTACGATAATTTATCTTTCTAAAATTTTTATATTAAATATGACAAAATCTAAATATAGATCACTATGTAAATTATTGTTTATCTATTCAGTGGATTCATTACATACCATTAAAATTTATAATAGTATCATTGGAATAAGTACATAAAAATTAAAAAGCATTATTATATTTATATACACCCTACACTTGCAATTATATAAAAATATAAGTAGGCAAGTGAAGAATGAAAGGGATATATTCAAATTTAAAAGTTAGCCTACAGCAATTAAAAGGGAGGAAACTATACATATGAATCCATTGCAAAATAGTTGCACAATATATGGATTAAATTCAGTGAATTATACTTTTAGTCTCAGCTTTCTTCATGTTGTATAGCATTGCCCAAGATAAAACAAAACAAAACTTTGTAAATTTTATTATAAACTACTTTCCTACGGATTCAGAAAAGTTGGGTTCACTCTAGTCTATTTGTTGGTTGGAACCCTGCCATCCAGGACTCTTCTGACTCTCAAAGTTAATGAATTAATTATCAGCACAATTCTAGAATGTTGTAGTAAGTGTTAATAATTGCTTTCGGTTTGCTGGCATATGAAAAGAAAGCTGACAGGCATTAAGGATATTATATTATAGATATATATATATATATATAAACCACAAACCATAGCCAGTAAGTATAAATTTGGTGCTCCTATCCTTTGTTGCTGTTATTTAGTAGATAAGTAATCAATTAATTAAATGACAGTTTTTGTGGCAAATTGTAAATGAGAAAATAGGGTATGGCATGATAAAAGAAAGTGTTTGTTTTCTATCAGCCAAGTTGCTTTTGTTGACTCTTTTGTGTGACACTTTGAATCTTTAGATTTTTCTAGATTATCATTCTAAGAGAAAATTGATTTACCATTCTGTTTTTACTATCTGGAAAACAACAGAAAATACAACTCAAATTGGCTTAAACAATAAAATGAATATACTGGTTTACATAATTTAACAAGTCTATAGGTAGTTAGACTTTAAATATGACTTAATCAGAATTCCAGGTGTGTTCTTTTGTTTTGATTGAGCAGTTGATTAATTGACTTTGTTTATTTTTCCTGCTATTCTCAACCCTGCCCTCTTTTAAGCTGACAGAGTTGATAGCAATTTCAGGCTATTGATATCAAGATAAAGCTTTTGTATCTCTGAATTCCCTGTGAAAGACCATAAATTCACTCTGATTGTATTGGCTGGCTTAGGTAACATACCTGAAATGATCACTCCCTTTGGCAAGTTGTTGGAATGTGCTGATTGGTTTAACCTAGTGCATACTTCATTTAAGCTGGAAGTTTGAGATCAGAGTGCCACCAAGTGAAGCAAGAAGGTGGTCAGGCAAGGGAAGAGAGCTTTCACCAGAACCCAACTATGCTGGTACCCTGATCTCAGACTTTGAGTCTCCAGAGATGTGAGAAAATCAGTTTCTGCTGTTTGAGCCATCAAATCTATGGTATTTTGTTATGACAACTTAAGCTGACTGAGACACTTGGCAAGCTTAAATGTACAGCTGTCAAGTTTAAGGTGTATGTAGCTACTTTCTTGGGTCTTGATTTAGTTGGTTCTTTGTTTAGTTCTAATCTTTTTTTCCAACTCATACTTGCATTCATTAGAAAACAATGTGCCTCATATTGTGGTAGTAGATCCTTGTAAATAATGGTTTTAAGTGTGAAAAGGACAGATAATTTTAATTATCCCATTTCTATCTTTTGTAAGTACAGAATATTGAATCCAGTTTTTGTATGTTAGACTAAAATTTTGCTGCAGGTTTTTTAAGAAAATATTTTATAACATTCAGCATAGAATCACAGGATAGTTACGCAGTTCATACATGGAACTTAATAAAGTCCTTCTGACAACTTACTATCAAAATTGCTATTTTACTTTAACATTCATCACATTCTATGCTCATAAATCTGGTCCTTAGCATTGCAATTGCTATTATTTGTAATCAACTCTAAATCAGCTCTTTTAACTGAAAGACATACAAGTAACAGCTACTGCTAATAAATCTTTTTAAAATTAGAAAGTGTAAATTACCAAGTAGTACCACAAATTAAACACTTCTTTGGAAGACACATCAAATATGCCTTATTATTCACTGTTAAAAAGACACTATTCTTAAACATGTACTACAGTGCTGTCTTTTTAGCTTTATGCCAGAAAAATTTGGAATAATTAACACTCCAAGCTCTCAGGAGGTTATCTGTCAGTAGAAGTGTAACAGCAGAAGTAAAAGAATTTTGAAATTTATAAAAGGCCGAACTTAATTAAATTCACAATAAATTCTAATTAGAAGATTGTGGTGTTATAAAACTGAGTTCTGGTGAATACTTAGTATATTTTTTACCATTAGTGATTAGCAATTCAACCCAGTAGTGAATCCCTTTTTATATTTTTCTACACCTAATTGTACTTTGTAGACCATCTTTTTTCAAAGATATTATGGAATCTCTTTATTATTGGTTAGTAAATGAATAGTCAAAGTGCTAGTGGACAATATGATGATTTAGTGTTACAACTAGTTTGCATTTATATAGCATATTTCTCTTACGAGTGAGGTCAGATATTTCATAAAAGTTAGGTATTACCAGAAAAGCCCTGTGAACAAAACAAATACATATATCTACGAGACAAATCCTTACTTGCTCACAAACCACTAACTAGAAACAATATACTGATCCATCTTTAAAAATAAAAAACCAAAACAAGTTTAATAAGTTATATACTATAAAAATTATGGAAAATAATTAATGTAATTTATGGTGGCAGAAATTTGAAAGTAATTGCCCAGGGGAGAGGAAGTTTACTAAAAAAAGGTCATACTGAGAATTTCTGGGGTGATGGGAATATCCTATATCTTGTTTGGATGGCAGTTTCATAAGTACATAAAATTGTCAAACCTTATCAAACATAACACCCAACCTCATGTAAGCATTTAAGTAGGGGTATAATTTGATTAAATTTGCTTTTAAAATCAATTTAGCAATGGTGAAGAAGATGGAATATGTGGAAAATAAAGGTTATGTCTTCTGTCGGCACTAATAGTCAACGGTTTCTCAGAAAGAAAAGTGACAACTACCTTTTTTTTTGTATAGAACAAGAGAGCCTTATGGAAATTTTTTTCTTACACACTGTAATTCTTGTGTGATCTCCCACCAAGATTGTAAAAGCAGTGAAAGCCTTTTGAATTTTTTGTTGGGACTTTAATTCATGAAAGCCCACCAGCTAGCTACCACCAAGACTGTTACGTGCTATATCACTCCTGGTTAAGTTAATTAAAAAAAACAACAACAACTTTGTGTAATATTGGTAAGCATATTGATTGCTGCAGCAAAGAAGGATGTACACCAGAGGATCTGGGGTGCTGGGTTAGAGGGATTTTTAACAGCGATTTATCATAGGAATTGTGCTTACCTAAATGTGTTTCCCTTGTACTCAGTCTCCTCCTCAATGCATAGTCCACTCGGTTCCACCTTGGTTTCTCCTATTCCAGCAACCTGGATATTATGTCAGGACTTTAAACTGGAGATGATTATAAGTCTTATCTATATCCCGTCTCTCTGGGATCACTGCCCTTCACTGCCTCAATTTCACTGTTTGAATACCGTAGTTTTATATATTTTGCATGACTTTTTTAGTTGTTTTAGGCAGTACGGAAAATCCAGTCTCTGTCATTCTATCTTAGTCAGAAGTCATTCTGGAATTCTGGAATTGTTTTTAAAAGAAAATATTGGGGGAGGATAATGTGTGGGCAGACAAAAAAAAAAAAAAAGGTATGCCAAGGCTTATTTGGAAGACATGAAAGGCCACAAAGCTTTAAATGACAGAAGAAAAGTAATATTAAAATAGTCATAAGTAGTTTTTTTTAAAACTAGTTTCAGGAATAGATTTTGATCTGTGGAAAGAGATGCATTTTAGCTAAGTTGTACTCAGTATTGATTAATATGCAGTAATTAATTATTCCAAGGTTTAGAATAAGTGCAGGGCTCAATAGGTGCACCCATCCATTAGTAAATAATTGTGGTTACTTAATAATGAAAGTAAAATATTATTTTTCTTTAAATTTTTGTGGTTTTAAAAAATAGCAACTAAGTTATTAGGACATAAATGTGTTGTTTAGAACTATTTAATAAACAGAACTGTAGTTATTTTGACTTGGGAATGTCATGAAAGATTATTGAGACACTAAGGGCATCCTGAACTGAGAAAATTTGGGAATTTTTCATGTAGCCAATTTTTTTTTTAATTGCTTCAAGTGTGGTTTCGGTCATTTTTTATGGCATTTTCCTGGAGATCTTGTCTTTGGCAGTCATTATAGATACCGTTTCTGTTTATAACTGATGTATTAGAGTACTACGGAAGTACAGAGAATGAGAAGTAGTATTTTCTGGGGGCTTATATGCTATAGGCATTATTTTTTAATCTCATCTAATACTTGCAGCAATCCTGAGTTGAGTGTTATTCCCATTTAATAGGTAAGGAACCAAATAAACTATTTTGCTGATGGCTACACATCTAAATGGGTGAAACTTGCATTTAAATCCAGTTCCAAAGCTTGTGGATTCATTATAGAGGTCAAGTGATTTTTCCTACTTATGGGAACCCTGTAATGAAGTCTTCTTGAAGTGATACTAAAGGTATTATTTTCAATTTAGGGAAGTGAATTGGATGGAGGATCAAGGGAACAAAGATTTCTATGTTGTAGATTTGGGGATTGGAAGTAAACACTAGAAGTTAGATTTTTATGTTAATTCTTAGTCCTTATTGTACATGCTGGCTTTTTTTTTTGCATAATTTGATGGATTATTAGATTTGTTAGTATATTTGGTAACCTTATTTCCATAGTAAACAATCAGTGAAGATTGTTATAGTGTACACATGGTTATGTTCAGTCATCTACAATTTATAGTCCATAGAAGTCAAGTTATACAGAGTTAGTTTTTCACTATCAATTTTTCATTTTGAATGTGTTCTTGCCTTTGTGCTTCCAGAACATAAAGACATTTCTCAATCCAATAAAAAGCCTTTTATTATTTGTTCTTTATTATCTCCTTCCGGAAATTTTATGGTATTTGGAATTATCTCAACCATTCTCTATTTCTTTATACCTTTGTTTCGAATTTTCTATATGTTTGATTCTTTTAGCTGCATTCTGTGTCATTTCTTAAGACCTGTCTTCCATTTATAAATTCTCTTTTCAACTATGTCTAATCTCCTTCCATCTTTTTTACCAAATCCTAAAATATTACTATATGTTTCATTCATGGATGTCCTGGCTGGGTTATTTTCAAATCTGCTTAGATAGATTTCTTACATTTAGTACTTTCCTGTAGGCACATTAAGTACATTAATGTTATCTCATAATTCTAATATAGTATTTTCAGGTCAGATTCTGTAGTTTGATTTTTCTATGTATACTTCCTGTGGTAGTTTTTTGTTTGTTGTGGGGACTTTTGAATGCGTGAATTCATTCCTTTGCAAGAAATGTGATTCTCCCATGCATGTGGAGATAGTACCCCTCGGAACTACCACATTTTTGAGTGGTATGAATTTAGGCCATAAACCTACGTAAGTGTTGGTTTGTGGTTATTAATTCTCAGGGGAGTCTTTTTTTTTCTCCTTTTATATCTTTCTATTCTACCTAGTTCCCAGGCAGGCATATATCTCTGTCACCTTCCTGTTTGGGATTTTGTTTATATTTTGGGATTTTGTTTATATTGTGGTTATTTGTATATTTTTCATAGTTAATGATTTACAGAATCTTGAATGTGGATTTTAAATAATATGACTTCACATCCAGATTAAACTCTAAATTCTGCACCCTTAAAAATAGGACTTTTAATGACCAGACTGTAGGCCACACATCAGCAGGTGGCACCAATGTTCAGCAAATACTAGCCTTAGAATTCTTAACTATCTGGATTTCGGCCTCCTTTTTTCTTACAGTCTTTTATAAATTCTGTAGTTTTCAGTAAGCCCAGCCATATGTTTAAATAAGTTTTAAAAAACATATTTTACTCAACATTATTAGATAAGCTATACTAGGAGGGGAGTTAACTAAATATCGTGATCTGTCATTTTACAAAAAGACAGCTCATTTGATTTTCTGTAATCTGTACTCATGGGCGTCTTCAGAAGCAAGTTACAAACTTTAGAACTCTTTGATGTGGATTTGCTTTACTTTACACAGAGGTGGAATTGGAACTCTTTACCTTGGCCATTCATAGGCAAGTAACTCCTGATTTTCCAAGGAACATTTGAAATCACGAAATTTGTCTGAAAAGGTATACTGACATGGTAGTGATGTTAGGAAACCAGTTGTTAGCTATTTTATATTCATTCTTGAATTTTATCTCAAAACAGTAACATAAAATTCAAGTTAGAAATTGAAGCACTGTTAATTCAAAACTCTTTTCTGTTTTAAACTGTTAAACTAAAACAGATTTTTTTCCTACCCCAAAATAGTTACATAAGAACAGTCTGTTGTCACAGAAGTCATTCTATTATAGTTATTCTTTTATAAAGGGTACAGTTTCTATTTAAAATGCTAAGCTACAAATATTTAGCCTTTTGAGCCATCTGCTCTGCTAAATACCCATAAGTATTTTAGACTAAAATCTGAAAAATGGAAATAATTGAAAACCTTTACATTGTTGACTTTTGATTTTGTACAAATGTCTTGCTTTTAGAAGTAGGATGATATAGGAAGCTTACTTGCAAAATATTCCATTATCCTCATTTAAAAAAATAGACTTTTAAACCCTCTTATAGAAAGGACCTTCTATATATAGATGAAATTATTTTTTAAAAATATCTAATTCTTTAACTAAATAAACAAAAACTCTACTCAGTATATTTATTCCAACAATAAATGTATTTGACTCCTTAAATTTAGAGTTCTGTTAGGTAAATTTATGTTTAAAATCATTACCTTGATTAAATAAGAATCTTCTGTTAGAAATGTTGAGGAAAGTTTGCTCCCCACTTCTAATGAAATTTTAATAATTGTCTTTATAACTCTGGAAAATTAATTAATGTCTTAAATTAGCCATTTTTATGAGTTACATGTTTTATTGAATACTTACTTTATATTTCATTTTTTAAAGTTTATTTCTTATGAGAGAAAGAGAGAGCACACAAAGGAGGGGCAGGGAAAGGGGAGAGAGAGAGAGAGAGAGAGAGAATCCCAAGCAGGCTCTGCCCTGTCAGTGCACTGCCTCACGTGGGGCTTTATCTCATGAACCGTAAGATCATGACACGAGCTGCATTAGAGTTGGATGCTTACCTAACTGAGTCACCCATGTGCCCCTATATTTCCTTTTTGAATAGCATTCTATTAAACTGTTAAACATGTGGAGAAAGCTTAGTTACCCTTGTACTCCCACCAAAATCACTCATACAAAAACACTCGCTCACTCACTCCCATTCCCAGAGGACTGGAAACAGGGAAGAAGCATTACAGCTGGACAAAACAGGGGTTGAAGAAACTATAAACTGATTTTAGAATGAATTTATAATTCAAATTCAAATATCACTTGTACAAAAACTTTAAATATGTGAGTTTTGTTCAGTGTAGGCCATGACTGAAAGTTCTTCTGAGCACCTGACAGGAAGAAATGTAAATTCTCTGGTGAATATAGTTTATCTTTAAATTAAAAGAAATACCACAAATTATTTCCCAATGAATGTGAAAAGCCACAAGGAAATGAGGTGCCATTAATGAGAATTAGCAGAAACATTAGACAGGTTTGTGCAGTTTGTTTTGAGGCCATTGCATTGTGGTTTCTATTCCATTTGGACATGATTGAATATGCCCCTGAGTCTATATAATACTTATTGTAGAAATCCAGTGTTTGTGTGTGTGTGTGTGTGTGTGTGTGTGTGTGTGTGTTACTTTATAATGTCCCAGTCCTTATTAGGATTCATTTCTGGAATCAGCGGTAATTAGAACCAACAGCCATGGCCTGAGGTTGAAGAAATATGTGATAGAGTTCAAGCCATGCTGTTCCACTAAAATATGGATATTTTTCCTGCTCCTTTTGGAGTTGGTTTGGTTTCCATGTATTTTCTAAGCTTGATTTTCTGACCTTTGTTTATTTCTCTAAGCTTCTATTTCTTTAGTTTATTTCTCTTTTTGCATAATAAAGCTGGAGTCAGTTATTGTTTACAAGCAGTTACTCTGATTGATAGACCATACCCCTGCCTTCACAGTGGAGGGACCCCATTCATTGCTTCAGTTGTTTGCTTCTGTGAACACACACCAGGAGAACTTGTCTTTCTCTCTCTCTATGTGGTCATGAACAAGTCTCTCGTATGCAGAGAAGGTTTTTGTTGTTTTTCTAAGTTGCTCCAGTTTATACTTTTGGTTGATTTTTAATCTCTGTTTTCCCTTCAAGTCCTAGTAAGGCCATATCAATTTAAACATCGACAGTGCTCTATTGTCTAATGAAACACTTAGACAAAATGCATTGCTTTTCAAGGTAAAACATTCCATTTCTTTTTCTTTTTTGAAGAAAATTACTCTATTAAGTAACTTCTCTTCTCTTGAGTCCAAATTTGTCTTGTTGCTGGTTCTAATTCCCTTCCCTAGAGCATCCAGGAGAGCTTACTCACCCTTCTATATAAAAGCTCTTTAATTAAAAATAGTTAATAATGTCTTGACTCCTCCTTTTTTTGCATTTTTCTTATATTACCTTGTCTTGTCAAAAGTGAAAAATTTTAGAGTTTAGTGTTTGCCAAGTCAATAAATAAATCATTATTAGTAAAGAATAAACTATAGCCATATTGTTACTATAAATGAAACAGTTACCTGTTATTCTTACCCTTGGAATTCTTCCTGTTATTTACACTACTGTTTTTCCTCCTCTCTTCTTAAAGGTTCTAAGTTTTCTCCTTGTTCATCTTTCAGCCATCTCAATAAAAACATCACTTGCAATTTTAATTAGAACAATGATATATAACAGGTTGATGATATTGAATCCAATTTTATATATTCTGTATGTGTACAATGTGTAACTTGATTATATATTGTGTTAAGTAAAGTAAGAATCTAATAAAGGCCTACTATGACTATAAAAAAAAAAAAAAAAAAGAAGATATACCATAGCTTATTCAATCCCTCTCATATGCATGGGCTTTTGGGATATTTCCAATATTTTACATTCATAAAGAATAACCTTGTACATATGTCTTTTTGTATTGTTGTAAGTTTTACAATTTTTTTAAAGTTTCTGGTACATCATAAAAGTTAGTCGCCCAAACTCCCACGTGCATAGAAGGCCTGAACTCTCACCTGATCTACGTTCTAGGAGGAGGTTACTACCGGCTGTCCACGTCAGGTACATAAAGAGGAAAAAAAGGGGGGA
>CM053560.1:32837758-32859532 GCA_028646485.1 Cryptoprocta ferox
GAACTGCAGGGACTGGGATTTGGAAGTGAGGCGGAGCTTGGAGAATACAGTTTGGCTCGCCCGTGGCACAGGGAGATCGGACTCAGAAGGGCGGTTGCAACGCTTGGTTCCAGCAAAGCTTTGAAGCGGCGCCATACTTCTCCCTGCAACCACCAAGGCGGGGCCTCAGAGAGAGCAACCCCCAAGACCTGACCTGACGCCAGACCACGCCCATCTGCACAGGGGAGCTGTCTTTTTTTTTTTTCTTTTTCTTTTTTCTTGCCTTTTTTCTTTGCTTCTTCTTTTCTGCTGCCATCCAGATATATATCCCGTAGCATATCCTTATCTCTCCTCTTGGCTGGTTATATGCTTTTAGACTGCCCACAGACTTTTGCTGTCCCTGTCCCCACTTTGTTTTTTTTCTTCTTTTTGTTTTTGTTTTTCTTCTCGCTTTTCTTCTCTTCTTTCTTTTCTTTCCTTTCCTTTCCTTTTCTTTACTTCTTTCCCCTTTTGCCTTGCTTGTTTGTTTGATTTGTCTGTGCATTTGCGTGCTTTTGTTCCCTGTATGCTAGTCTGTTTCCTTTTCAGGGATACCTCAAAAAACAAGCCAAAGTATACATGGTGGAGAGTCCCATATAACTGACCAGGGAAATAAAACAATCAGAGGCACAACAAGAGAAACCGAGGGACACCATTAACACTTTCTGAAACGACAGGTCCTGGACAATGAGCCTCCTTTAACAGAACAATACTAAAAGATGCCCAGTACATAACGAGCTTTTAGAACTCCCAACCATCTTAATGTTAATGCCTTGCTAGAGGAGAAAACAACCTTAGCTAGACCTCCAGGATTCTAAGTCTTCTTTATCACATCAAAATCCTTTTGGAAACTTCCTTTGTCTTTACCCCTTCCAACTTAAAAGTACATAATCAATCACTCCTCACAATCCCAGGGCAGCTCTTTGTGCCCATAGGTCCTGTCCCTGTGCATTAATAAAACCACATTATTTTCACCAAAAATGTCTCAAGAATTCTTTCTTGACCATTCATTTCCAGATCCCAGATCAAATCATACCATTTTGGCATCAAACATGGGGAATGAGTCATGTCATCTCAACTCCTGAGTTTTTATTCTCTTGCAAAATGTGTTTCATCTTCAAGGAACTTGAAAAAAGGATAAAAAGGGCTTCTGACAATACAGGTTTTTGGTATGTTTAAAACCATAAAACTAAAATTGGTAAGAAATTCTAGAACTAATTAAAAGCTGCATTCAATCTGAACAAGATTTAGTAACATGGAACTAAATCAACTGAGGAAGATGATTACAGTTTTTGTGACTTTTATTTGAAATATTCTCTGATAGACTAACGTTTGCTCTTCCAGTTTAGGGAAACATTCTCTTAAAATATCTATGACCACATAAATATGAAAAAAAATTCCTTTATGAACAGTTTGAAGCACTTAAACTCTCTATCTGAACCATCTGACATTCAGACACTCTCAGTGAATATTCTTTCTTTCTTGGCAATCACAGTTACTTGTATAAGCTCAATAAGACTCTGTTCTTGTAACAGGACACCATTGAAAGTACTGGTTATTTTACCAAGGCTTTGACTAGAATGTCGTATTTGAGAGACATGCATAGACTCAAATATGACCATATAGCTTTAAGGAACTAAGGTTGACTATAGGAAGCATGAAGCCAATAGAGCCCCTTGGAAATGTTGACCTGATAACCTTGATTATAGAGTTCCCAACAGCCTTACCAGGTGAGTAAAGAATGTCACTTCCTGTTGGGTGTAGGAACCTCAGCATATTTTGAGGACCTCCAGAAGAGGAATTTGCCCACATCTACAGGTATTGCAGATATGTCTGATACCAAGCACCTGGCTTGGCTTCTGGCCTAGAGAGGCTACTAAAAGTTCAATCAAGATTCCTTATAAAAGTTCCAGCAAAACAGATTTTATTTATTTGTCTTTCTCTTCTTTCGTTTCTTTCTTTCTCTTTCTGTCCTTTTCTTTCTTTTTCCTTCCTTCCTTCTTTCTTTCTTTCCCTTCCTTCCTTCCTTTTTAATTTAAATCCAAGTTAGTTAACATATAGTATAATAATGGTTTCAGGAATAGAATTTAGTGATTCTTCACTTACATGTAACACCCAGTACACATCCCAGCAAGTGCCCTCCTTAACGGCCATGACCCATTTGGCCCATCTCCCCACGAAACACCCCTCCAGCAACCCTCAGTTTGTTCTCTGTATTTAAGACTCTCTCACAGTTCAGCAAAGCAGATTTTAAAAGAGCTACATGATCAGTCACTATTATTGCTAAGCTTATATAAATAATTAAGCCAAATCTGTTAAATTGGTTTATTTTTCAAATGAATTAGTTTTCATTTGGCTACCTTTGATAAAAATGAGGGTGATTATAGAGCAAAAATATGTTTTGATAACCCATCTTTGTAGAGATTAGATTTTAAGCACTTGAGACTCAAGACATAGAGTCTGTAATTTGCTACAACCATTAACTTATATTTTTCTTATGTTTCCATAAAGGTGCCTCTCATTAATTACCTGATTGCTTGCTAAACAAAACAGAGTATATGATGGCTAACACCACTTGCTACAAAATTAAGGCCTTAAATGACTCTCAAAATGGCATTAGATATTTTAACTGCTACACAAGGCAGAACATGTGCTGTCATAAAAACAGAATATTGTGTATACATTCCAGAAATCACAAAAATGTAAAAGATTGCTAAAAGATATAAATATTCAAATTAGCACTTTAAACAATTTCTCTCTTTCCTTTAGTGATTGGTTACACTGGACTGGAGAAAGGTTTTGGTCGACTATCAAAGACCTTTTTCACTGGGCTTCTTCTTCTCATAATAATTTTGTCTATTTTGTTGTCTTTTCTGGTGTTTCCCTGTCTGGTGCCAGCACTCCTTCACTACCAACAGATGATCCTTTCTACTCAAGGGAGCTCACTTATGCTAGCTTGAATTCGGCTACCTCTGCCTTGGGTAATTTCTATATACAAGTTCCCCCAACTGACCACTGTTGGCTCATAGGTAGGGACGTCTCTATACCCCTGTTCAGCAGGAAGAAGTTACAGAAGATAAGACAATTCACCCTCAACAATCTTAAAGATTTAAGGGTCAAAACTGTCCAGGGGAGAATGCTGTGGAGAACAAGGGCAAAAGGAAATGTAGATAAAATTAAATTGCCTTATAACTTGTAGCCCATTGGCAAATACTTGAGATAGGCAGAGTATGGCATTAGTCCATGAACTCCCAACTGTCTTAATGCCTTGCTAGAGGAAAAAACAACCTTACCTTGATAACAGCTAGACCTCCAAGATCTTGTAAGTCTTCTTTAACATATGAAAATCCCTTTGGAAACTTCCTTTGTCTCTACCCCTCCCAGCTTAAAAGTATATACTCAATCAATATAATCAATCACTCCTCACAATCCCAGTGCAGCTATTTCTGCCCACGGGTCCTGTCCCCATGCTTTGATAAAACCACCTTTTTTTCTTGTGGGGAAGAGCACTGGGTGTTATATGGAAACCAACTTGACAATAAACTATAAGTAAAAAAATAAATGAAAAAAAAAACACCTTTTTTTGCACCGAAAATATCTCAAGATTTCTTTCTTGACCATTTGCTCCTGGACCCCACATCAAATCACATCACTAAAGTGATAACCTCATGACACATGGTAACTGTATTCTGTTCCTATGTTTGGATCCATTTTATAAATTACTTTATGTTTTGATCTCTGTGTCTAAGGGATTATTAAAAGTCCTTCACATGTTCAGCTTTCACTAACTTAAAATAATTAGAAAGGCTTTCTCAGCATAAAGTATTGGTGATAGGGACTTTTCTACTAAATTCTACTAGAAGAAAAACAGGTTGACCATGTATGTAGTTTACAGTAAGAACAGCACCATACTGTTATAGGAAATCCACTTATGTAGACCTATTTAACATTTAAAAGTATATAATATGATAACACTCTAGCTTTCTTCAAATAATGAAGAGCAGGCAAATCCAAGAAAATCTAGCAATCTCTCAGACTCAGTAGAAAGGATCCAAAATATGACACTGTTGCACAAAAATTATTTTGAGCTAAAGGCATTTGAGTATCTGAAATTATTTCTCTACCTAAAAGTAGAGCCTTCCAAAAGAACTCAATTGTCATAAATCCCCTCCCAGGGAAGAACTCTAATCTTCTCAGAGGAAAAGTAAACAGCACACTAACAGAGACACAGTCATAAAACTATCATATTTCTCATCTGTTCTCCTAAAGACCCATTTATCTTTTCAAAGTCATTTGTCATCCTATTAGTGACCTTTCTCCTGCCCTTCTAAAAAGTGATTTGTTTCCCCAAAAGTGCTCTTCTTCTCCTCCCATTCCCCTATTAAGATGGTATATAAGGTCCAAATTCTAATACATGTTTGAGTCATATTTCTTTGTGAACTCTGGTATATACATATGTGATTAAGTCTGTTTTTTCTTTGTAATTTTAATTGGCAGGCAACCAAGAATTAAATTAAGAGTATAGGGGAAAAATTTCTCCTCCCCAAGAAAATATCTAAATTAAGGCTTTAGACTTAAATCTCTGTATCTACTTATGTTTTGTAGCCTATTAAAAACATTAAACATATACAATACTTATTTGGTTTATTTAATTTATAGTTTATTGTCAAGTTGGTTTCCATATAACACCAATGCTCTTCCCCACAAGTGTCCTCCACCATGACCATCACCCCCCTTCCGCTTTCCTCCTCCCCCTTCCGCCCTCAGTTTGTTTTCACTATTCAAGAGTCTCTCATGATTTGTCTCCCTCACTCTCCCTCTTTTTCCTCCTTCCCCTCCCCATGGTCCTCTGTTAGGTTTCTCCTGTTAGACCTATGAGTGAAAACATATGGTATCTGTCCTTCTCCACCTGACTTATTTCACTTAGCATGACACCCTCGAGGTCCGTCCACCTTGCTACGAACGGCCATATTTCATTCTTTCTCAATACTTATTTGTTTTAAAGTGAGTTGTTTTCTCCTGTAAATAAATGCCCAAGAAAAGGTTGATAATATCTGAATGTGGCTCAATTCTTATGAACTCTGGGCAGGAGGTGTTATACTGATAAAAGAATTTTCAGATACATAATGAAGTAACATTTCACTCACTTTATGCCGTCTCAAAATATTTCCAAAACTTCAACCAAGATATTGAATACCACTGCAGGCTTTTCTCTCCTTTTCCTCTAATTCTATTAAACCCCATTGTTTGAAGGTAAAGAAGGAAGGTGAAAAGACAGGTAAGAAGGGTAAATAGCCTGTTGGGCTGTTTACTAAATAAAGGTATGAAGCTTTGAGATGCCTCTAAACTAAAAGAGAACAAAACAGCTTAAGCCTTTCAAGAACTATTTTACAAATCAACTTAAGTACCTTACAATGTTATTAAGCACTTTTATAATTATCATGTAAATTTGAGTGAACGTTTTTCAAAATCAGTTGAAAATCTTTCATCAAACTACTCAACAGAGAGCACCTAAATTTCAGCTTTTGAAACTTTTCAGTGAATTGAAATCACTAGAAGAAAAGGATTAATTCCTAGAAATGCAACCTACTAAGACTAAATCATGATTAAACAGAAATCTTAACTGATGAGGGAGCTTGGGGCAAGCTGAGAGCAAAATACAGGCTGGCACACCTCGAATCCCCCCCCCCCCCCCGCCCCCACAACCGCCCAGTGTGGAATATGCATGATATTCCTCAGACACTTCTGGCTACCCAAGAACAAAGGAAAGGGGTTTAAGTGCTTGCCATGGTACTGTGGGAAACTAAGGCAAATGAAAAATAAAATTCCCTTACTGCAGACAGCTGACTGACAAGTCCTTGAAACCGGTAGAGTGACCTCCCTCTAGCAGCTTATCTGCCTCAAGGATGACACTTTGCTAAGGGCAAAAAGGAATATTGGCTTAACATTATTCCAACTCAAGGATCCTGTAAGTCTACTTTCTTTATCTCATCTGCCCCAAGATATAGGCTGGCAATCATACTCCAAGCTTATGCCCCCCCCAATATATATCTGAAGGGTCTCATGACTAAGGTTCTATTAAATGGTAATAAATGGTGTTTCCCTAGCAACAGGTAGCCCTTCAAGGTCTTGGAAACCTTGCTTCCAAAATACCTTAGAGACTTATTCTATCTCTGACCCTCTCCCAACTTGAGGGTATATAATAACTGTCACAACCCTACTGTAGTTCTTCCTGTCCATGGGTCCTGTCCCCATGCTTTAAGGAAATCACCTTTTTGCACCAAGACATCTTCAAGAATTCTTTCTTGGTCTCTGGATCACCCCACCATCACCCCAAAACTTTATCATTAACAGACCAAGTATTAGGAAAGACATTGAATCAGTAATCAAAATCATCACAAAAAATAAAAGTACAGGACAAGACGGCTCCATTGACAAATTCTACCCGATGTTCAAAGAATAATTAATATCAATCCTTTCAAATTCTTCAAAAAGCAGAAGAGGAGGGAACACTTCCAAACCCATTTTATGAGGCCAACAATACCCTAATGTCAAAACGAGACAAGAATGTCACAAAAAAAGAACAGGCCAATATCTCTGATCAACATGTATGAAAAAGTCCCCAAGCAAATATTAGCAAATCAAATTCAAAAATACATTAAAAAGGATCCTATACCATGATCAAGTGGGGATTGATTTCAGGGATGAAAGGTGGTTCAAAATCTACAAATTACTCAATGTGATACACCACATTAACAAAATGAAGGGTAAAAATAAGATGATCATTTCTATAGATGCAGAAAATGCATTTGACAAAATTCAACCTGAGTTTATGATAAAAACTCTTAACAAAGCAGATATAAAGGGAATGTATCTCAACATAATAAAGGCCATATGTAACAGCTAGTGTCAAACTCAACAGTGAAAAGGTAAAAGCTTTTCACTCACTACTTTTATTCAACACACTATTAGATATGCTAGCCAGAGCAATTAAGCAAGGAAAAGAAATGAAAAGCAGCAAAATTGGAAAGAAAGAAGTAAAACTGTTAACTGCTTGCAGTCATAAAACTGTCACTACTTGCAGATGACATATTAGATATAGAAAACCCCAAAGACTTCAAAAAACTGTTAAAATTAAAACAAAATCAGTAAAGGTGTAGGATTAAAAAATCAATACACAATATCTACTGCATCTCTGTACAATAATTGTCAGCTATCAGAAAGAGGAATTAAGAAAGCAATCCTATTTATAATTGCATCACAAAGAAGAAAATGCCTAGGAATAAACTGAATGAAGGAGGTAAAAGACCTGTATACTGAAAATTATGACATTAATGAAAAGAAACTAGAGACAAAAATAAATGGAGAGATATTCCATGCTCATGGATTGAAAGAATATATATTGTTATAACATCCCTACCAAACAAAGCAATCTACAGATACAATGCAATCCCTATTAAAATTAATGGCATTTTTCACAAAAATAGAATAAACAACCCTAACATTTGTATGGGACCACAAAAGACCTTGAAGAGCCAAACCAAAATTGAGAAAGAAGAAAAAAGCTGGAGGCATCTTGGTCCCTCAGTTCAAACTATACTAAAAAGCTTTAGTAATTAAAACAGTATAAAACAGACACATAAATTAAAAGAATAGAACAGACAATCCAGAAACAAACTCATGCATATATGGTCATTAATTTATAACAAAGGGCCAGGAATATACAAAGGGGAAAGGACAGTCTCTTTAACAAATGTTACTGGGAAAATTGGACAGCAACATGCGTACAAAAGAAACTGGATCACACTATCTTACATATACAGAAAAATTAACTCAAAATGGATTAAAGACTTGAACATAAAGGCAGTAAGTTCCTTCACATCAGTCATGACAATGGTTTTTTTTTTTTTGACTTGACACCAAAAGCACAAACAGAAGAAAAAATAAATAAGTGGGACTATATCAAACTGAAAAGCTTCTGCACAGCAAATGTAACCATGAACAAAATGAAATGCAATGTATGAAATGGGAGAAAATATTTGCAAACCATATATCTATCCGGTAAGGGGTTAATATCCAAAATATACAGAACTCCTATTATTTCAAAATAGCAAAAGAACAACCAATTAATACATAGGCAAGGGAACTGAATAGACCCTTTTCTAAAGAAGACATACCAATTGCTAATGGGTACATGACAATCACTAAACATCAGTACCCATCACTAAACATCAGGGAAATGAAAATCATACCACAGTGAGATATCATCTCACGTCTGTTAGAATGGCTGCCATCAAAAAGTGAGAAATAACAAGTGTTAGTGAAGATCTGGAGAAAAGGAAACCCATGTGCACTTTTGGTAGGAATGTAAATTAGTGCATCCACTATAGAGAACAGTATGGAGTTTCCTCAAAATATCAAAAACAGAACTACCAGGGAGTCTGGGTGGCTCAATCAGCTAAGTGTCCAACTTTGGCTCAGGTCATGATCTCACGGTTCATGGGTTTGAGACCCATATCGGGCTCTCTGCTGTCAGCACAGAGTCTGCTTCAAATCCTCTGCCCCCCTCTCTCTGCCCCTCCCCTACTGGTTCAGATCCCTTCCCTCCCCTCTCTCTCAAAATAATAAAGACAGAGGAAGGAAAGAAGGAAAGAAGGAAAGAAGGAAGGAAGGAAGGAAGGAAGGAAGGAAGGAAGGAAGGAAAGGTGAGAGAGAGAGAGAGAGAAAGAGAGAGAGAGAGAGGGAGGGAGGAAGGAAGGAAGGAAACCATGTTGTCCAGCAATTCTACTTCTGGGTACTTATACAAAGGAAATAAAATCACTATGTTGAAGAGATATGTGCACCCTCAATTTCAGTGAGCATTATTTACAATAGCCAACACATGGAAAACTGCATTTATCAATGGATAAATGGATAATGAAAATTTTTCACATATACAAGACAAAATATTATTAAGCCATAAAAAAGAATAAAATCTTGCCATTTGTGACGACATGGTGGACCTTGAGGGCATTATGATAAATGCAGTAAGTCGGACGAAAAAGACAAATACTGTATGATCCCATTTATGTGTGAAATTGAAAAAAAAAAAAACTCATAGAAACAAAGAGATTGGGAGTTGCCAGAGGTAGAGGCTGGCAAGATGGGGGAAATGCATGAAGGTGGTTAAAAGGTATAAACTTACACTGATAAGATAAATAAATGCTTAGGATGCAATATACGGCATGGTACTTATAGTTAACAATACTGTTACATCTAAGAACCTCAACCGACTCTAATTAAGATAAACTTAAAGAGATCACAAGCGGACACATCAAAAATGTGAAGTTCTAATTGAAAGCAAACAGAGAAAGCTGAGTCATCACATACAATGGAACTCCAGAAAGACTGGCTTTCTCATCAAGTGAAGATGATCTTTACCATCTCATAGTAAAGATGGATGATATATTCAGACTACAGAAAGAAAAAAACAACCTGTCAAACAGGATCTCTGTCCAGTGAAGTAATACTTTTTAAATGAAGGCAAAATAAAAACATTCACAGATAAGGAAAAATTGGCAGAATGTATTTCTAGCTAACCACCCCCCCCCCACAAGAAATACTAAAATGCTTTCAGGGATGAAAGCAAATGACACCAGACAGTAATCAAAATACACACACAAACACACATATACACACAAAATGAGGAGCAAAGGTTATCAGGTAGGCAACTGTAAAAAAAAGAGCATTAACTGCATACTTCTCCTTTTTTCTTAACTGATTTAAAGCAATTGCGGGGTACGTGGGTGGCTAACTCGGTCAAGTGTCTGACTTGGGCTCAGGTCATGATCTTTTTTTAATTTTTTTTTAATGTTTTATTTATTTTTGAGAGAGAGACAGAGGCAGGGTGAGCAGGGGAGAGTCAGAGAGAGAGGGAGACACAGGCTCTGAGCTGTCAGCACAAAGCCCGATGTGGGGCTCGAACCCACAAACCGTGAGATCATGACCTGAGCTGAAGTCGGATGCCTAAATGACTTAGCCACCCAGGCGCCCTGCTCAGGTCATGATCTTGCAGTTCGTGAGTTCGAGCCCCACATCAGGCTCTGTGCCGACAGCTCAGAGCTTGGAGCCTGCTTCAGATTCTGTGTCTCCCTCTTTCTCTCTCTCTCTGCCCCTCGCCCACTTGTGCTCTCCCTCAAAAAATGAAAAAACATTAAAAAAATTTTTTAAAGCAACTGCATTATATATATATATATATATATATATATATATATAATATATAGTTACATTGTTGTCCCTAAAACACGTCAAAACAAAATATAATTGACAAAACAGCACAAAAGGCTTGGGAAGAAGAAAGCCGCACTGAGTTAGGAAATGATAGATGGTAACGTGAATCCCCAAGAATAGATCAAAAATGGCAAATAAAAATATTAATATAATAAACATTATTACACACACACATATTTTCTTCTCTTTCTTGGGAAGAGATAAAATTATATTACCTAATATTTATAACAATGTCTGTATACTCAACCCTTAAACAATATGCATTTGAACTGTATGGTTCCACTTATAAGCAGGTGTTTTACAGTACAATACTGTAAATATATTTTCTCTTCCTTATGATTTTCTTATTTCCTTTTCCCTAGGTTACTTTACTGTAAGAATATGGTATATAATACATACAACATACAAAATATGTGTTAATTGGCTATGTTGTCAGTAAGGCTTCTGGTCAGCAACAGACTATAGTAAAGTTTTTGAGCAAAGTGGATTTTTGACTGCACAGGGGTTCAGCAACCCTAACCCTCATGTTGCTCAAAGGTCACCTATACTGTCGGAATGGTAAAACATATATAGAAGAAGCATGTGTAATAACTGTAAAAATAAGGGAGGGAATAGAGCTACATTCCACATCTAACTGAAATTGTTATTATAAATATGAAATAGAATCTAATAAGATATTTGCTTTAAGCTCTAGAAAAACCACTAAGAAAATATTTTTAAAATATAGTGAAAATTATTAAAGGTATTAAAATGTTACACTATTGGAAAACTGAATGTTCATATGCAAAAAAATGAGTTGGGTTCTAACCTTATATCTTAAACAAATATGAACCAAAAAAAAAAAAAATGGAGCAAAGGCCTAAATGTAAAACCTAAACCTATAAAATTCTTAGAAGGAAATACAAGGCAAAAGTTTCATGACACTGGATTTGTCAACTATTTCTTGGACAAAAAGAAAAAAGACAAATCAGACATCATTAAAATTGTTTAAACAATTCTGTATCAAAAGACGATGTCAATAGAGTTTAAAGGCCACATAGAATGGAAGAAAATATTTGTAAATCATATATCTAACACAGGATTAATATCCAGAAGATACAGAGAATGCCTAAAAAACTCACCAACAAATAAACAACACAATTCAAAAATGGGCAAAGGACTTGAACAGACATTTCTGCAAAGAAGATATACAAAAGACCAAGAAGCACATGAAAAGATGTTCAGCATCACTAATCATTAGGGATATGCAAATCAAATCAATAAGATACCACCTCACATCCATTAGGATGGCTACAATTAAAAAAGAAAAAAGGAAAGTAACAAATGTGGAGAAAATGTGAAGAAACTGGAAGACATGCGCACTATTTGTGCAAACTTTAAATAATATATAGCCACTGTGGAAAATAGTATAGGAGTTCCTCAAAACTTTAAAAATAGAATTACCAAGATTATCCATTTTCACTTCTGGTTATATATACAAAAGAAATAAAACCAAGATCTTGAAGAGATATTTGTATACCAATATTCATAATAGCATTATTTATCATAATAGTTACAATGTAGAAATAACCCAAGGGTCCACTGACAGATGAATCGATAAATGTGGTATATGCATACCATGGAATATAACTTGACCTAATAAAGAAAGAAAATTTTGAGACAGATGAAGAAAATTGGAGATAGATGGTTAACTGACAACAATATGAATGTACTTAATACTACTTTAATATACACTTAATTATTAAGATGGAAAATTTTATGTTATATATATTTTGCCACTTTTAAAAAATTGAGGGATAAAGGAAGCCAACCACTTCAGAAAATATTTTGGTACTTCCTTAAAATGTTAAACATGAAGTTACCATATGAACTAGCAATTCCATTCCTTGCTATATATCAAAAAGAAAACATACTTCCAAACAAAAATTTCACATGAATGTTTATAACAGTATTATGCATAAAAGCAAAAAGTGGGAAAATCCCAAAGCCTATTAACTGATAAATGGATAAACAATATATGATATATCCATACAATGGAATATTACTCAGCAATAAAAATAATGAAGTACTGATATATGCTATAAGGTGGATGAACTTTAAAGATACTATCCTTAGTAAAAGAAGCCAGTCACAAAGAACATATTTATTCATTTATGCAAAATATCCAAAATAGGCAACTATACAGAGACAACAAGTAGATTAATAGCTGTCTATGAAACGGAGAAGGGGAAGTGGTTTCTGAAGAGATGAAAACATTCAAAATATTTGATAGTGATAATGACTGCACAACTTGAATATACTAAAAAACCACTGAAGTTATAATTTAAATGAGTGACTTGTATGGTATGTGATTTACACCTTTAGTGAAGTATAAGCTCTTCAAAAATTAAAAAGATCCCTAAGAAAGGGAAGTCATATATCTAATTAGGCTTCCTAACTACCTTGCCCCCCACCCCACCAAGAAAGTTAAAGTATATTCACAAAGAATTAGAGGAAGTATAACAAATATAATTTCAGCAAGTCTGATCTCCTGTGACAGCCAGGTCAAATCTAAAACACTGTATTCAGGGGCGCCTGGGTGGCTCAGGTCATGATTTCATGGTTCATGGGTTCGAGCCCCATATGGGGCTCTGTGCTGACATCTTAGAAACTAGAGCCTGCTTTGGCTCCTGTGTCTCCCTCCCTCCCTGTCCCTCTCCTGCTCATTCTCTCTCTCTCCCCCACCTCAAAAATAAACAAACACTAAAAAAAAAATTTTTTTTAAACACTGTGTTCCGTTCTTGCCACACTTAAACTACAGCTTATTCTGGGTGACTTTCTCAAATCCGATTATCTTGACTACTTAAAGTCAATGAAATAAATTACTAAAGAAATTACTAAAGAAATTACTAAAGTAAAAAGTTATAAATAATATACATAAATTACTTAATTTTACCCTTTGGGGAATATACTTTACCCCAGGATACACAACTTAGTTTCGGACTACATCTTTTTAGCAATATCTGACACTCTCCCAAGCCACTGTCTTTTACAGAATTATGCTGTAAATAAAAAGAGAAAATGGAATTCCATTAAATATGCTCTTAGTTATTTATATGAAACGAAGAGAAAAGATAGAACTTGACAAGGAGAAAGGAAACTACCATCTTCTTAGCTTACTTTTTAAATTATTGTCTTTCAAGAAACAAGTTAATTTAGGACTAAATAACTCAAAATATTTTTTCCCTCTACCAAAATTATGCTATGAAAGGTTTTGTCAAAGTGAACTGTTCAGAAATACATTCAACTTTGAAAATGTTTTCAAGGGTCTTCCTTGCTTTCATCAGGAAAAAATGGAATTGTTTCTTGGCTATATCTGTTCTCATTATTCTGAGCATCAAGCGCTTATAAATCAAAACCATGGGAATTAGTGAGGTCATCATTTCCTTTTGCTTCTAGAGTTAGGTCTCTCATTATCTCATATTCACTGACAAAGATGCTGAGGTATAGAGGGAACCAGTGTTTATCAAAATTTAAATACAACTTTCAGATTACTAGAGAGTAAATTTTTATGTTTAACACCAAGAAAGGGCTGCTTTGGATTCTGTGTCTCCCTCCCTCCCTCTCTCTCTCTGCCCCTCCTCCACTCTCTGTCTCAAATATAAAATAAAACATTAAAAAAATTTTTTAAATCTGAAAATAATAATAAAATAAAAAATCAGACTCTCTCTAAACTTTCATTTAATTTCTCTCAAAGGGCAAAGAAATATTAGGGTACTTATAATTTACTATGCTGTTTAAGTCAGAGTAGAAAAAGCAGCAAGGGCTGGTCTCCTTGAAATTGCTGCCCAAAGTCTAGCAGTAGGGAAAATTTCCCAGCTGGGTAGAGGTAATTTAATTCTCCTTAATCTCTCAAAGAATAATCTCAAAATATCTCGAAAAGGAACAACTGGTATCTCCTAACTTTCCTTTTGTCATTTTCTTCCTAATTTTGGCTGAGTCACAAGCAGGTGTTTCTTAGGAAGCCCATTAGGGAAGCATACTTATGAAGACTTCTTATTAGCAAGCTTCTTTACCTGCCTATTTGATTGTCTTCTCATCCCACAGCCAGCAATCTCCCACTGAAAAACTCATAGAAGAGTTCATACAGGGGACTCAACTGCCATTTTTCCTGAGGCTTTTTCTCTGTAGGTGTTAAATCTCACTCTCAGTCTCACTTTTAGTCTCTATTGTCTCACTCTTCAGATGTCAACATAAGCCAAAACCAAGAGAAACAAAAGTTCTCTTCCTCCTCCTCCAAACCAAAATTGAGGAGAAAAAGAGAGATGATAGAAAACTTAACTGTGAGAGAACAATTAAATGGTCAAAAATTATTTACCTACAGACCAAGCAGAAAAAAATATTTTCAAACATTTTAATGTCAGTACCAAGATGTAGTCATATTTTTATAAACTTAGAACACAAATTAAAATCAAATGCCAAGTTATTGTGCTATACACCTTAAAATTACACAGACTATATGTCAATTTTATCTCACTGAAACAGAGAAAAAAAATTTTTTAAGTGCTAACAAAACCGAGAAAATCAAAACTAAAGCTGGAAGTGGAAAGAGCACAAAGTCTGGTTGTCAGGTGGCCTATCACTATGCAGTTTTATGAGCTGAGATAAATCACAAATTAGTTGAGTTTTAGTTTTTATATCTCTACATTAACATAACATTGAATATGACTCCATGTAGAAAAGAAAATTTCAAAAGTAGTGTGGCCAACAGACCCTAAGGTGATCTCCAATGATTGTATCTCCTGGTATTCACACTTTTGTGTAATCCCCTCCCCCTGAGTATGGGTGAAACCTGGGACTTCCTTCTAACCAAAAGAATATTGGAAAGGTGACACTATATTACTATTATGATTAGGCAACATTATTTGGCAAAGATGATGGGAGCTGTGGATGGAAACTAGTCAACACCTAAAAAAAGCAGAGCATTCAGTCATACAAAACAAGGATATGAATTCTGCCAAAAACCTGAATTAGTTTGGAGCAATTCTTTCCCAGTCAAGCCTCCAAATGAAAATACAATCCAATCAACATCTAGATTACAATCTTAGGAAACCCTGAGGAGAGGATCCAGTTAAACTGTGCTCAAAATCCTCACTCTTGGTACTGTGAGATAATAAATGTGTGTTTGTTTTTTTTAAAGACAGTAAGTTTGTGGTAATTTATCACACAGCAATATAAAAGTAATATAAGTAGATGGTGCAATCATGCACTTGTTCACTCTGACCATTAATGTCAGATGTGTCAATGTGTTCTGGATAAATACATGGATATCAAAACTTTGTTTTAATCATTAGTTTTAACCTTCTAGACTCTCATTCGCTTCACCCAAACTGCATTTCTAAACAGGATAACATACTCACAGAGTTTCCATTCTTTCTCATAATCAATCTTTCCCCTTTCTCTCTCTCTCTGCCCTCTTTTTCTTTCCTTCCTCCCTTTCTCAGTCCCCTAGTGTCTTCCTGCCTCTCTACCTTCCTACCTTCCCTCTTTCCTTCACTTTTTCTTTTTAAATAAATGCTTCATTTCAAGGATCACCTCTCCTTGAAATACTTCATCAGTGTTCCATTAAACTTTTATATGCCTCTATAATGACACTCCTCAGTTAAGATATTATAATGGAATGGTAAATGAGAATCTATGACTCTTTTCCTTTTTGATTTATAGTGGTAAAATTCTTCTGTTTAAGAAAGAAGTATGAAAAAACAGAAACAACCTGTTACTATTCTACATGCTGTCTTGCCAGTTGTAACTAAAGTAATAAATTCATCTGAGTCTTTTCATATTTGTGTGTGATAGAGTCAATAATATCAGCAAATATAGAACTATTATCAATTAATTGAACTATATCCTTTAAAATATTGCAGATATACTACCAATATCTAATGGAGATACTTTTTACAGGCAAACAAATGTTCTATTTTAAAGAATTAACAATGTTTGAGAATGTATATTCTTCTTTAAATTAACAACTGAAAATCAATACAGTAGATCTCTCTTAGTTTACCTACTCTCTTTTTCTGAAACTACCTACTCTCTCATTTAATTAAGGTATCACACCATTCCAGCCACAGGTATCTGTCCTTTGACTGATCAACGAAGACAGATTGCCATAGTGACTGGCTGATGTCACATGATCAAATTAACCAGCGTGACAAGGTCAGAACTCTCCATGAGATTTTACATTTCAGAGCCGGAAGTAAAGAGAGAGCATGGAACTAGAAAAAAGGAAATTAGAGTAGCAGCCATCTTCCTGGCTTCATGGAGAAAGTCTGTCATAAGTGAGACTAAAGCCAAGAAAGACCAGAAGAGATGATGACAAAGGGTAAAAAACAAATTCATTTGCACAAATTCCCTCAATCTATTCTTTGGAGTTTCCATACCTGATCTGTTTGATAGGCTTTCAAGATTCTATGAGAAGTACATCTTAGTTACACAAGCCAATCAAATCCCATTTTGCTTTTTAAGCTAATTTGACTCAGGTTTCTATACTATGAAAATAGAAGAGCCCACTAATTAAAATGATACATTATTTCATTTAAAAACTCTAATACTATATTGGTCATCTATATGCCTCAGGTGGCCAACTCAACTCAGATATTGTCCATCTACAATCATATGGTCCTTGAATACAAAAACAATGTCTGTTAAACCTAATTCTGAAGAACTTAATACAAGTATCTACTAGTGCTTTTTGATTAAATTCTAAAGCAAATAAATCCACAAAATATATACATTCTCAGGAACGTACGGAAGGATAGAAATGAGGGAAAAGTCTTCTAAAAGCAAAGTAAAATCCAAGGATTTGCAGTTCTGACATAGAACATAGTACTATAATACTATAGTACAAGCCTAAATTAAGCTGTATTGTTCCAAAACACAGTTTACAGACCAATAAATAGATAACTCAAAAGAGGACCTGATTAAAAATAATAAAAACTTACATTTAGAGATAATATTACAAGGACAACTTTAGTAGCTGTCTTAGATTTAGCAAAACTGTTGGAAGCAGAGCAAAATGAATGATCAATAATGTTTAAACTGGTGCCATTAATAATGCATTTTCATATCAAATGAATTTATCTTCAGAGAAACAAAAGATAATATAAAAATTGTTGTATTTTGTTTAATAAACATTAAAGGTCTCAAAGACACTCTAAAACTGAAATTCAACAAACAGACCATAAAAAACATTAACTGAATTCATCTACCTGAACATGCGGTATGTGAATGTACAGCTCTATGGAAAATAACCACTTCAAAAACTACTGTTTATCCTCTGCTGACTGGCATTTTTAAGAAATTCAGTTCACCATAGCAACCTGTCTTAACACCAGCAGATAAGTACAGGCTATATTTAGATATGATTGCTTTCCAGACGGCAATCCTGCCTTTCCTTCACATTTAATGCCATGATCCAAAGGACCAAAATATCACTCAATCAGGCTGTAGTGTGAAGTCAAATATACTCAGGGGGATAAGATTATGTTTCAGAACCATGAAAAAAAGTTTTCACCCAAAGTGGTAAGATTTGTAAAGAAGTGCATTAAGATAAATAAAATTTTCATATCTAAGGAATTTATAATCAGATACAACTATTTTGTTCAATTTTATCTATGAAATGCCATCATTAAGCACTAATCATCTATAATATTAAAATACATTTCAACTAGCACATTGTTATTACTTTTCATTAATATGCTGCTTTTCCAATCTGGTATCATTTAACTAAAAAGAATTTTTTTTTTTTACATAAAAGCAATCCTTTACAGATGAGGTATAACAGGAATTGCAGTAATCCTGATACAATACAAAATAAGGGAAATTAATTGATTAAAATGCTATTGTTACAAAATTACTATGGACATATTTACACTTTATAATCTTCATAATGATAATGAAAGGAAATAAGTAACATAGTTTTATATAGTTTATTACTGAATATACCAAAGTATCACAACAAACATTTTTCTTTACTGTCTAGATGAGTTGTATTGTAATCATCAAAAAGACAAAATGTAAAGAAGTGAAGTTCAATTAAAAATACCAAGAACATATCACCTCACACCCATTAGGATTCTATTAACAACAACAACAACAACAACAAAAACCAGAACAAAAAATAATGGGTGATGGTGAGGAAGCAGACAAATTGGACCCCTTGTGCATTGTTGGTGAGAACATAAAATGGTGCTGTCACTATGGAAAAAACAGTATGGCAGTTTTTCAAAAAACAAACAGAATTACCATATGATACAGCAACTCTGCTCCTGGGTATACAACCAAAAGAATTGGAAGCAGGATCTTAAAGAGATATTTGCATATCTATGTTCATAAAAGTATTATTCACAATAAACAAAAGATAGAAACAACCCTGTGTTCACTGATGGATGAACATAAACAAAATGTGGTGTACATATATCCAATGGAATATTATTCTTACCTAAAAAGGAAGGAAATTCTGACACATGCTACAACATGGAAGAATTTCCTTGGGACTATTAGGCTAAGCAAAATAAGCCAGTCATAAAAAGAAAAACACTGTATGATTCTACTTATATGAGATTTCTACAATGGTCAAAATCATAGGAACAGAAAGTACAACAGCCAGAGGCTGGGGGTTGGAGGGATGGGGAGTTGTTGTTTAATGGTAGTATAGACTTGCAGTTCTGAAGGATAACAAACTTCTAGGATTGGTTGTATAACAGTGTGTATATATTTAACATTACTGAACTTCACATTTAAAATCGGTTGAGATGGTAAATATTATATTATGTTTATTCCATGACAATTAAAAGAAACAGCCAAGAACATTGACAAGAAAAAGTATTTATTCATCCATAATATAATTTATCCAAAATTCAGAATTAAGATCTATTTTATTGTCATCCTTTTTTATTAATCATAAGAGGTTATAAATTGGTAATATCTTCTTTTCAAAATCTTGCTCTTACTGAAACAATTGAAAATATACCCTGAGTACCATAAAGGAAAAACAACCCAAAGACTGACACATTTGTCGTGTTGTGCAAAATTCTCAAAGAATATAAACTTTCCCTATTTGATTATAAAGAAAACTACTAGTATCCCACATTATGAATTCCATCTCTCGTGTCAAGAGATGGCTAATTCTGCTATGAATTAAACAACTGTTCCTATAACTATTTTACATAACACACTTATAGGATGGTCCTAAAGTTTTAAAAGCTTCTTCAAATTAAAAAAAACAACACATGCCCACCATACCCATAAACATAATCATCATCAACACAATGAATTATACAAACAGATGTTCAATTCTGTTAGCTCTTTCCATTCTTATTTTTCCTCTTTTGATTCTTAAACAGATTTAATAATTTCTATAAATGAATCGGAGTTCAAATAATTATTTGTGTTAAATAGATTATAAGTAACCAACAGGAAATCTAAAGTATAAATATGGTAATGTATTTTTCTCTTTCATCTTCAGCACATAGTCAATAGGGATTTAAAAGTAATTTTGAGAATTACCTTTATAAAGAACACAACTAAATATAACTTAAAGAACATTATATACAGTGCTTCATTTGCATGTAATGTCATCTCGCTGGCATAGATTACAAGAAGCAGTATAATTTTTTATACTGTAAATAGCATGCATCCCTCCACTTAAAACAAAACTTAATTGTATCATGCTAAGAATAACTTCTTATATTATGAAAAGTATGTATCACATTGGATATGTTCCTAATATATTGAAACATCATGTTAAATTTGATAATGCTTTTCAATGTGCCATTCAGAGACCACAACTAAAACAAGAGGTCTTATAACACAACTCAACAAATTATACACAGAGGAAAGAAATCAATCTTAAAACACTTACAAGCCTAAATATAAGATGAGCTATTAAAAGTTAAATTGTTTATTTCAAAATTCCACATCCATGAAAATTACTACTTCAAGCAAATCCTTAAACACATTCATCAGAAATGAATGTCAATTTCCTCTACTTGGTCTTACACTGAACGCCTGCAGGATTGTAACAGAAACAAACATTCTCAGAATAACTACCAAAAAGAGAACTTCTCAAGTACCTATCCCCTTTACTTCAACTTTCCCACAAGCCACATTCTGCTCTAATTATTAAAACAGATCAGAAGTTAGTAACTAGCCCAGAAAGTCTTTCTTGGGGATTCACAAACTTCTCATCTTTTTCTACCTAGCATCTCTCCGTCATGTTCTTATATTATAGCTCACTCAGTTCATTCAAGCCCAATAATGAGTTTTACTATACAATCTTAGGGAGTGCAATATACATAATCTATATAAATTACAGAGGACCTATCACATTATTCTATCACCCTGATACAGATTTAAAAGTGTGGTTTAGTCACTTCTTGTTCTGCCTTTTCATTGTCCTCTGGAGCAGTAAACCCTTAAAACTTCATTCATCCATTTATAGACACACACACACATATACATTTGATATGACTTTTGTACTATGTCCAAAGAAATTCCATACCTGCTCATTTATCCAATTACAACAAACTACATACTGCTCCAAATGTCAATATTGACCAGACACCTTGGGTTCTCTTCAGCTTAGTTTTTCCTTCTTTCTTTATTCTGTCTTCCTTTTAACAGCCTTAGTGATTGGAAGACTTAATTGTTCTTTACACATCACCTACTTTCATCAGCAGCAGCTCAAGTCTACATCATAATACAAATCTACCAAATAGGTAAACCATAAAGCATTCATTAAATTCATTAAACACACCTTACTGTAATATTTTTTGGAGTATTTATTAAAATAACATGTATGCAATTTTAACAAACCTTACACTAGTGTGAAGTACTCATCAAAGTGACTTTTATAGGGAGAAGGTTTTTTAATGTAAAACCATTATTTCCAACATATTTTCAACTCAATATTGCAACATAAACAATTCAACTCCTATATAACTATGTAGTGTGCAGGAATCAATAAACAAATAGTAAAGATTTTTGCCAGGAGTTTAGGACAGAAGAGAGGTACATGGATTTATGAAAAAGAAAAATCCTTACCCATGATTTTTAAGTAAGTAACTAAGTAAATTTGCTATAGAATGATAACTCAGATATTTCCTGTCATAACAACTGAAAACAAATACATTATTTTTCTACATTCCTCCCTTAAAGAATTTTTGCCAAGGAACAAATATATCCATAAAATATGAACTGGAGTCACTAATAGTACATTTTCACAATTCTTCATAAAAAAGTTTTTTCCAAATCCAAGTGGCAAAAGCAAAAACAAATTCTCACTAAATTCTTACATTCAAGACTAATACTAAGAGACAAATGCCAAGTTAAAAGAATGATGCTAGGAGGAGGACAAGATGGCGGAAGAGCAGGGAGCTCTGTAATCCGCGCACGCCCGTATGGATTGAACTGAGAAGGACTGAAGGGATAAAACTTGGATTTGCAAGT
>CM053560.1:32860032-32885812 GCA_028646485.1 Cryptoprocta ferox
AAAAAAAAAAAAAAAAAAAAAACTCTTCCAGAAATTATTTGATGAAAATAGCCAAAAAGTATGGAAAGAGCCTAAATGTCATGGACAGATGGATAAAGAGGAGACTCTTAAATACAGAGAACAAACTGAGGATTGCTGGAGGGGCTGTGGGTGGGGGTATGGGCTAAATGAATAAGCAGCATTAAGAAAGACATTTGTTGGGATGAGGACTGGGTCATATACATAGAGTAGGAATCACTGAAATCTACTCCTGAAAACATTATTGTACTACATGCTAACTAACCTGGATGTAATTTAAAAATTAATTAATTAATAAAAAAAGGAATTACAGACTTTAAAAACAACAACAACAACAAAAGTATGAGAAGGGAATACTTCCAAATTGATTTTATGAAGCTACTATTACCCTGGTGCAGAAACCAAACAAAGTACCAAAAATCAAAAACAAAAACAAAATTCCATAGACAAATATTTCCCATGTGAATATAAACTCAAAACGTCCTTAACAAGGGGTACCTGGGTGGCTCAGTTGGTTAAGCATCTGTCTCTTGATTTCGGCTCAGGTCATGATCTTGCAGTTCATGAGTTCAAGCCCCATGTCGGGTTCTGTACGGACAGTGTGGAGCCTCTTTGGGATTCTCTCTTTCTGCCCTTCCCCTGCTCTCTCTCTCTCAAAATAAATATATAAACTTTGTTTTTTAAAAAAAAGACTCAACAAAATGTTGGCAAATAGAATTCAGCAATATAAAAATATAATTCTACACCATAACCAAATGGGGTTCATTCCAGGGATGCAAGGCTGGTTCAACATTTGAAAAACAACCAATGTAATCCAACACATAAACAGGCTAAATAAGTACAATCACAATATCACACAATTGGAGTAGAAAAAGTGTTGTTCAACATTCAATAACCCTCTGTAAAAATTCTCAAAAATAAAAAAGCAATAAAGGAAAAGTCCTCAACTTGATATACAGCATTTATAAACAATCTTCAGCTAACACCATTCTTAATGGTAAAAAGACTGTATGGTAAAAAGACCCCTGGAGGTCAGGAACAAAACACAGATGTTGGCAGTCTTCACTCTTATTTGAAATAATGGAAGATTTAGCCAGTGCAAGAAGGCAATAAAAGGGAAAAAAAAGGCATACAGATTGGAAAGAAGGAAGTAAACTGTCCCTTATTGTAAATGACATGACTGTCAAAATAGAAATCTACAAAATAACCCTAGAACTGATAAATGAGTTCATCAAGATCTTGGATATAAGATCAATATATAAGAGTCCATCTTATTTCTATATACTAGCCATGACAACATGAATTGTTAAGTTAAAAACATAATACCATTAACAAATATTCAAAAGAAAATTAAATATTCATACATACATCCAACGAATCATGTATAAGACTTCTGTACTGAAAATTACAAACTACTGGTGAAAGAAATCTAAGACCTAATAAATGGAGAAACATATGGTGTTCATGGATTGGAAGACTGAACACAGTAAAGATGCCAATTCTCCCCCAAATTGATACACAGATTTAGCATGCTTCTTATTAAAATCTCAGTGAGTTTTGTTGTAGAGAATAAATTTAAGAATTCTCTGAGCTTGCACCAATGGGTTAACAAGGCTTTGGACAGAAAGCCACCATAGGGCGAAAGCGCCCAGTGTAGAATAAAGCATAGAGCAGAAAGCCACTTGCACAGGACAAAAGCATTCAAGAAAGGTAGAGGTGGAAAGCCACCGCAGCAGGGCGAAAGCACCCAGAATTCGTCATTAAGTAAAACAAAGCATAGAGTGGACAGCCACTACAGGGCAAAAGTCCCCAGAGCTAATTAGCGAGAAAAATGCCTTGTGAACCCTGAGGTAGCATGTTCTACCTGTCTTAGCCCCTAGAAAAGTTAAGATAAACAGACACCGTGCATGTTGCCTGCAGTAAATGGCTGTCTGCTTGGCACTGGGACTTTGATTTATATTGACTCTAACCCCTAACACCGCATACCTTTGAAACCCCCTTTCTCTCACACACGAGTTAATGATCACTATTCTATTGTCTCTTTCTGCACATCCATCACGCATGTAAGCCTTCTGACCCTAATAAAAAAGGAACAAGGACCCTTACTCAGGGCTCTTGTCTCCTCCCAGACATTAGCCTCTCTTGTATTCAATTCTGCATCTACTCTCTTACTGGACAAAAGAGAACTCCAGACTCAAAGTCTGTGACATTTTGTGTATATACAGATAATATTATTCTAAAATTCATATGGAAAGGCAAAGGAACTAGAATAGCTAAAACTATTTTTAAAAAATACCTAATGTGAGAAATCATTCTTCTAAATTTCAAACTTATACAGATAACAGTAATCATGACCGTGTGGTATTAGCAAAAGGATAAACACATGGATCATTGAATCAGAAAAGAGAACCCAGAAACAGACTCAAACAAATATGTTCAACTCAGTTTTGACAAAAGTGCAAAGGCAATTCAATATGACAAACCTGCACAAATGGTGCTGAAGCAAGTGGACATCCATAGGCAAATTTTTAACCTCCACATGTTTTACACCTTATATAAAAATTAACTCAAAATGGATCATGGACTTATGTAAAACTGTAAAAATTTTGGAAAGAAAAAAAAAACCAGAAAATCTTAGGGTTAGGCAAGGAATTCATAAGATTTGATTTTTAAAAAAGTACCATCCCTAACGGGAAATATAAACTGTATTCCATCAAAATTAACAACTTCTGCTGTGTGAAAAATTTTGTTAAGAAAGTGAAAACAAAAACTATAAAACAGAAGAAAATTATCTATCAAATGACTTATCTAGAATACATATAGAACTCTTAAAATTCAACAGGAAAAAAATATTTTAACCGTAAAATGGGCAGAAAACATGAAAAAACATTTCACCCAAGAGGATATACATACAGAAAATGTGTTCAACATCTCTAGCCATTAGGAAATGCAAATGAAAACCATGAAGAGATACTATTACACAATTATCAGAACTAAAATAAAAAAATAATGACAAAAACTAATACTTGCAAGGTTATAAAGGAACTGAATCACTCATTCCTAGCTACTGGGAATGCACAATGGTATAGCTATTCAGCAATACAGTTTGGCAATTACTTTAAAAACTAAGTATACAGGGGTGCCTGGGTGGCTCATTCAGTTAAGTGTCCAGCTTCAGCTCAGGTCATGATCTTGCAGTTTGTGAGTTCGAACCCTGCATTGGGCTCTGTGCTGACAGCTCAGACTCTGGAGTCTACTTCGGATTCTCCCTCGCTCTCTGCCCCTCCTCCATTCAAACTCTGTGTCTCTCTCAAAGATAAACATTAAAAAAAAAAACTTTTAAATACGAATGCAACATTCATGCAACCTAGAAACTGTACTCCTAAGCATTTATCCCAGAGGAATGAAAACTATGTTCACACCAAAACTTGTATTGGGATGTTTACAGCAGTTTTGTTTGTATTTGGCCCAAACTGTAAACAACTCAGATGTCCTTCAATGAGTGAACGTTAAACTGTGGCACTGTCATACCAAAGAATATTACTTGGTTATACACAGGAACAAACCACAAATATATACCACAACTTGGATGAATCCATAGAGAGAAAATAAAGTACCCCAAAACATTACATGCAGTAGGATCCCATTTATATAACTGTCCTGCAGTAACAATATTGTAAAAATGAAGACCAAATTAGTGGTTGCCAGTGTTCCAGTGAGGTAATAGTAAGTAACTCACAATGGTGTTTTATAAATGGGCAACATGAGGGATCACTGTGTTGATAGAAATGTGTTCCAATATCTTCACTGGAACAACATCGACCTCTTGGTTATCACATTGTGCTAGTTTTATAAAATATCACCTTTCTGAGAAACTAGATAGAGGTTACAGAGGATCTCTCTGAATTAAATCTTATAAGTAAATGTGAATCTACAATTATCCCAAAATAAGAATTTTAATTTAAAAAGTCTATTATTTTTATATAGCATGAATAAACAATTTGAAAATAAAATTAAGAAAACAATTCTATTTAAAACAGCATCAAAAAGAATGAATACTTTGGAATAAATTAAAAAAAAACAAGTGTCAGACATACATATTGAAACAAAAAATATCACTTAAAAATATCTACATAAACACCCTATTTTCATGAGTTAGAAGATTTAATTATTAAGATAGTATTACTCCTCTTGATCTACATATTCAACATATCTTACTAAAATCCCTGTAGGCTATTTTGCACAAATTGTCAAACTGATCCTGAAAATAATATAGACATTAGAGAGATCCTCAATAGTCACAAATGTGAGAAATAAAAAACCTGACTGACTCACAAATCACAATTTCAAAACTTATTACAATGCTATGGTAATCAAATCAATATGGTACTGGCATACAAACAGACAAATAGATCAATAGAATTAAATTGAAATTATAGAAATAAACCCTGACAGTTAAAGTCAATTAATTTTCAATAAAAGTACCAAGACAATTCCATAGAGGAAAGAAGAGTCTTTTCAACAAATCTTGATGGTACAACTGGATATCCACATGCAAAAAGGTGGGTTACTACTTTATACCACATACTAAAATTAACTCAAAATGGATAAAAAACCTTAACATAAGAGGCTAAAACTATAAAACTCTTGAAAGACAACACAAGAGTAAATCATTGTGACTTTGAATTAAGCAAAGGCCTCTTTGACATGATATCAAAAGCAACAAAAGAACATACTAATTGGATATCATGAAAATTAAAAATTTTTGCTTGTAAGACCACTAAGAAAATGAAAGGACAAACCCACAGAATGTGAGACAATATTTGTAAATCGTCTGCCTGATAAAGCAGTATCCAGGATATATAAAGATTCTTGCAATTCAACAATAAAAAGACAGTACAATTGATGCAGGGAATTGTTGAATCACTATTGTACAACTGAAAATAATATAACACTGTATGTCAACTATACTAGGATTTAAAATTAAAACATTTAAAAAGACAACCAAATTAAACAATGACTAAAGGATGATGAGCCAATACAGAAACACTGTTCAACATCATTAGTCATTAAGAAAATGAAAATCAAAATCAAAGAGAGACAAAAATTTACACAAAACAGAATGGCTACAATTGAAAAAACAGGTTAAGTGTAAGTGAGAATGTGGAGAATTTGAAACCCTCATACACTGCTGGTGGGAAATCACAACATGCAGCCACTTTGGAAAACAAATTAGCAGTTCCTCAAAAAGTTAGAGCGTGACCATGTAACTCAATAATTCCACACCCACATATATACCCAACAGAAATGAAAACATATGTACATATGTACATGCAAAAACATCTATGCAAATATTCATAGCAGTATTATTCAAAATGGCAAAAAAGAAACAACTTCAATGTTTACCAAATGATGAATGGATAAACAAAGTATGCTATAATAATATGAGTTATTTTTGGCAATAAAGAGAAATGAAGTACTGCTAAATGACACAACATAGATGAACTTTGAAAAGATTACGCTAAGAGAAAGAAGGCAGACACAGAAAGGCCACATATTACATTGATTCCTTTTATATGCAATGTCCAGAGTAGGCAAATATACAGAGACAGAATGTAAATCCATAATGGACTATGGCTTAGGAGAGAAGGGAAAATAAGGAGTGACTATTAATGAGCATAATAGGGTTTTTCTTTGAAGTGTGAAGATATTCTAAAATTGATAGTATTGATGGTATTATGACTTTGTTATATACTAAACACTGAATATGCTACAAACCACTGAATGTACTAAAATACACTCTACATGGAAGAATTTTATATGTATATTACATATAAATAAAGCTGTTAAAAATACAAAGATGAATTCCTTTATGATCTGGGTATTAGAAAAGTTTATAAAGATAATTGTAAATCCAGAAGAAATAAAAGATCATTATATTCAACTTACATTTTTTGAATTATATTATATTCAAAATTCAATTGAATTGAATTATATCAATTCAGTATCACAAAAAAAGAGCTTTGTGAAACCAAAGTACTCCAAGAACTGATTCAAGAGAAATGACAGATTAGAAAATATTATTCTAAACACATATTACAGATTAAGTGCTAATATCCTTAATGTAGAATTTATACTTAAAAATCAAAATGAAAAAAACCCTAACCTGACCAGAGTGTTCAGAATAAAAGATATTAAGGGGTGCCTGGGTGGCTCAGTGGCTGAGTGTCCGATTTGGCACAGGTCATGATTACATGGTTTGTGAGTCTGAGCCCTGCACTGGGCTCTCTGCTGTTAGCACAGAGCCCCTTCAGATCCTCTGTCCTTCTCTCTCTGCTCCTCCCCACCCTCTCTCCCTCTCCCAAAAATTAACAAACATTTTAAAAAAGATATCCAAATAGCACCTTAATATATGAAACAATGTTCAACTTTACTTACAAAAGATAAATGCAAATTAAAACTAAATTGAGATACTGTAATTTACCTATCAAACTGACAAAAATTCTAATGCTTGGCAATATTACTTTGCTCAATAGGATGTGGGGAAAGAACTTATTCTCCTTCATTGCTGGGGGGAGTACAGAATGTCACAACTCATGTAATGGAGGATTTAACCATATATAAGAAAAGCTTATAAGCATTTGCTTTTTGACTCAATAATTCTTCTTCTGGGAATTTACACAGAAGATACATTTCCAACAATAGAGAAAAACATATACATAAGATTTTTCACTTATTTGTGAAAGCAAAATACTGGCAGCAGAAAATGCTGAATGCAAACACATACTTATATATAAAACATTGGTTAAAATAATTATCACACTTCCACACAGAAGTTATATAATGTATAACTGTAAAATACATGAAAGGTCTCTATAAGTGATTAATGATTTCCAGGATATATTAATATGTGAAATAAGCAGGTTGCATAACATTGTGGATGCTATTTTCAAATAAGAAAGGAGGTGAATTTAGAAACTACATAAGTATCTACCTCTGTGAAGAAGATACATATGAATGATTAACCAAAAAATAAAATGAGATCCCTACAGAGAATGTAAAAGAACAGGGTAGAATGGATAGACAAAGGATTGAGAGGTCTCTAAGTATACTTTTTGATGTAATTTTTATATGGGAACCATATTCATGTTATATATTCAAAATATTAAATTAAATAAAGATGAAAAAATAAGAATACAGGTACAAATTAACCCAGCCATAACTCAAATTAATAACCTAACAGCACAAAAGGAAAAAATGAGAGCCAGGATTTTCTATGGAAGAAAGATACAAACACGAAAGAGGGTAACAAGAAAAAAATCATGAGATTCTGGATTGTATTTTACGTTTCAGTATGAATTCAAGGTTTTTATACTTTTTAATTTAAAAATTTTTTTCAAGCTGTGTCTACTGAAAAGGCCAAGGGTTCATGATACCCAGCAACAATGAGGATATCTAGTAACCTGAAGGGTATGTCTAATTCCAGGGCTAGGGCAGAAAAACAACACTGTAAACAAACAAAAATGTCTCGCAAAAATGAATAAAATTAAAAGAAATTTTAATCCCAGGAGAATTAAGCCATCACTTTTCGAATAAATCTCAGTTGGTTACCAATGACCGCGCATGTACATTCCTATCTCCTTGCTTTAGCACAGGTATAAGACTCAGATAAAAGTGTACATAACCAGTACCATTAAATGATAAAAATGAAACAGGATATAAACCATGATTATTATATACATAAGAAAAGGAGTATAAAGGCCACTTCCTCTAATATTAAATAAACATAGATACGACTTGGAAGTAGTATGTAAATCTTTATTTTCCTAAAAACAAAACACCCTTCATGCTTTCTTCCAGTCATTACTCCACCCACAATAGTAGGAATTACTACCTGACTTCTAAAACTATACATTAGTTTTGCCTGTTTCTGAACTTTACATAAATCATAACACAGGCATACTTTTTGTATCTGGTGCCTTTTGCTGAACATTGTTTATGAGATTCTTCTGTTTTTCAATTTAATTTTATGTTGTTCACTCTCAATGTTGTATAGTATTCCATGGTATAAAATTATATAATGATTTATCCATTTATTATATAGACATCAGGGTTGTTTCCAATTTAGGATATTACAAATAGTACTGCTATGAACACTCCAGCACATGTCTTTTGGTGAACATAACCAAGTATTTCTGTTAGATATATACCTATGAGTGTAACTCCTGAGGCATAGGAAATATGTATAATCAGGTTCAGTAGGCACTGTTCAGCTTCCCAAACTGGTAGTACCAATTTGTGTATTAGTTATCTAATTGTATAACTTCCCCACTAACTCTCAGACATGTCACCTTTTTAACCAGATACTCTGGTGAAGTGTAAAGATATTTTGTGGTAGTTTTAACTTGCAATTATCTAGATTATTGATACTGAGCACCTTCACATGTTCATATTGGCCATATACTGTTTGTGAAATATCTTTCCAATTCTTTTGATTAATTTTTAATTTGGTTGTTAGAGATGAGACTTTTGATGGATACATGTATTACAAATATCTTCTTCCATTCTATTTCTTTTATATAATCTTTCCTAAAGTTCTGACTTTTAATGTGACCCGTTTATCAATTTTCCTGTTTACTGTTTAAGAAATCCTTGCGTAACCCAGGATCATGAAGATATTTTCACATGATTTCATCTAAAAGCCTTATTTCTTATCATTTACAGTTCAATCTATGATTGTATCTGAAATGGATCTTTGTGTAGGACTTCAAGAGGCTGATGATCCTCTTTCCCATAAGAGTATCCAAAGAGAAAAAAAATTATTTTCCCCATTGTATCACAATGTTATCTTTGTTATAAACCAGATGATAATATTTGTATAAATCTTTTCATTGATGTTAATAATTTTGTTTTTCTGTATAACAAATTACACAATTTTAAGTAAGCAGCTTAAAACAACACAAATTTACTCTCACAAATCAGACTGAATTGGTTTGTCTGGTTTTTCTGCTCCCGGTTTCACAAAACCAAAATCAAAGGGTCTGTCAGCTTAGCTCTCAACATGAAGCTCTGGAAAGACTCCACTTCCAAGCTCATTCAAGTTCACAGAATCCAGGTCCTTTAGTGTCAGGATCAATGTTCTGTTTCCTTGCTGGCTGTCAGCTGGGGATTGCTCTTTGCAACTAGAAGCTTTGCTCTTTGTAACTAGAGGCTTCTCTAGCCCTTATATATGCCTAAATAACAGTGCCATTAATAATAGTGCATAAGATCCTTCTGACACTTGAAATCTCTCTAAATGCTCCTTCTACTGAAGGTCTCTTCTGCTTCCAGTCAACAGTTAAGTTCTCTCTCTGCTTTCAAAGTCTCCTGCAATTAGACCCAAAACACACAGATAACCCAGGATCATCTATCTTGTCATCTCTAACCTTAATTACATTTGCAAAGTTCCTTTTGTTATGAAATGTGATATATTACAGGTTCCAGGGATTAGGGTTGGACATGTCTGGAGGCCATTATTCTCTTTTTTTTTTTTAATTTAATTTTATTTTATTTTTTTTTAAACTTTATAGTTTATTGTCAGGTTGGTTTCCATATAACACCCAGTGCTCTTCCCCACAAGTGACCTCCACCAAGACTATCACCCCCCTTTACCTTTTCCCCTTCCCCTTCACCCCTCAGTTTGTTTTCAGGATTCAAGAGTCTCTTGTGTTTTGTCTCCCTCCCTCTCCCTAACTCTATTTCCTTCTTCCCCTCCCCATGGTTCTCTGTTGGGTTTCTCCTGTTAGACCTATGAGTGCGAACATATGGTATCTGTCCTTCTCCGCCTGACTTATTTCGCTGAGCATGACATTATTCTCTTTACAAAACTGGATACTCTATTCTGTTCCATTGATTTATCCTTGCATCAATACCACAGCCTTAATATTCTAGTGTTAGTATAAGTCTTAACTTCTGGTACTAGAATCTTACACTGATTTTGTTACTCCTTAAGATTCCCTTGACTACCTTAGTTCTATGAATTTCCAAACAAATTTTAGACTAGATCAATTTTCAAAAACATAAAAAACCTATCTGACATTTTAACTGGAATTACACTAATCTTTATAGCTATAAATCTATATGATCCATAGGGTCAATTTTGGTTAATGTTTTATATGAATTTCAAAAGAATGTAAATTCTATCATTTTCCAGTGACATATTCCAGAGTTGTTAACTAGGTCGCTGATTACTTAATTTCCTTATTTTTGGGTCATCCACTTTCATCAGCTATTGATAGGAGTATCAAAAATTCCCTCAGTACAACTGGGGATTTGTCCAGTTATTTTGTTTCTATGAATATTTCTTTATATAGTTTAAAACTAACTAGTACACATAGATTCATTATGAAAATTTCCTGATATATTGACCCCTTTGTCATTATAAACATCCATCTTATATCTAGTCTTGATCTTAAAGTCTACTTTGTCTGACATCAGTAGAGCTACAGCAGATTTCCTTTAAGTGACTGCATGGCAATCTATCTTCTATCCTTTTATGTCAACATCCTTGTTCTTTATATTTAAGATATAGTTCTTGAATGCAGCATATAATTGGGTTTTGTTTTGTTTTATACAGTCTGACAAGTTTAGTGTTTCAAATGTAATGTTAGTCTATATTTTATGTAATTGCCAATATGAATAGGACAAAACAGAGGTAGACTGAATTTTACCATAGCTGCAACTGAGAAATGAAATATGCTTCTGAGGTAAACTAAGCTACAGAATGGTGATGTCTATATCTTATCCTGTTTTTCTACTTGTTATAGGCAAAGAAAGCTAATTTGCTTCCCTGCTACACCATTCCACTCAGAAGCAAAGTCTCACTCAACACTTCGCTTTTTACATCATCAACTATTACTTGAAAGCCTATATTAAATACAAAATGACATGCAAAGTCAAACTTAGTCACTGATTAATCTTTACACACGTTCCAGCAGCACTGCTGACATTTTACAGTACAACAATAAAGGACAAAAAAATGTCTAAAGTAACTAATTTTATACTATCTAACTAATGTTTAATGTGACCTAGGAAAACAATTACTGTAGATATCTTCCCAAATAATTTCTTTTCCAAAAAAGATTATCACACATATTAACTAGGAATAAACAATATAATAAGATACATTCCACCTAGGCATTTTATCTCATCACCAATACCTTGTTCCAATCCCTGCCCACCAGTGTGCCCATAGCAGTTGAAGCTCAGTCATATGAGGAGTGCACATGAAGCCCACACAGGAGACACCCTGGAGCACCTGCTTCTGGGGACCAGGGGGGACTGTCTTATAAGGCACCACAAAACTCTTTCTATACAGGGCCACTACTTTCAAGACCAGAAGACATAGCTGGACTACCTACAAGAGAGAAATAGAGATTTAGATAAAATGAGGAGACAGAGAAATATGTCCCAAATAAAAGCATAACACCAAAATCACAGAAAAAGAGCTAAACAAAATGAAGATAAGCATTATGCCTGATAAATAATTCAAAATAATGGTTATAAACATACTCACTGAACTTGAGAGAAGAGTAGATGAACTTAGTGAGAACTTCAACAAAGATAAGAAATTATAAAAAAAATAACCATGTAAAGCTGAAGAATGCAATAACTAAAAAGAAAAATATACTATAGGGAATCAACAGCATATTACGGGATGCAGAAGAACAGATCGGCAATCTGGAAGACAGCATAATGAAAAGCACCCAAGTTGAACAGAAAAAGAAGAAGAATTTTTTAAAAAAGAGGAAAGGTTAAGGGATCTCCAGGACAACATCAAGCATATGAACCTTCACATTATAGGGGTCCCAGAAGAAGAAAGAGAAAAGGGGGAAGAAAATTTATTTGAAGGTATAACCACTGTAAACTTCCCTAACCTGACAAAAGAAACAGACACCCAGGTCCCAGAAGCACAGAAAATTGCAAACGAGATGAACCCAAGGAAGATTACACTGAGACACTTAATAATTAAAATATCAAAAAATTAAACATAAAGACTACCTTAAAAGTAGCAGGAAAAAAGTAAACAATTATATACAAAAGAAACCCTATAAGGCTATCAACTGATTTTTTTTAGCAGAAACTTTGCAAGCAGAGGGAATGGCATGATATATTCAAAGTGCTGAAAGGAAAAAAACCTACAAACAAGAATACTCTACCCACAAAGGTTATCATTCAAAATATAAGGATGGATAGTTTCCCAGACAAACAAAAGATAATAAAGTTCATCAACATTAAACCAACATTTGAAAAAATGTTACAGGAAACTCTTTAAGTAGAAAGAAAAGACCATAGCAAATAAGTGGAAACTCTAGTTTCCTCTAGTGGAAACCACTAGAAGTTAAAAAAAAAAAAAAAAAAAAAAACCATAAAAGGAAAAAATTTTACTAGTAAAATTAAACATATAGTAAAGGTAATAGATTAATCACTCACAAAGCTGGTAAGGAGGTTAAATAACAAGAGTAATAATGTCAATTATATATACAAAAACTATTCAAGAATATACAAAATATGTAAAATATGACATCATATTATATATATGTATACATATAAATAACATGGAAAAGGAAGTAAAATGTAATGATTTTATAAAGTATTGAAACTTGAGACCACCAACTCAATACAGACTGCTATACACACAGATAAATATCCAGATGGAATTGCTGAATCAGGTGATAGTTTTTGATCAACTGCCATATTCTTTTCCATAGTGGATGAACCAATTTACATTCCCCCCCAAATAGTACACAAAGATTCCCTTTTCTGCATATTCTCTTCTTATCTCATTTTTTGATACTAGACATTCTGACTACTATGGAGCAGTGTCCCATTATGGTTTTAATTTGCATTTCTCAGATGATTAATGATGTTGAGCATTTCTTGTATGTTTGTTGGCCATCTGTTTCTTTTCTTTAGGAAAATGTCTACACAGATCCTGTACCCATTTTTTAGTCAAATTGTTTAGGATTTTTTTTGGTGTTGAGTTGTATGACTTCTTTACAGATTTTGGAAATTTACTCTTCCTGGATAAATCATTTGCAAATATCTTCTCCTATTCAGTAAACTGCCTTTTTGTTTCATTGGTGATTTCCTTTGCTATACAAAAGGTTTTTGGTATGATGTAGCCCCAAAGGTGTACTTCTGCTATTGTTTTCCTGGCCTGTAAAACACATATCCAATGTCCAAGAGATTACTGCTTATGTTTCCTTTGGGGATTTTTATTGTCTCAGGTCTTGCATTTAGATCTTAGAGTTCATTTTTGTATATAGTGTAAGAAAATGGTCCAATTTCATTCTTTTGTACCTCGCTATCCAGTCTCACTATTGGACTGTCTTTTGAAAAGACTATCTTTTCCTCATTGTATACTCTTGCCTGTTTGTCATAGATTGACCATATATATTGTCTCAGGTCTTACATCTAGATCTTTTATTGAGTTCATTCTTGTACATAGTATAAGAAAGTGGTCCAATTTCATTCTTTTGCACATACGTGCCCAGTTTTCCCAGCATCATCTATTGAAAATACCATTTTTTCCCCATCGTATACTCTTCCCTCCTTTGTCATAGATTGACCATATAAGCATAGGTATATTTCTGGGCTCTCAATTCTACTCCATTGATCCATGTATCTGTTTTTGTGTCAGTACCATACTGGTTTGATTACTATAGCTTTTTAGTATAGTTTGAAATCTGGAATTGTGGTATCTCCAGTTTTGTTCTTCTATCTCAAGATTGCTATGGCTATTAGGAGTCTTTCGTGGTTCCCTACAAATTTTAGTACAATTTGTTCCAGTTCTGTGAAAAGGACTATTGGTATTTTGATAGGCACTGCACTGAATCTGTAGATTGCTTTGGGTAGTATGGAGATTTGCACAATATTAATTCTTCCAATACATAAGCATGATATATCTTTACATTCATTTCTGTGTCTTTGGTTTCTTTAATCAATGTCTTAAAATTTTTCAAGAGTATCAGTCTTTCACCTATATCATTAAAATTTTTTAGGTGCTTTATTCATTTTAATGCAACTATAAATGGAATGTTTGCTTAATTCTTTTCTACTATTCTGTTATTACTGCATGAAAATGCAACAGATTTCTGTATAGTGATTTTATATCCCACATTACTGAATTCATTTATTAATTTAATATTTTTGATGAGTCTTAAAATTCTATATATAGTCATCTGCAGATATTGACAATTTTATTTTTTCCTTATCAGTTTGGATGCTCTTTCTTTTTCTTGTCTGACTGCCATGGCTAGAGATTGCAGAATTCTGTTGAAGAGTGGTGAGTGTCGTGTCTTGTTCCTGATCTTAGAGAAAATCCTCATAGCATTTCACCATTAAGTATGATGTTAGCTATGGGTTTCATATGTGACCTTCATTATGTTGTGGTATATTCCCTCTCTATCCACTTTGTTGAGAGTTTTTTTTTTTTTTCACAAATGGATATTAAATTTTGTCAAATGCTTTTTTCTACAACTACTGAGTTGATTATATAATTTTTAGCCTCCTTTTTAATGTGATATATCATTTTGATTGATTTGCATATACTGAACCACCCATGCATTCCTAGAATAAGTCCAACGTGATTGTGGTAAATCCTTTTTTAAAAATTATTCTTCTGTTTCTCACACTGATTATGTTTCCTCCAAGGACCTTTCTGTCTGTTACTTTATCTTGCTTGGTTCTTTAATTCACTGTAATTCATATAAAGATTTTGACCCTTAGAAGACAGGATATCATCTGACTTAGCAGGTTATACATGGTCATGCTCTCATGTTATTCCAATTCGTTTAGGATAAAGAACAAAATCCTTGCCATTATGTAACTCAGACTTTAAAATTCTAACTTATTATCTTTCTGCCTTAATATAACAAATATGAAACATTAATAGATTTGGTGAATTAAGTATTTTTCATATGATAATCAGATTATAGTTTTATCTCATCAGGAAAAATGACTGTAAGGTAATAACAACCTGTAATATGTAGATTAGCAATGAGCTAAAATATAATTAAATTTAATTTGTTATATTAAATATAACCCCTACTAGAGACATTCCCATCATTCTTCAAGTTTAAGGAAGTTGAATTAATTTTTTTATAAGACAACAGTATAATTAATGAGAAAATTTTAATTCAACGAACAGTTGAAGGGATACTACATTTAAAGTATTTTCCTAAGTTCTAGAAATATAATACAGCTAGGGAATCAGATGTGAATATGTATAATATAATGTAATGGGTATAATAATGGAAGTATGTATCAAATAAAATATATGAGTATTGGTAAGCATGGAATTAATTGTGTTTATGGCTCTCTGGGAAAATCAGAAAGCTAGTGGCCGTTATCCTCAGTATACCAAGATTTACAGTACTTTGTTTTAGTTTTATGTTTTTTCTTTGGAGAAGTCTAACAATTTGAGAGGATATTTCATGACTTTTTTCCCTTTCTTAGAGGTCTTACAAAGAGCAAGTTGCTTTAAAAAAGCAAAGAGGTCTTACAAAGAGCAAGTTGCCTCCTCATTTTAGGAGGAGTTAAGATGGTGGAGCAGCATGGAGACCCTGAGCTCGTCTTGTTCCTGAAACACAGCTAGATCAGCACCAAACCATTCTGAACACCTAGGAAATTGATCTGAGGATTAACACAACAATCTGCATAACTTGAGCCACAGAACTCAGCAGGTATGAGGTGTGGAGAGGTGAACTGGGGAAGAGAAAAGTCTCAGAGGGTAGGGAGCTGTTTTTGTGGGAGAGAGTACAGAGAAAGAGAAAGAGAAAGAGAGTGCAGTGCATCAGCATCATGCAAGAAAAGCAATCCCCCAAAAGTAGCTGGAGAAAAAGAGAGCAAAAGAGTAAAGACACTTGCAAGAGACTAAAAATGAAATCTGTTCCCCAAAGCCACTGACAGGAAGAAAGGAGAGAGTTTTAATACCACAGGATTCTATAAACAGTGGAGCACAGAGTCTGAAGATTCAGAGATTAGTGACTAGTGGTGCTCTGGTGAGGAAGTAGTGCAAATCCCCAGAAGCATACAACAGGGTGTGAGGCGTCTGTGTGCCACATGGAGAGAAGCTGTTCCCCTGTTTGAAGTGCATTTGGTAGAGTCCATACAACCTTCCCATAGGAAAAGGTCCCAGTGGACCCCAGAGAGCAGTCACGTTTGCTGGTATTGGGACAAAGATGCCAGAATGCACTGTGACACCTGTCACTGACTGTGTGTTGTGATTTGCCATAATATCCAAACCTCTGCCACTGCACAATCGCCCAAACGTTTTCTGGGGAAAGCCAGCACTAACGCATTGCTCAGTGAGACCCTCCCTCAGAAAGTCAGCATGGATCCAAGTCACAGAGATCTCTGAAGTGTGGTGTTTTGAAACAAAACACCATCTGAGATAAAACTCTGGAGGAAGGTGGACAGCTTGAACACAGACAGGGTAGACGTGAGTGGACAGAGGCCTGAGACAAAGGAGGGCTGCTTGATCATGGGTTGGTGAAAGTGCAAAGCTCCTGTGCCAGAGACTAGGAAATTGGGTGAAGCCATTTCCACCTCTCCCACGTGCACTCATGCACACTACACTGATCCACCCAAGTAAGATAAGCAGCACCACCTAGTGGAGAATGGAGCAATTATCCAAGCACATGCCCTAGAAGACCAGCATTAAGTCACTCCACCTGCTTATTGTATGGAATATAAAGGTCTTCACAGTTTCAGTTTTAGGGGAACTGGATGTAACTTCATATGGGTTTCATTCTGTTTGCTAGTTCATTTATCTGTTTGTTTTCTTTGCTTCTGTTTCTGCTTAAATTTTCTTTTTCGTTCTTTCTTTTCTTGTGCTTTCTTGGATATAGAAAGAGAAAAATTTATTTTTATTTATTTTTATTTTTTAATTTTTCATTCTATTTCATTTTATTTTATTCTATTTTATTATATAAATTTTTAATTACTAAATTTTCCCTTAACTTTTTCTTTTCTTTCCCATTTTTTGCTATTCTATCAAGCTTCATTCAACAAGCAGAACAAAACACACCTATGATCTAGCTTCCTTATTTTTTGTTTTGTTTTTAATTTTTTAATTTTGATTGTATATTTTATTAATTTTTTTCTTCCTCCAGAATGACAAAATGAAGGAGTTCACGCTAAAAGAAAGAACAAGAAGAAACAACAGCCAGGGTCTTAATCAACACAGATATAAGCAAGATTTCTGAACTAAAATTTAAAACCAAGGTAGCCTGGGTTGAAAAAAGCATAGAATCTCTTTCTGTGGATATGAAAAAATAAATAAAATATAGTCAGGATGAAATTAAAAATGCTATGAATGAGATATAATCTTGGATGGATGCCATGATGGCAAAGATGGATGAAGCAGAGCAGCGAATCCGCAATAAAGAACAAAATTAAGGAGAATAATGAAGCATAAAAAAGGAGGTAAACATAAGCAAAAGATCATGATTCAAGACTTAGAGAACTCAGAGACTTATTAAAAAGGAGTAACATCTGAATCATAGGAGTCCCAGATGAAGAGAGAGAGAAACCAGGAAGAGGATTTATGTGAGCAAATTATAGCTGAAAACTTTCCTCATCTGGTGAAGGACACATCAAAATCCAAGAAGCAAAGAGATCTTTCATTAAACGAAAACCAACCACCACCAAGGCATATCACAGTCAAATTCACAAAATACACAGACAAGGAAAGAATTATGAAAGCAGCATGGGAAAAAAAGTCCTTAACCTATACAGGAAGACAAATCAGGTTCACAGCAGACCTACCCAAGGAAACTAGGCAGGCCAGAAAGGAGTGGCAGGATATATTCAACGTGCTGAAATGGAAAAATATGCAGCCAAGAATTCCTTATCCAGCAAGGCTGTCATTCAAAATAAAAGGAGAGAGAAAGAGTTTCCCAGACAAACAAAAACGAAAGGAGTTTGTGACCACTAAACGAGCCCTGCAAGAAATTTTAAGGGGGACTCTGAATGGACAAAAGACAAAACAAAACAAAAAGACCAAAAGCAACAAAGACTAGAAAGGACCAAAAAACATCACCAGAAACACCAACTCTACAAGCAACACAATGACACTAAATTAATATCTTTCAGTACTCACTCTAAATGCCAATAGACTAAACACTCCAATCAAAAGACCAACAGTATCAAAATGGATAATAAAAGAAGACCCATCTATATACTGCTTATAAAAGACTCATTTTAGACCTAAACATACCCACAGATTGAAAGCAAGGGGATGGAGAACCATCTATCATATTAATGGTCATCAAAAGAAAGTTGTAGTAGCCATACTTATAACAGACAAACTAGGTTTTAAAATAAAGACTGAAATAAGAGATGAAGAACACCAATATATTGTAAATAAGGGGTCTATCCACCAATAAGATTCAACAATTGTGAATATTCATACCCCCAACGTGGTAACACCCAAATATATAAATCACAAACATAAAGAAATTCATTGATAATAATACCATAATAATAGAGGACCTCAGCACCCCACTTACAGCAATTGGACAGGTCATCTAAACAGAAAATCAACAAAGAAACAATAGCTTTGAATGACACACTGGACCGGATGCACTTACAGATATATTCAGAACATTTCATGCTAAAGCAGCAGAATACACATTCTTCTCAAATGCACATGGAACATTCTCCAGAATAGATCACATACTGGTTCACAAATCAGCCCTCAACAAGTAATATAAGATCAAGATCATATCTTGCATATTTTCAGACCACATTATAAAACTCAAAATCAATCACAAGAAAAAATGTGAAAAGACCGTGAATACTTGATGATTAAAGAACACCCTACTGAAAAATGAATCGGTGAACCAAGCAATTAAAGGGGAAATTAAAAAGTACATGGAAGCCAATGAAAATGAAAAATACAACAGCCCAAAACCTCTGGAATGCAGCAAAGACGGTCGTAAGAGAGAATTACATAGCAATCCAGGCCTTCCTAAAGAAGAAAGAAAGGTCTCAAATACACAACCTAACCTTACATCTAAAAGAGCTGGAAAAAGAACAGAAAAAAGCCCAAAATCCACAGAAGAAGGGAAATAATAAAGATTAGAACAGAAATAAATATAAATAAATAAATAAACAGCAGATCAATGACCAGGAGCTGGTTCTTTGAGAGAATTAACAAAATTGATAAACCCCCTAGCCAGTTTGATCCAAAAGAAAAAAGAAAGAATCCAAATAAACTCCTGAAAGAAACAGGGAGGTCACAACCAACACCGCAGAAATACAAAAAATAATAAGGGACTATTATGAGCAATTATATGACAACAAATTGGGCAATCTGGAAGAAATGGACAAATTCCTAGAAATATATAAACTAAAAAAACTGAAACAGGGAGAAATAGAAAATTTGGACAGACCCATAACCAGTAAAAAATTGCATCAGTAATAAAAAATCTCCAAACAAACAAGAGTTCAGGGCCAAATGGCTTTCCACAAGAATTCTACCAAACATTTAAAGAACAGTTAATACCTATTCAATTGAAGCTGTTCCAAAAACTAGAAATGGAAGGAAAACTTCCAAAATCATTCTACAAGGCCAGCATTACCTTGATTCCAAAACTAGACAAAGACCCCACTCAAAAGGAGAACTACAGACCAATTTCCCTGGTGAACATGGATGCAAAAAACCTCAACAAGATACTAGCAAACCAGATCCAACAGTACATTAAAAGAATAATTTACAATCAAGTGGGATTTAGCCCTAGGATGCAGGGCTGGTCCAATATCTGTACGTCAATCGACATGATGCATCACACTAATAAAAGAAAGGGTAAGAACCAGATGATACTCTCAGTAAATGCTGAAAAAGCATTTGACAAAATACAGCATTGTTTCTTGATAAATACTCAAGAAAACAGGGATAGAGGTATCTGACCTCAAGATCATAAAGGCCATATATAAAAGACCCACTGCTAAGATCATCTTCAATGGGAAAAAAAATGAGAGCTTTCCTCCTAAAGTCAGGAACACGACAGGATGTCCACTCTCACCATTGTTATTCAACATACCATTGGGAGTCCTAGCCTCAGCAATCAGACAACACAAAGAAATAAATGGCATCTAAATTGGCAAAGAGGATGTCAAACTTTCGCTCTTTGCAGATGACATGACACTATAGGTGGAAAACCTAAAAGATTCCACCAAAAAAAACCTGCTAGAACTGATACATGAATTCAGGAAAGTCACAGGACATAAAATCAATTGCACTTCTATGCACCAATAATGAAGTAGCAGAAAGAGAAATCAAGGAATCAATCCATTTATAATTTCACCAAAACCCATAAAATACTTTAGGAATAAAACTAACCAAATGGGTGAAAAATCTATACACAGCAAACTACAGAAAGCTTATGAAAGAAACTAAAGAAGACACAAAAAAATGGAAAAACATTCCATGCTCATGGACTGGAAGAACAAATGCTAAAATGTCAATGGGGCACCTGGGTGGCTGAGTGGGTTAAGGTCATGAGCTCTGACTTCGGCTCAGGTCATGATCTCACAGTTTGTGGGTTCAAGACCCACATCAGGCTCTGTGCTGATTACTCAGAGCTGGAGCCTGCTCCGGATTCTGTGTCTCCCTCTCTTTCTGCTGCTTGCACTGCTGTCTCTCTCTCTATCAAAAATATATAAACATTTAAAACAAAACTTTTTTTAATGTCGATACTACCCAAAGCAATCTATATATTCAATGCAATCCCTACCAAAATAACACCAGCATTCTTCACAGAGCTAGCATAAATAATCCTAAAATTTGTATGGAACCAGAAAGATCCTGAATAGTCAAAGCAATCCCGAAAAAGAAAACCAAAGCTGGAGACATCACAATTCCAGACTTCAAGCTGTTTTAGAAAGCTGTAATCATCAAAACAAGTCTGGTACTGACACAAAAACAGACACACAGATCAATGGAACAGAAGAGAGAACCCAGAAATGGATCCACATACGTATGGCAAACTAATCTTTGACAATGCAGGAAAGAACATCCAATAGAAAAAAGACAGTCTCTTTTGGGAAAACTGTACAACAACACACAGAAGAATGAACCTGGACCACTTTCTTGCACCATACACTAAAATAAACTCAAAATGGATGAAAGAACTAAACATAAGACAGAAAGCCATCAAAATCCTAGAGGAGAAAAGTCAACAACCTCTTTGACTCAGCCACAGCAACTTCTTACTTGACATGTCTCCAGAGGCAAGGGAAACAAAAGCAAACATGAATTATTGGGACCTCATCAAGATAAAAAGCTTCTGCACAGTGAAGGAAACAATCAAGAAAACCTCACACCTTACACCTGTCAGAATGGCTAAAATTAACAACTCAGGCAACAACAGATGTTGGCGAGGATGCGGAGAAGAAAGAGGAACCCTTTTGCACCGCTGGTGGGAATGCAAACTGGTGAAGCCACTCTGAATAACAGTACAGAGATTTCTCAAAACATTAAAAATAGAAATACCCTACGACCCAGCAATTGCACTACTAGGTATTTATCCAAGGGATACAGGTGTGCTGTTTCGAAGGGGCACATACACCCCAATGTTTATAACAGCACTATCAACAATAGCCAAAGTACAGAAAGAGCCCAAATGTCCATCAAATGATGAATGGGTAAAGAAAATGTGGTGTGTGTGTGTGTGTATACACATGTATATACATACATACACACATGTATATGTATATATGTGTACATATTTATATATGCACATATGTGTTTATATATACATATGTGTGTATATATAATATAATATTGCTCGACAATCAGAAAGAATAAAATCTTGCCATTTGCAACAAGATGGATGGAACTACAGTGTATTACACTAAGTGAAATAAGTCAGAGAAAGACAAATACATGATTTCACTCATGTGTGGAATTTAAGAAACAAAACAGATGAATGTAAGGGAAGGGAAGCAAAAATAATATGAAAACAGAAAGGGAGACAAACCATAAGACACTCTTAAGTATCTTAAACTGAGGGTTGCTGGCAGGGTGTTGGATGGGGGAATGGGCTAAATGGGCAAGAGGCATTAAGGAGGACACTTGTTGAGATGAACACTGGGTATTATATGTAAGTGATGAATCACTAAATTCTATTCCTGAAATCATTATTACACTATATGTTAAATAACCAGATTAAATTTTTAAAAATCATTTTAATTTTTTGATTACCATATAGATCTTTTGGGCCCCTTTATAAATCTAAGATGTATACTGGTATCATGGTTTTATATTTCCTCTATTTTGTATTTCTTTGAATTATTTCATCATATTCATCAGTTATTTCCAACTATCCTTAAAAAATTAATAACAAAATGGAAGACTAATGCAATCAATTAACTATTGATGCAATAGTTAAATAAAAGTCATATTGCGTCATCCTTTGCTTTTCTTACCAAGTTGCCCAAAGTATTACATCATTTTTCAAAAAACATAAAAGGCCAGGAACCCATACTTGTGATCTGCTTTTAGCTTTCATTGAATTGAGAATTCAGAACATTTTATATTCTGCCTATAATAGAAAAGATATAAAACTTGACAAAGGAAGACTTTCATAATTACTAGCTAAGTCAGAAAAAGAATGCTTATACAGCAGTACTCTAGACCAATGTTGATGCTAAAGTTGATCTTACAAGCAAATTCTAACAATCTTCAGATGACACACTATGCTAGATGAATTTGCTCAAGAATAACTGAAAAAACAATGTATATCTGAGAACAACAAGCAAATAATGACATTCTCATCCAATTAGTCCAATAGGAAGGACTCCATCACAATGTTTTGCAACACAACCTGGGTCATCCCATCTTGCTAAAAGCACATGTGATATTTTCTTTCATCTTTTATGATTTTGTGCTAAAATGGCCAAACTAGCCAGAAAAAGAAAGAAGCATCATGCCCAGGAATAGTCAGGGCAAAATCCCATATTTTCAGAATAGATCTACAAAATCTCCCATCCCTTTAGCCCTTATCCTTAGCTAGGAAGCAATCAAGAGATGATCCCCTTCTCAGGATGACCAAATTTAGTGTCAAACTGCCTTACCAAGGTATGCATACCAGGAGCAGTTAAGACAGAGTCAGAAATCTTTCTGAGCTGATGTTGGAGGAGGCCAATCCAGTGCTCAAGGCCAATTCAGATACCTGTGGATGGCATAAGACATAGAACTTCCATCAAATAGTTTAACTACTGGCCCATTGAGTTTGGCCTTTGTGACAAAAAAAAAAAACACCATTGTCAGAATATAAATAGTTCAGAAGGCCAAAAACATGACACATAAGCTTCAGGGACCACAATGGTATGGTCAGTCAGTGATGATCTGACGGGACAATACTACGATTAACTGAGAAAGTTGTATGAGGCACCAAGAGTAGACTCAAGATGGAATGAAGCACCAACAGTAGACCCAAGATGGGCATCAAAAGGTCCTTCACCATGATAAAAGGGTCACCTTCTGTAAGGAGTAATAGATTTGGCAAACAGTGAGAGTTTCTGAATCATAAGCCTATAGTACTCTATTGTTGGCCCAGTCTGTGATGGTGGGTATACTGCCATACCCACTACAATGATGGATCTAAGTGGCCATGGTGGTGATCTGAGCAGTGTGGGTTTGATCGGCCATTTGATTCCAGTCAATCTTATTTTAAAAAGCCCCTTACTCTAAGCATCGACATAAATGACCAAGACCTTCCAAAGAGCACCTATGATTTGTTTCCTCAGTTTGTGGCCCACATGAAGGATGTGCCATTAATCTGCTATTCTCTAATTTAATCCAAGTAAGGCCTTTTACAATAGCCCAACACTCAGGAAAAATAGAACTTACTTTATCCTTAGGAGTACTGTTAAGGCAGGAATTGCCCTTTCTTAAAAAGGGCAAACATTAAATATTTTAAGCTTTGTAAGCCACATACAGTCTCTAGCATGTATTCTTTTTATTCCCAATGCTTAAAAACTGTAAAAACAATTTCCAGCTCAAAAGCAGTATAAACACAGGCTGCAACCAGATTTGGCACACAGGCTGAAGTTTGCCAACCCATAGTCTAAGGCAAAGAGAACAGCTTTCAATTCAGCCTATGGTGTGAATCAATCCTTACCACAATTAGTCCTCCAGAGTTGTCCTTGGAGCTGGAGGGTGGCTGCCACCCTGTGGACACTTAGCTGAACCATCAGTGAACCAGGCCTAAACACTTCAGGTAAATTGTACATGATCAGTCCAAGGGCTTTACTCACAAGGTCAATTTAACATTACTTCCCTACTGCAAACTTTGTTTAAATCTATGAGTTGAACTCAGGTACTTTTACTCCTACCAGAACATGACTAACAGGCACACATCAGCAACTATAGCATAAATTATGATATGATATATGATTATGATATTCCCAGGGAGAACCACAGGGGCAAAAATGCAGTAAGAGAGGAAAAAGACAGTAGGGACACTAGGAGCAGCAGGCTTTTTCTCTCCTTTGGCTGCTCACTTGAGGTTTGGGGCTAGACCACAGAGTTATTTCCTCTCTCACATAACTTTGGATATTTAAAAAGCACCCAAGTTCAGAAAACCTACACATCACTGCAGCTCTTCCCTGCAAACTTTGGTACTTTCGGCAACTCCTGCACCCAGCTTTTGCTCCTCACATGGGACTAGAAAAGATGGTGAGCTGAGCACCTGTATTCAACAGTGCCATAAAAATTTCAGTTCTTCCTCCCCTTCTTTGTCAGCCTTTGTCAGATATGAGTTTTGCAAATATTTTCTCCAGTCTACAGTTTTTTTTTCCATCCTTTTAACAGAGTCTTTTATAATACCACAGCTTTTGGTTTTGAAGAAGTCTAATTTATGTATTTTCTTCTTATGGTTTGTGCTTATGGTATAATAGCTCAGACTCTTCATTGACTCTAAGATACCAAAGATGTCCTCATATGTGTCTTTTCAAAGTTATGCTATTGGGGCCCTGCATGGGCTCAGTTAAAGTGTCTGACTTCAGTTCAGGTCATGATCTCACAGTTTATGGGTTCGAGTCCCACATCAGGCTGTGTGCTGACAGCTCAGAGCCTGAGGCTACTTCAGATTCTGTGAGTCCCTCTCTCTCTCTTTGTCTCAACAATAAACATTTAAAAAAAGAAAAAAAAATTAATTAAAAAAGTTATGCTATTAATCATAACTTAAAATTCCTGCTCTTCAAAAGATACTGGTAAAAAATGAAAAGTCATAGACTGTGAGTAAATATTTGCAAAATATATATCTGACTTGCATTCAAATATATGCTCAAATCTCAGTGAAAAGGAAAAACTCAATTAAAATTATAAAAGATTTGAACATCTCATGAAAGAAGATACATGTATGGTAAAAATAATTAAATAAAGAATAAAGCCAAAAACCCCACTTAAAAAGGTGCTCAACATTATTATTAGTCACTAAGAAAATGCAAATTAAAACCATATACAACTAAATACCTATTAGAATAGGTGAAATTAAAAAGACTGATCATTACGTAGGTGAGAATGTGAAGGAACTGGTGGTGGGATTAACACACTGCTACTGGGAACAACTATATTGAAAACAACTTGGTAGTTTCCTAAAAGTTAACCATATACCAGGGCGCCTGGGTGGCTGAGTTGGTTGAGTGTCTGACTCTTGATTTTGGCTGTCATGATCCCAGGGTCATGGGATAGAGCCCCATGTTGGGC
>CM053560.1:32886312-32943255 GCA_028646485.1 Cryptoprocta ferox
TGAATACTGAAAACAAACTGAGGGGGGAAGGGGAAGGGGGGAAGGGGAAGGGGGAAAGGGGAAGGGGGGGGTGATGGTTTGGGAGGTCACTTGTGGGGAAGAGCACTGGGTGTTATATGGAAACCAACCTGACAATAAACTATAAAGTTTAAAAAAAAAAAAAAAGAAGAAGAAGAAGTGCAAGGGGAAAAATAAATAAATAAATAAATAAATAAAACAAAGATTGAAATGGATTTTTTAACGGTTAAAAAGGTCAATTTGACTAATATACATAACATATTGCAACAAATCTCCAAAACAGGTGAAAAATTTACAGAGCTGAATTTATTAATCCATAATCATTAGATACATTAGATACTTTAATGTCCTCTTCTCAGTAATAAGTAAAAAATTAATCAATAAGTATATATTACACTTGAATATTATCAACTTCTTTGACATAAAATATTAACAATAGCCGAACAATCTTGAGAAAGAAGAACAAAGCTAGAGGTATCACAATCCCAGATTTCAAGATACATGATAAAGCTATAGTAATCAAAACAGTATGGTGCCAACACAAAAACAGACATAAATCAATGCAACAGAATAGAAAGCTCAGAAATAAACCCACACTTACATGATCAATTAATCTACAATAAAGGAGGCAAGAACATATAATGGGGAAAAGACAGTCTCTTTTAATAAATGGTGCTGGGAAAACGGGACACCTATATGCCAAAGAATGAAATTGGACCACTTTCTTACACCATACACAAAAATAAATTCAAAATTCATTAAAGACCTAAATGTGAGACCTAAGACTAGCAAACTGCTAAAAGCAAACATAGGCAACAATCTCTTGGACATCAGTCTTAGTGACATATTTATGGATATATCTCCATAGACAAGGGAAACAAGCAAAAATAAACTTTGGGGACAATACAAAAATAAAAAGCCTTTGCACTTCAAGAAAACCATCAATAGAACAAGGCGGCAACCTACTGAATGGGAGAAGATATTCGCAAATGATGTATCTAATAAGGAGCTAATATACAAAATATATAAAGAACTTTTACAATTTAACATGAAAAAAACCCCACAAATAATCCAATTAAACATGGGCAGAAGACCTGAATAGACATTTTCCCAAAGACGACATATAGATGGCCAACATCATTGATCATTAAGGAAATGCTGATAAAAACCACGATGAGGTATCACTTTATACTTGTCAGAATGGTTAAAGTGAAAAACACAAGAAATAACAAGTGTTGGAAAGGATGTGGAGAAAAAGAAACCCTTGTACCTTGTTGGTGGGAACACAAATTGGTACAATCTCTGTAAAAAAACAATATGGAGGTTCCTCAAAACATTTTATTAAAAATAGAATTACCAAATGGACCAGTAAATACACTACTGGGTGTTTACCCAAAGAAAATAAAAACACTAATCTGAAAAGCTATATGCACCTTTATGTTTATTGCAACATTATTTACAATAGATAATATAAGCAAACCATCTGTCCAGTGACAGATGAAAAGAGAAAGAAGATATGGTTGTATTAAGAAAGACAGATAGACAGACAGACACACACTCACACACACTGAAGTATTATTTGGGCACTAAAACGAATGAGATCTTACTATATGCGACAACATGGATGGATCTAGAGGGTATAATGCTAAGTGAAATAAGTCGGTCAGTTTAAAAAGACATATATTGAGGATTTCACTCATGTGAAATTTAAGAAACAAATGAACAAAGAAAAGCAAAGATAAAAACAAAACAAAACAAAAAACACCAGACTCAAATACAGAGAACAAACTGGTGGTTGCCAGATGAGAGGTGGGTAGAAGAATGTATGATAATATAGATAAAGGAAATTAAGACAGATTAAGGAAACTAAGAGTACACTTATCTTGATGAGCACTGAGTAATGTATAGAGTTGTTGAATCATTATATTATACAACTGAAACTAAAAAAGAAAAAAAAATTGTAGAACATGACGCGCAAGAAAAAGATAGTTAAAGGTACACAAACACTTGCCAAACAGATCTTGTGCTGAACTATAGAATAAGTCTCAATAAATTCTAAAAGACTGCAATTATACAAAGTATGTTTTCTGGCCTCAAAAGCATTACATTAAAAACTCAATAAAGGATGGAAGGGAAGAAAGAGGGCAGAGAAGTAGGGAGTTCCGTACTTCCTGCCTGCATCTATCAAACAAAGTAGGGCTTGAGGCCAAAGACGCTGAACCACAAGATTCTGGGAGGAAAAGAAACAGAGTCCACTAAGAAGACAGTCTCATAGGTGTGTGATGTGAACCGGGGAAGATAAAAACGAGCTGGGACACAGAAGCATGGAGGGGAGGGAGCCCCCTCTGCAGACAGACAAAGGGAAAAGAGCAGCTGAAACTGTTCAAAGAACTGTCCCTGGGGAAGAGATAAACCTCCTATCACCCCATCTCTAACCGCAGGGTTTTCGGAGAGAGATTCTATCTCTAACTGCTGAGGCTTCCTCGGGCTGGGTGCCCCGGTCCCAGAAATTCCCTCCGGTACAGACTGTATGCAAGGGACTCAATCAGCATTAGGAGAAACTGCTCCCCTACTCAATCCCCAGCTAGGAAGAGCCCCGGCTTGGGCTTGCAGGATTACATTTCAGGCGGTATCATTACTGCACACAGAATAAGAGCTGGAAAGAGGCTGGGGGTGGGACATAGAACACACCCCACCTTGGCTGTGCCCGAGGCACAGTGAGATCGGACCCAAAAGAGTGATTTGCAATGCTTCCTTCAAGAATGGACTGGGAGGCTGCCATTTGTCTCCCCACAACCACCAAGGCAGGGCCTCAGGAAGCAGCAGGCAAGCCATGGTGGAGGCGAGACCGGCCTACACCAAACCATGCCCATCAGCATTGGGTAGCTGCTTTGTTGCCAGAGGTGGATAGATGGTGCTGAAACAGACAGCCTCTCACCCAAGACCAGCATTGATGCACTGCCGTGATTAATTCTAGATCAATTTTTGCTATTCAGATAAATTCTCCCTTATCTCATTCTTATCTCTCCCCTCCACTGGACTGGGTATTCTGGTTATAGGTTTGCTTAAACAGTCATATCTAATCCATTCTCTTGATACATATTCTACACCTCCATTGTTACCTTCCTTTCTCTCTCTCTGAAATAATCAGACTATATAGTTTCTCAGGATATCATTATCTTTGGTCTTTTTTTTTCTCTCCTCACCTCCTGCCTTATTCTTCTTTTTCTCTATCTGAATTAAGCCTATTAGTCTATGTGCCTGATCAAAGTTCAATTTCTCTTTCTCCCCACCCCTGTCACCTCTCTCTTTGTATATGGTCTTCCATCAGCACTCCCTACACTCTGCTCTTTATTTGTAGCTGGGATCTCTGGTTTTATGCTTTTAAACTGCCCTTTGTCATTTGTTGTTCTGGGTTTTTTTTTCCCCTTTTGGTTTGCTTGTTTCTTTGTACGTTTGTGTGCTTTTGTTCTCTGTTTGTTTGTCTGTTTTCCTTTCCAGGGCTACCTCAAAAACCAAGCCAAAGTACACATGGTGGAGAGTCCCAATATCACTAAGAGGAGGGAAATAAAATAACCAAAGGCACAACAGGAAAGACCAAGGGACACCATTAAAAGAACACCTCCTGAACGGACAGGCCCTGGACAGTCAATAAGCCTCCATTAATATAGCAATACTCACAGGTGCAGAGCACATAACAAGCTTTTAAAACTGACAAGGGACAGAAAGCTAGCCAAAATGACGAAATGGAAGAACTCTCCTCTAAAGAAATTCCAGGAAGAAGTGACAGTAAAGAATTGGTCAAAACAGATATAAGCAGCATACCTAACCAAGAATTTAAAACAATTGTCATAAAATTAATCACTGGGCATGAAAAAGGTATGGAAGACATCAGAGAAACTATTGCTACAAAGACTATGGACCATAAAAATAGTTGTGACAAATTAAAAAATGCTATAAATGAGGTGCATAATAAAAAAGAGGCAGCCACTGCACGGATTGAAGAGGCAGAGAAGAGAACAGGTGAATTAGAAGACATAATTATAGAAAAAAAGGAAGCCAAGGAAAAGATAAATTGATCCAGGAGGAAGAAAGGAGAATTTGAGACCTGAGCGATACAATCAAACGGAACAATATCCATATCATAGAAATTTCTGAAGATGAAGAGAGAAAGGCGCTGAAGGGGTACTTGAACAAATTGTAACTGAGAACTTCCCCAATCTGGGGAAGGAAACAGACACTGAAATCCAAGAGGCACAAAGAACCCTCAGACATAACTTGAGTCGATCTTTGGCACAACATAACATAGTGAAACTGGCAAAATATAAGGATAAAGAGAGAATTCTGAAAGCAGCTAGGGATAAAAGGGCCCTAACATACAAAGGTAGACCTATCAGAGAAGTTGAAGACCTATCTACTGAAATATGGCAGGCCCCAAAGGAATAGCAGGAAATCTTCAATGTGATGAACAGAAAAAATATGCAGCAAAGAATTCTTTATCCAAAAGCCTATCATTCAGAATAGAAGGGGAGATAAAGGTTTTCCCAAACAAACAAAAATTGAGAGAATTCATCACCACCAAACCAGCCCTACAAGAAATCCTAAGGGGGACTCTATGAGGAAACTATTGCAAGGAACACAATGTATTAGAGACACCACTACAAGCATGAATCCTACAAAGAGCACAAGGACTCTAAACCTGTATTTTTCAATAATAACAGTGAATGTAAATAGACTAAATGCTCCAATCAAAAGACACAGGGTAGCAGAATGGATAAAAAAAAAAACAAAATCCATCTATTTGCAGTCTACAAGAGACTCATTTTAGACCTGAAGACACCTTCAGACTGAAAGTAAGGGGATGGAGAAATATCTATCATGCAACTGGAAGTCAAAAGAAAGACGGAGTAGCCATACTTATATTGGACAAACTGGACTATAAAGTAAAGGCAGTAATAAGAGATGAAGAAGGACATTATATAATAATTACAGGGTCTATCCATCAGGAAGAGCTAACAATTATAAACATCTATGCACCTAATTCAATAGCACCCAAATACATAAAACAGTTAAACACAAACCAAAACAATCTTATTGATAAGAATGTGCTAATTGCAGGGGATTTTCATACTCCACTTACAGCAATGGATAGATCAACTAGACAGAAAATCACTAAAGAAACAATGGACCTGAACGACATATTGGAACAGATGGATTTGACAGATATTTTAAGGACTCTACATCCTGAGGCTATGGAATTCACTTTCTTCTCAAGTGCACATGGCACATTCTCCAAGATAGATCACAGAATGGGGCATAAAGGAGCCCTCCATAAATATAAATGAATTGAGATTATACCATGCACACTTTCGGATCACAATGCTATAAAACTTGAAATCAATCCCAGGAAAAAGTCTGGAAAACCTCCAAAAATGTGGAGGTGAAAAATCACCCTACTAAAGAATGATTGGGCCAATCAAGCAATTAGAGAAGAAATTGAGGAAAGTATACTGCAATCCAAGCCTATTTCAACAAACTAGAAAAAGCTCAAATTCAAAATCTAACAGAGCACCTAAAGGAACTAGAAGGGGAGCAGCAAGAGAAGTCCAAACCCAGCAGAAGAAGAGAAATAATAAAGATCAGGGAAGAAATAAATAATATAGAATCCAAAAAAACAGCTGAGCAGATCAATGAAACCAAGAGTTGGTTTTTTGAAAAAATAAACAAAATTGATAAACCTCTAGCCTGGCTCCTCAGAAAAAAAAAGAGAGAACACCCAAACAGACAAAATCATGAATGAAAATGGATCTATCACAACCAATCCCTCAGAAATACAAGAAATCATCAGAGATTACTATGAAAAATTATATGTCAACAGTGGACAATCTAGAAGAAATGGACAATTCCTAAGCACACATGCACTACCAAAATTCAAATGGGAAGAGATAGAAAATATGAACAGACCCATAACCAGTGAAGAAATCGAATCAGTTATCAAAAATCTCCCAATGAATAAGAGCCCAGGGCCAGGGACACAGAAGTGCTGATGCATAGGGGCACATGTACCCCAATGTTCATAGCAGCACTTTCAACAATAGCCAAATCATGGAAAGAGACTAAACGTTCATCAACTGATGAATGGATCAAGAAGATGTGGTTTATATATACAATGGACTACTACATGGCAATGAGAAAGAATGAAATCTGGCCATTTGTAGCAACGTAGATGGAACTTGAGGGTGGCATGCTAAGTGAAATAAGTCAGGCAGAGAAGGACAGATACCATATGTTTTCACTCATAAGTGGAACAGGAGAAACTTAACAGAGGACCATGGGGGAGGGGAAGAGGGAAAAATAGTTGGGGAAAGGGAGGGAGGCAAACCATGAGAGACTCTTGAATACTGAAAACAATCTGAGGGCTGATGGGGGAGGGGGAGAGGGGAGGTGGGGTAATGGGCATGGAGGAGGGCCCTTGTGGGGATGAGCACTGGATGTTATATGGAAATCAACTTGACAATAAACTACAAAAGAATAAAAAGAAAATTTTGCTCACACACAAAAAAATAAAAATAAATTAAAAAAACAAAAAATAAAAATAACTAGAAAATTTCCCAAGTAATGGGAAATTTAGGAATGTATTTCTAAATAGAGAAGAAATCACAAGAGAAAACAAAAAAAAACAGTTCAAACAAATAACAAAACCCAACACATCAAAAACTTCAAGAGTCTGATAAAGCATTTTTGTAGGGAAAAGTACAGCTTTAAAAGCCCATATTATAAAAGAAGAAAGTTTAAAATCGAAGATCTAAGTTTCTACCTTAAGAATCTGGGGCCAGGCCGGGGTGAGTGAGGCAAGGAAGGTGGGGAGAGCTAACTAATTCCAAAGTAAATTGAGTAAAAGGAAATGATAAAGAACAGAAATTATTGAAATAGAAAACAAACAGTAGAGAAAAATCACATCGGTAATTGCGCCTTTGAAAACCTTAATAAAATTGATAAGCTTGTGGCAAGAAAGACACACCCACACACACATACACACACACACGACCATATAAAGATTAAAAGATCTATGATATACATCATAAAAGATTATACAGACGTTAAAAGGGGATATTATGACCTATTGCTTGCTAATATATTTCAACTAGATAAAATGGATAATTCCTTGAAAAGCTACAACTTACCACAATTCACACAAGAAAAATCATAAAATTGGAATGGTATTTTCCCTAATTAAGAAACCTCCACCTCCCAACCCTGTCTTAAAAAAAAAATTGTATGTATACACACACACACACACACTCCAATCCCAGATTCTGATGATTTTATTGAAAAATTCTATCAGATATTTAACTTCCTAATTTATTTTATGAGACTAGCATAATCCTGACTAAAATGATTAAGGATATCACTAGAAAACAAAATTACAAACCCAGGCCAGTCCCTGTTGTGAGTATAGATGCAAAAATCCTTTTGAAAAAGTAGAAAATGGAATACAGCAACATATAAAAAGGCTAATACATCATGACCAAATTGGGTTTAACCCACAAATGCAAAATTGGATTAACATTTTACAGCCTCTACACAGACCAATGCATAAAACAACAGAATCTTCCCGATATTGAAAAAGCATTTGAAAATATTCAACCCAAATTCATGATTTAAAAAAATCAGAGGTTCTTGGGTGGCTCAGTTGGTTAAGTGTCTAACTCAATCTCGAATCAGGTCATGGTTTCACATTTCGTGAGTTTGAACCCCACTTCGGACTCTGCACTGACAAGGTAGAGCCTGCTTAGGATTCCCTCTCCCCCTCTCTCTCCCCCTCCCTTGCCTGTGCTCTCTCTCTCAAAATAAATAAATAAACATTTAAAAAGCTTTTAACTCTCTTTAAAATAAGGATACAAGTAAACTTCCTGAATCTAGTACAGGACATCTAGTAAAAATCAATAAACAAAACCAAGTGCTTAAAATGCTTATGATAGTGAAGTACTGAAGGTGTTCCCACTAATAACTGGCAACAAAGAAAGGATATTTACTCTGACCACTTCTGTTTAATACTGCACTCGAGATACTAGCCACTATACCAACACAAGAAAAACAAGAGTAACAAAGAACAGAAAGAAAGAAATATCAGTCTTATATAAAATCTTCCAGAAAAAAAGAGTGAACCCTGCCAGTATAACCCTGATAACAACATTAAAAAAGAAAAATTATAAGATAACCTCTCTCATAATCATATACACAAAAATCCTAAACACAATATTAGCACATTAAATCCAGTGATTATAAAATACATCTCAGTCAAGTTTATTGTAATATAAAGTTGGTTAAGTATTTTAAAAGCCAATGCATGCCATTTCTTTAATATTTTCTCTTTTAAAGGAGAAAAACATATTATCACCTCATATTTGTAAAAAAAATTAATTAAATTCAACATCCATTCATGTTAACTACTCTGAGTCAACTATTAATAGAAGGAAACTTCCTTATCTGATATCTACAAAGGATACTTACAAAAATCCTAAAGCAAACATTACAGTTAATGGTGAAATGTTAAAAACTTCCCCTTTCAAATTAAAAATGAAACAAAAATATCCACAATTATTTCTATACAAAAATGAACAGGTGTGCTAGGCAGTACAATAAAGAAAAAATTCAAAAAATACAAACTATGAGAATTAACAAGTGAACTTAGCAAAATTGAAGGGTATAAGGTTAATGTAAAAAATTAATAGCAACAAGCAATTAGAAATGAAGATTTTTAAAATGGTACCACTTATAAAAGCATCTAAAGATACCACATAAGCATTCATAACCATTCATTTCATTACATCTAATGAAAGATATGCAAAACCTCCACATTGAAAATGATACACTTTTATTCAGAAAAATTAAAATAACTAAATGGAAAGAAACATCAAATTCATGAATCACAAAGCTCAATATTTAAAGATGTATCTTTATTCCTTTACATCTTAATTAAGAATAGTAAATAAATTTAATGATATACAGTAGGTTTTAAAGTGGGATTCAGGTGGCAGTACTATGTTATATAGTAGTTAAAAGCATATAGGCTCTAGCATTAGTTAAGCCTAGGTTGAAACCTTGTTCTACTACTTCCTACTTGTTTGATTTGGGACAAGTTATTTGCCCCCAAAGAAGCTTGATTTCTAAATTTAATTGTTTGTTGGGAAACCCAATTAATTATGAAAAGTTCACTTACTACTGTGTTATTTTTATTGTCTAGGTCTCAACAACTTTTCAGTTTAAGAGCTGAGATTTGAACATAGGCAAGCTGGGTCCGACGTTTGTATACTTAACAACAAGGCTATCTAGTACCTCTCAAAAATATCAGACTGGTAAAAACAAAGGTGAATTATACGCTGTTATCAAAAAGCTTTGGCGTGTCTGGGTGGCTCGGTCAGTTGAGCATCCAACTTCAGCTCATGTCATGATCTCAAGATTCTTGAGCTGGAACCTGCACTGGGCTTGCTGCTGTCAGCACAGAGCCTGCTTTGGATCCTCTGTCCCTCTCTCTCTCTGCCTCTCCCCAACTTGTGCTCTCTCAAAAATAAATAAACATTAAAAAAAAAAAAAAGCTTTAAGTAGAGAGAGGGAGGAAAGACATGAACAAATAATTACACCCAGTAAATATTAAATGAGCAGCCCAATGGTAAGTTATGATATTACCAGTTTACTGTGAGCATATGAAACAATTAGAACTTTTATGCATTGCTGTTGGGAATTAAAAATCATACAACTACTTTGGGATGGGTTTGGCAGTATCATATAAAGTTGAAGATACTATCTGACCCAATAATTCTGCTTAATTTTTATCCATGACCAATGAAAACATAGAATCCTCAATATTCAAAGAATTGATGTTTGTGAATTTGCCTGCTCACTAAAATTCATTTGTAACCCAATAATTAATATTGACAATATTTCACAATAATTTGTGGACACACACAGAATAAAAAAAATTTTGAGTTGCCCAACATTCTCATCTGAAGTTGATTAAGGTAACACACCACCCTGTTTCAACTCTCATACTCTAAATGAGTATCCTTATAGTAGTTTCTTTAGTGCCATGTTTTTTGTGTTACTGTGCTTTGTGTTGGGGATATTTCCGTTTAGAATGGCCCCTATCACAGTGCTGAATTGCTATCAAGTACAGTACAACCTTGGTTTGCGAGCATAATTTGTTCCAGAAACATGCTTGTAATCCAAAGCACTTGTATATCGAAGAAAATTTCCCCATAAGAAATAACGGAAATTCAGATGATTCATCCCACAAACCAAAAATATTCATATAAAAATGATTACAATACTGTAATACAAATTAATAAAGAAAATACAAAATATAAAGAAAAATAAACAACCCGCACTTACCTTTGAAAACCTTCACAGCTGGTGTGAGGGAGACAAGATAGAAAAGGGTTATCGTGTAGGACAATTTTCACTCTCACTAACTGAATTACTGCTATTTGTTAGCTCAATGGAATCTTTTTCTTTCATGCAACTTTAACAAGGAACCTATTCAATGACATTTACTTTTGCCTCCTTTTGAGGACTTTGTTGAAATGTGACATTGCATTGTCATTAACAAGGTTAATCGCTCACACTACTACAGCCTTCCTCGGTGGTTTTTTACAAAATTTTGCAGTTTCCTACATTTTACATATCTACCTAATCTCACGTGAAGTGAGGGATTCCTCCACCTCACCATTTTTCCTCCTCCATAACACTTTGCTGTTGCTTGCAATGCAGATCCATCAGTTTGTTGGTTGTCAGCTCCTGGCCATGTTCCTCCACCAGTTCTTGAATGTCATCCTCATTCACCTCCAGTCCCATGGTCTTCCCCAAGGACACAATTTCATTGACAACTGGTGGTGCCTGTTCATGAGCAAGCCTCTCTAAGTCATGTCCAAGAATGCAATCAGGCCACAGTTTTCTCCAAACAGAATCAAGGGTTTTCTTGGTGACCCCATCCTAGGTTTTATCGATAATCTTGAAGCACTTCACGATGTGGAGATGATTTTTCCAAAACTCTTGGAGGATAAGGTTTGTTCCTTCAGTCACCGCAAAGCATCGCTGAAATAGTACTTCGGTGTAAAGCTTTTTAAAGTTCAAAATGACCTGCTGATCCATGGGCTGAAGAACTGGAGCAGTGTTGGAAAGAAGGAACTTGACCTTAATGAACTCAAATTTCTCCAGTAAGTCGTCCTCAAAGCCTGGAGGATGACCAGAAGCATTATCCATAACCAGCAATCTTTGAGTGGCAGATTCTTCTCCAAAAGGTATTTCTTCACTGCAGGACCAAAGCCCTTGTTGATCTACTCAACTAACAAGATACAAGTGACCCAAGCCTTGCTGTTGTACCTCCACATAATGTTTAACTGGCTCCTCTGCACCTTGTATTTCTTGAAGGCTTGTGGATTCTCAGAATGATACATGAGCAAGGGCTTGACTTTGAAATTCCCGCTTGCATTAGCACAAAACAAGAGGGTGAAATGGGCTTGTGACCCAGCATTTCATTCTCCTCTTTTGTAATATAGATCTTCTTTGGCTTCTCTTTCCAAAAAAGCCCTGTCTCATTACAGTTAAAAACTTGCTCCAGCAGGTTAACACTCAGAAACCATGAGCTTCTGGAACTTGGGAGCGAATGCCTCAGCTGCCTTAGTGTCTGAACTTGCAGCCTCTCTGTGCCTCAAAACAGTATGGATGCCACTTCTCCTTTTAAAGTTATAAAACTATCCTCTGCTTGCCTTGAAAACTTCTTTGTTTTCTGTTGATATACCTGGAAGTTTACTTATAAGGTTGGTGTACGAGGCCTTTGCCTTCTCGCAAATAAAGTTCTTGATCACAGTATCACCTGCTACTTGCTTCTCATTTATCCAAACCAAAAGAAAATTTTCTACATCTTCCAGAACACGTAGCCATTGCTTTGATAGTCTCACGACTCCTTTTGCTGCATCTAGCCCTCTTTTTTCTTCTTTAATATTGTGCAAATGGTCAGTGTAGACTTCTTATAAAATCTTCCAATTTCAGCCACTTGCATACCTTGTTTATATTTCTTGATGATTTCCTTCTTAACTTCCACTGTAATAATCTCCTTCTTCTTACGGCCTTTCTTTTCGATTTTTTTCTGCATGGGGGCCACTGTATATGCTCACATGGATGTTGACTACAGTACAGTATTAATAAACTCCTGTCATATACTGTATTTAATGTAACTGGCAATAAGGCAGCAAAAGAAGGGGTCTATATCTGCAGGCAGCCTGACCTAGAATGAAGCAAAGCATTCCTAAGCTTACTCCTTTATGGAAAAGCAAAGAACTATCCATAGGTGCTTTGAAATGACAAAAATACGAGTCTAGTTGTGGGCACCTTCCAACGTTCTGAAAAATCACTGATTGCTTCCAAACACCACGGCCTGAGACCCAGCATCCAAGCATGGCAGATGATCACCCACAATTCCATAGCAAGAGAGCAAGCGACAGAGAGAGAGAGAGAGAGAGAGAGAGAGAGAGAGAGAGAAGGAGAGACAAGGAGAGAGGGAGGGGAGGGAGGGAGGGAGGGAGGAATGCAGGGGGAGGGTGGGTGAGGGAGAGAGAAGAACCATTGGCTCAACTGTGATCATGTGACATTCAGCATCACATACTACTCATCTTGCAAGACATCACTTGTTAACAAGTTAAAATTTATTAGAGATATTTGCTCATCTTGCAAAATACGCACAGAACAAGTTACTCGCAATCCATGTCTACTGTATTCCAAAGTGCAAGAAGGCTATAATGTGCCTTAAGGAAAAATACGTTTTAGATAAGCTTCATTTACACATGAGTTGTAGTGCTGTTGGACATGAATTCAGTTTTAATAAATCAACCATATATATATATATATATATATATAATAAGGTGTCTTTAAACAGAAATGCACATGAAATTAGGTTACTTCTTGATCATTTGACAAAAATATGGTGACCAGAGGCTCAAAGGAACCTAATCTTCTATTTCCTCTAAAAGAAATGGTTCTGTATTAGCTAATTCAACATTCACAGTGACTTTATAGAACATAACTAATGCATATAATGAGAATCCACTGTATCCACAAAAAGACATATGCAAATATTGACGGCAGCTGTATTGACAATAGCCAAAAACTGAAAATAACCACAAATGTCCATTAACTAAACAGATAAATTGTAGAATAATCATACAAGGCAACAGTACTCAGAAATAAAATGGGAATAACAAGCAATAACAAGGATAAATATCAAAAACATTATGCTGAGCAAATGAAGCCTTACACAAAGAGCATACATAATTCCATTTACAGTGTAAGAATGAGAAAGACAAAAATATATGGTGAAAAAAATTAAACAGTGCTTGCCTCAGAGTAGGAAGACTGACTGGAAAGGGGCATGAAAAACTTTCTAGAGACAGAAACATTCTGTATTGTGGAAGTAAAGAGAAGTTCATGTGTGCGCTTAATTGTCAACACTATACAGCTAACACTTATGAATTTTAATGTATGTAAATTTTACCTCGAAGAATAATAACTGAGCAGACATTGGACAGTAGAGGGAGATATAATTGAAACAAGAATGTCATAATAATAACATAATGTTATATCTGGGTGATGGGCACATGAGGGTACATCATACTGTTTACTTTGTATTCCTTAAATTTTCCAAAATGAAAAGTTAAAAAAATAATAGAAGCAGTAGGAAATATGTAGAAGAATTACAAGAGAGAGAATGAGCTTTATAAAAAAAAATATTCAAAGTGAAACTTGGTTTGAAGGCCTTCATGGAAAAGTCATTAGAACTGAGAACATTTGATAGATTTTGAACATAAGACAAGGAGAAGCCACTTCAGAAAAAGAAAACAGTGTAAACAAAATCATAAAAGTACTACTGATGTTGGGCTATTTAAGGAACATTTTGGCTTAAGTATAAGGTCAAGAAATGAATAAACGGAATTAAAAAAAAAAAAAAAGAATGGGAGATAAACCTGAAAAAGTAGATGGAAAATGAAATCTTCAGAAACATGCCCAAAATATTAGGCCAAAGAAAACATACTGGGCAACAGGAAAAATTCTGCACATTCAAGTTTGGCAATGACAGATCAGAGCTAATCTGTAGAAATTTTAATCTAGCAGTAATGTGAGGGATAGTATGAAAGCATTACAATGTCCCTGTAAAAGATAATAATGCTCTAACACAACAAAGCCAGGGAGATTACAGAGCCAAGGGCACAGACATTTGAATTGGTAACTGATGACTAAGATTTTCAAGAGAGCAATGATCAAGTTATGTAGCTCTGAAGAGATTTAAACACTAAGATACTTTTCCTTAGCACGATACAATACTGAGAACGCTAACCTACTGAAAACAGAATATGTTGAGTTCTAATGCCAATTTCCTCAAGATTTACAACTGGAGGTGTTAAATTACAACTAAAAGTGACAATCCAATTAATGTTGGAATTTCAGTTTTGTATGCTGTTTTAAAAATAACCTTATTATGGAACTACATAAAAGCATAAGCAAAGATTCCAGATTTGTCACAAAATACTCCAAATAGCAATGAGTATATTTTCTATACTCTGTTGCCCTTATAGAAATGCTATTAAAACAAAATAAATATATATTGGTGTCAAGAGCATCTTATCCAGCAAATGTCTATTGCAGCCCTACCACCACCACCACCAAAAGCAATGGCTGTGGTCCTGAAAATAACGTTTTATATTCAAAGGAATAAACCTTAGTCAACAGAAGTCACCACTGCCCTTCATGTAACTTCTAAAGAAGAAACAAAAGAAACACATTATTAAATTACTAGTAAAAACTACCCTACATATATCACTTAACTATATTAGTTTCTTATCTGGAATACTTCTACTCAAAATATTCTACTCACAATTATTAAAGCATTATTCTTTGAAAGGCTTTATAAGGAAAATTATTGTCCATCTTAACAACAATAAAAATACTACCTTAAAACTAAAGAATAATTTTTAGATTACACATAAACACTTCTAGTATAAATACAGCTGCATATTAATCTTATGGAGAAATAGCAAAATCTGTTTTACTAAAATAGTTTTAGAAAGAGAGACATCTAAATATGTATTGTTAAAAAGTTTATTTATTTTGAGAGAGAGAGAGAGCATTAGCAGGGTAGGAGGAAGGGGTGGGTGGGGGGCGGAGGGGGGAGAATCCCAAGCAAGCTCCGCACACCGTCAATGCAGAGCCCAATGTGGGGCTCAAACTCATAAACTGTGAGATCATGACATGAGTTGAAACCAAAGTCAGATGCCTAACCCACTGAGCCACCCAGGTGCCCCTAAATTTGTATTTTAATTATACTTCAATTACAGCCAGAAACAAGATTTCATTCAATAAATATCATTCTATAACCTAATATCTGCAAAGTAACTATTTTAGTATTTTAATATCAAAAGCTTAATATTAAGTTGTGCTTGTGGGTATATATCCACATCTGAATACATACACACAAATATATGCATATATATTATACACAGTAAACTTTTCACCTTTTACTATAGGAGATAATCCACTAAAGGAGATAAACGTCAAAAAATAAACTTTAAGGAAGAGAGTACAATTAAGCAACATACATTCCCATTGTGCATGTTTACAAATGCAGATATTAGAGCCAGAATCCTACACTCTAATAGAGGTTCTACCCTTTATACTTTGTATGAACTCTGGCAAAATTACTAACAATCAGAATTCCTCATTTATAAAATAAAATACTACTTACAGTTCATATAACACTTTAAAACTTAAATGAGATAATCCAATGAAGGTGCTTAGTCTGCACATAGGTTAATATTATAAAGCCAACTGTTTACACATAGGTTAATATTATAAAGTCAATTGTTTACACTCTAAGGCCATGACAAATAATATATTTAAAAGGTAGCACAGAGTCGTATTTTCTCACAGTGGGCAACTGTACATTAGGACTGGAATATTCTTCTCAGGGAATATTAACATTAATGATAAGATGTATAATCAACTTTTTAGTTAGGAAGAAATACAACCTTCCTTCTTTACACTTAAATCTTATAGATTTTAGGAAATACAAGATTCCTTCATTATATCTACAACTGATTTATGTGGAAATAGAATAGTAATGAAAATAAAACAGTATTTTACTTTAGATAAAAGTGACCTAATTTATCAAATATTTATTGACTATCACGAAGATAAATATTTATTTAAAGATATAATTTGGTAATATTTAAGATAAAAGTATAACTGCAAGGCACAATATGTGACTTAAAATCCCATTCTCTTTATCCTAAAAAATAGTAATCATGTAGAAAAATTTACACATAATGATGCTCAGCATAACACTACTCATGATATAATCAGATATAACTAATGGCCAACTGTTGGAGATTAGTCATGATATAGACATTAACAGAAAATTGCATAACCATTTAAATGGCATGTGAAAATGTTCGTAAAGTTGAAAAAGGCAAATAACAAAAGACTGCTTACAGTATGATCCAAAGTTTGTAAAATATTTATATATGTGCACATATATGCAGAAAGAAAACAAAACTGGAAGGAATTACATCAAAATGTTATGATTATAAATGGAAGGGATGCAGAATTTTTCATTTGCTTCTTTGTGTTTTTGCATTTCTCAGATTTGATTACTTTATTATTAAAAGGTTAGATTACTGGGGCACCTGGGTGATTCAGTAGGTTAAGCGTCTGACTCTTGATTTCAGCTCAGGTCATGATCTCATGGTTTGTGGGATGGAGCCCTGTGTCAGCTCTGCACTGGGCATGAAGACTGCTTAAGATTCTCTCTCTCCCTCTCAAAAAAAAAACTGAGTTTAGATCTTTTAGATATTAGAAATGTTATTCTTTTAACATTTACCCACATATATATTTCCTACCACTAGGATTTCATAGCCTACATAGGGCACTGACAATGTGATCCCATGCTTAGGAAGAAAATTTCTTCAATTTTCTTTAATGAAATACATGGTAAAAAAAAAAAAAATCCTCATTTCAGCTTCATAAGGCTGCTATTTGTAACAGAGAGAATCAATATTGTACACTAGATCAAAAAGCAATTTCTTAGGGGACAAAAAACTTGACTAAAATGCTAAACAATCTATAACTCCTATTTCAAAATGTTCAATTTATTGGCCTTTGACTGAAGTTTTCATAATGCTTAAATTTTTTCTTCTATCTCTCCTCCCTAAAATACTTGAGTCCAAGAAGCTTATGTTACATTAAAATGTTCTGTTTTATTTTGGTAGTAATTTGTCTTTCTACCTTGAATTTTACCTTTTACCAAAATTAAATCATTTTGTCTAAAATCAGTATTTATTAATTACTATAGGCATTAACATGGAATTGGACTAAATAATCTCTAAAGTTCCTTCACTAAGGTTAAGATTTTATAAAAATCTATATAACTTCATAAAACTGAATCCTTTAATATGAACCACCATGACTAAACTAACATTCGCTTAGCTAGTTATGTGGCACTTATAATTATAGTCAAATTATTAGTCAGAAAGGGTTTTGGAGTATTCACTTAGTAAATAAAACATTTCCTATGGGCTTCCTATGTAATAGGAACTTTGGTAGGCATAAGGAATGTAGACAATTAAAAGCCACAATGTTTGCCCCAACTAGCTTATACTCCAATAGACTTATATTATGTATATACTATCTATTATAAATCAATTCAATTATAACAGCCCAACACTAAGAAAGTAATTGTAATTTTGCCTATTAAAATTAAAATATTACATTTAAAATAGCACCAGAAAAACTCTTATTATATATTATATATATTATATAATATATATTATACTGAAACTGTAGTACAAGAAGACAAAGAGATGTTAAAAACAACCCAAGTAAAAGGACAGATCGCTTACAAAGAAATGACATTTAGATGGATGGATGACTTTTCAATAGCTAAAATGAAGCTGCAAGATAATATACTAACTTCAAGATAATATAATAACTGCTAAGAGAAAATAACTATTCACCTAAATGGTAATGGTATACCTTGAGGGAAAGGGGAAATTACTTCCAAAGAGCAAGCCAAAACAAAAGACATTTTCAGATAAAGAATAAAGGAGTTTGTCAAGCTTTCAAAAAGAATTTCTTAATGAAGCATGCCACAGAGGGAATCTTTCCTCAAAAGCTGTAAGAAGTGAGTGAAAATGGTGATCAAAGAACTTGGTTAAATATGGGTAAAGGTAAACAATATAAAACAACAATTATAATGTCTAATTTAAGGTATATGTAAAGAATTTAAAAACTGAACAAAAATAGAGAGTGCAGGTCCAGGACAGTATCGGCTCACAAATGTTAAAAAAAATTTAAATGAAAGAATGAAATACTATAGGAAACTCAAGCTGAAAAGGAAAAATAAATGTAGCCAAAATCAAATCTAAATCAATAAGCCATATTAATTTTAAAAAGACATGATAGATGCAGAAAAAGCATTTGAGAAAATCCAACACTCTTTTATGATAAACAAATTCAACAAACTAAGAATATAAAGGAACTTACCCAATATGAAAAATGGCGTTTATAAAAAATATAGTTACATTATTCTCAACAATAAAGGTATTAAAGCTTTCCCTGCAAGAACAAGAACAAAAATCCCTTTTCACCACCTATATTAAACATTGTACTAGAAGTTTTAGCCACAACAAGTAGGTTCAAAAAATAATAATAATAAATAAAAGACATTTCTACTGGAAAGGGAAAACTACTATTAACTAAATTTGCAGAAACATGATGATGTACACAGAAAATACAAAGGAATACACAATAAAGTTTTTAGAAATAACAAATTCATCAGGATTACTTAATACAAGATCAATATACAAAACTCTGTATTTCTATACACTAGCAATGAATAATTCAAAAATGAGACAATAAACAATTATATTAATAGTATCAAAAAGTACTTAGGAAATTTTGTTTAAATACAAGAATTATAGGGGCGCCTGGGTGGCTCAGTCAGTTAAGCGTCTGACTTCAGCTCAGGTCATAATCTTGCGGTCTGTGAGTTTGAGCCCCACGTCAGGCTCTTGTGCTGACAGCTTAGAGCCTGGAGCCTGTTTCGGATTCTGTGTTTCCTCTCTCTCTCTGCACCTCCCCCACTCGCACTCTGTCTCTCTTCCTCTCAGAAATAAGCATTAAAAAACATTAATAACTAAATAAATAAATATAAGAATTATACACTAAAAACTATAAAACACTTTTTAAAGAAATTAAATAAGATGTAGATACGTGGAAAGACATTGCATGATCATGAATTGGAAGAATTACTATTGTTAAAATGGTAATATAACCCAAATGTTCTAGGAATGCAACACAATCCCTATCAAAACCCCAAAGGCCTTGATTGCAGAAATATAAAAGCTGATTCTAAAATTCATATGGAATTGCAAGACCCTGAATTGTCAAAACAATCTTTAAAAACATGAACAACGTTGGGACACTGGGGTGGCTCAGTCAGTTAAGTGTCCGACTCTTTGTTTCAACTCTGGTCATGGGCTCGCTGTTCTTAGGTTTGAGCCCCACATTGGACTCTGCACTTTCAATGTGGAGCCTGCTTGGGATTCTCTTTCCTTCTCTCTGCTGCTCTCCTGCTCACGCTCTCTCTCAAAATAAATAAGTAAAATTGTTTTAAAAAGATGAACAAACTTGGAGGTCTCATACTTTCTAATTTCAAACATACTAGAAAGCTATTACAATCAAACAGTGTGTTGATGGCATAAGAATAAACATAAAGATCTATGAAACAGAATTGAGAGTTCAGGGGTACTTAGGTGGCTCAGTGGTTGTGGCAGACTTCGGCTCAGGTCATGATCTCAGTTTTTGAGTTTGAGCCCCCCATCAGGCTTGCTGCTGTCAGTGCAGAAACCACTTCCAACCCTCTTTCCCTCTCTCTCTCTGCCCCTCCCCCACTCACACTCTTTCTCTTTCTCTCAAAAATGAGTATTTATGGGGCACCTGGGTGGCTCAGTAAGTTTAGCATCCGACTTTTGCTCAGGTCATGATCTCACAGTTCTTGGGTTAGAGCCCTGCATTGGGCTCTGTGCTGACCGCTCAGGGGCTGGAGCCTGCTTCAGATTCTGTGTCTCCTTCTCTCTCAGCCCCTTCCCCCACTCGTACTCGCTTTCACGTGCACACTCTCTCTCTCTCAAAAATAAACATTAAAAAAAATTTAATGAATATTAAAAAAAAAAAAGAATTGAGAGTTCAGAAATAAATCAATACATCTATGATCAAATGCTGCCAAACCATTCAGTAGGGAAAGAATACTCTCTTCAACAAATCATGCTATGACAACTGGATATCCATAAGCAAAAGAATGAAGTTGGACCCCTACCGCATATTATATACAAAAATTAATTCTAAATGAATCACACACCAAATTGTAGGGAGATAAAGCTCTAAAACTGTTAGAAGAAAACATAGGAGTAAACCTTTTTGACCCTGTGTGAGGAAATGGTTACTTAAATAGAAGTATAAGCTATACTTATAGCTTAAGTATAAGCTATAAAAACATATATAAATAAAATATCATCAAAAAATTTTTAAAGTATGTTTCAAAAGACATCCTCAAGAAAATAAAGACAACCTACAGACTGAAAGAACATTTTTGTAAATTACATATGTGATTAAGGATATGAATTCTTACAATTCAACAACAAAAAAAGCAACCCAATTTAAAAATAGCAGAGAATTAACTTGATTGTAGATATAAATGTAAACCACAAAACTATAAAACTCTTAGAAGAGTAAATCTAAGTGACTTTGGGTGTGGCAATGACTTTTAATATACAATACCAAAGATATGACCCATGAAAGAAAAACAAATGAGTTAGACTTCATTAAAATGACAAACTTCTGCTCCGCAAAAGATACTGTCGAGTGTATGAGAAGGCAAGCCACTGCCTGGGAGAAAATATTTGCAAAAGACATACAAAGGACTTTTATCCAAAATACATAAAGAACTTTTAAAACTCAAAAATAAGAAAGAAACCTAACTCATTAAAATGTGGACAAAAGACGTTTATGGACACCTCACCAAAAAAGATTTACAGGTGGCAAATAGGCATGTGAAAACATGTTCAACATTATATGCCATTAGGGAATTGCCACATGAAAAGAGACACTACTACACACCTATGAGAATGGCCAAAATCTAAAACAATGACACTACCAAATGTTGACAAGGATATGGAACAACAGGAACTCTCATTACTGGTAGGAATGCAAAATAGCACAGCCAGTTTGGAAGTCAGTTTAGTAGTTTCTTACAATACTCTTATCACACAATCCAGCAATTGTGCTCCTTGGCATTTAACCAAATGAGTTGAAAACTTATATCCACACAGAAACATACATCCAAATGTTTATATTAGCTTATTCATAACTGTCAAAACTTGGATGCAATCAAGATATCCTTCAGTAGGTGAAGGGACACAAACTGTGCCACATCCAGATAATGGAATATTACTTAGTGCTAAAGTAAATAACCTACCAACCCATGAAAAGACATGGAGGAACCTAAAATGTATATTAACAGGTGAAAGAAGCCAACTGAAAAAGCCATCCCCTCTATGATTCCGATTACATGACATTCTGGAAAAGGCAAAACTATGGTGACAGTGAAAGCAGCACTTATTGCCAGAGATTAGAGAAAGAAGGAATATTCATTCATAGGCAGAGAATACAGGATTTTTAGGACAGTGAAACTACTCTATGATTTAATAATGGGAGATATGTGTCATTATACATTTGTCAAAACCCATAGAATGTACAATAATACCAAGAGTGAATCCTAACATAAACTATGGGCTTTGGATGATAATGATGTGTATATATGGGCTCATCAATTATAACAAAGGTACCACTCTGGTATAGAATTTTGATAATGGAGGAAGCTATGCATATGTAGGGACGGGGAAATATAGGAAATCTCTGTACCTTCTCAATTTTGCTGTGAGTGTAAAGATGCTCTAAAAAATAAAGTCTATTAAAAAAAAGTGAGCAAAGGATCTGAATAGACATTTCTCCAAAAGGATATAAAAATGGCCAAGAAGCACGTGACATGATGCTACACATTGTTGGTCATCACGGAAATACAAATCAAAACCACAATGAGATACCATAGGATAACTAAAATAAAAAAGAATAAAATAAGATAAAATAAAATAAAATAAAATAAAATAAAGACAGACATAGTAGGTGCGCCTGGGTGGCTCAGTCGGTTAAGCGTCCGACTTCGGCTCAAGTCATTATCTCACGGTTCATGGGTTCAAGCCCCACATCGGGCTCTGTACTCACAGCTAGCTCAGAGCCTGGAGCCATCTTCCGATTCTGTGTCTCCCTCTCTCTCTGACCCTCCCCTGCCCACACTGTCTTTCTTTCTTTCTCTCTCTTTCTCTCTCTCTCTCTCAAAAATAAATTAAAAAATTTTTTAAAAAAAAGACAGCAAATTTTGATAAGGATACAGAGAAATTAAGACCCTCATACATTACTGGTGGAAATGTTAAATGATTCAGCTACTTGGGAATGTTTGGCAGTTCCTTAAAGAGTTAAACATAAAGTTATAATATGACACAGCAATTCTACTATTAGGTATTTACTCATGAGAAATGAAATCATATGTCCATAGAAAAACTTGTATATCACTGTTCATACCAGCATTGTTTGTAATACCCAAAAAGTAGAAACCCAAATGTCTATCAACTGATCAATGAATAAACCAAAAGCGGTATATACATAAAATGTAATGTTATTTGGCAATTAATAGAAATGAAGTCTTGATATATGCAATAACATAGATAAGTCCTAAAAATATTATGCTAAATGAAAGAAGCCCAACACACAAAAAAACATGTATGATTTATTTTATATGCAGTGTCCAGATTAGTCAAACAATAGAGAGAGAAAATAGATTAGTGGTTGCCAGGGAATGAATAGAAGGGGAAATTGGGAGTGATTGCTACTGAGTACAAGATTCATAGAGTGATAAAAATGTTCTAGAGCAGACAGTGGTAATTTTTCCACACCTTTGTCAATATACTATATATCACTGAATTCTGTACTTTAAAAATAAACATAAACAAACCAACAGAAAAGTTACCTTTATATTTATTCAAATAGAAAATCTACTCAACACAAAATCAACAAATAATACTAAAAAGACATTTTATTACGATGTCATCAAATTACTTTTATCCTAGTTGTCAATTTTTTTTTTTGCTTCCCAGAAACAAGTGGCATCTCACTTAATGAATATATTAATAAGAGGTTTTATTCTTCAATTATAGTATTACCAATATCTTTTATCAGGCCCACTTTGGAGTTTTTTGCTAATCCAGTATTAAACACACTTCAAGTTCTATAATAAGGTACCAAAGAAATACACAGATGGCTGAAGAGATACAGAATATAAGATGCAGAAATAAATTAACAGCTGTCTGGTTTCAGAATAATTTGCTTTAATGTTACTCTCCCTATAATATGGCTAAAATGGTGCTACATGAAAATTAAGTTTGCTTTTGATTCTTTGTGGCTTAAAAAAACATTTCTGCACAGGGTAAAATCAAAAAAAAGCAAATTTTAAAAAGTAGAAAAATTAAATCTCATGGCCAATATTGCTAAACATACATTCATTAAATAATATCTCTCAAATCCTCATGTATAGTACTTTTATTATTTCTTTATTTTCAAAAAAAGCAATAGGATTTCCAGTTTGAGGCACAATGTCCTAGACTCATCTCTCCATGTTCCTCCATGCAAAGAACAACTAAAAAACCTGGAAATAATACACCAGACTGTCATAGGAGAACTCTGAAAGATGGGGAAAAGGAAGGCAACTAGCTAGGGACCCCAGGGTTTCAATAACAACACAGCAACTCAGCATTGCCCAATTCGCCACCCAACTAAATAAAAGGCACCCCAGGGCACTTGGATCAGTCCATTGAGCATCCTACTTCGGCTCAGGTCATGATCTCATGGCTCGTGGGTTTGAGTCCCATGTCAGGCTCTGTTCAGATTTTGTCTCCCTCTCGCTCTGTCCCTCTCCCACTCGCACGGTCTCTCTCTCAAAAATACACATTAAAAAAATTTTTTTAAAGAAATAAAGAAAAGGCAACCCAGGCTTAGTGTCATCCACCCCACACTCAAAGGCACAAAGGCAGCTCACGTGGATTGAGGAGCACCTTCCATCCTACTAATATAGCATCACCTGGGGTGGCAGGGGAAGGGAAAAGCCTTCTGTTCCTAAAATGTTGACATCTAACCCCTGACCTAGCAGAACCAGACCAGAAACATTCATTTCACACCTGAAGATGTCACTAATAAGGACCAAACAGGTCCATGCAAGTACCAGGTGAAAGAAGAAGACCATAATAGCACTACAAAAGCTCTCAGCACTAAACTGTCATTGGAACTACAGCCCCTAAAAGTAGACCAAGACCTATACAATAAACTGACACAGTGTGATTACTTGCTAAAATATAAGACTTAAATATAATCAATAACAGTATCTCCCATTTGCAGATTACAACCAAAAAAAAAAAAAAAAAAAAAAAAAACACTGCTCACACCAAGATCAAGGAAAATCAAAACTAATGAAAAAGGAAAATCCACAAACACAGGAATCAGATGTTAGAATTATCTGACAAGATCTTTAGTTATCATAAAAATATTTCAATAAGCAATTACAAGTACTCTTTAAAATATCACCAAATATAAGATAGTAAAGAACCAAATGAAAATTACAGAACTCAAATATACAATAACCAAAATTTAAAACTCATAGGATAGGGTTGACAATAAAATGAACATGAGAATAGAAAGAATCAGTGCAACACAAATTAAGCTCTCTGAACAACAGAGCAACAGACTCTAAAACACATACACACACATGTAAAACACAGAAACTGAGGAAACCAGAGAACAATATCAAAAGATCTAAACTCCTAACACTAGAGACCCAGAAGAAAGAGAGAATAGGCTAAAAAGAATTTACAGAAATAAGGGGTGACAAATGGGTGACAATTATGTCTGTTTAATAAAGACACAAACTTAGAGAGCTAACCTCCCAAAATTCCATGCCACGTCTTATCAGGATAACACCCCAAAAATCCATGCCAAGCCATATCATAATCAAACTTCTAAAAACAAAATTCAAAGGAAAAAACCTTGAAAGAAACAATATACTACTTATAGGGGAGTAGTTCCCATGACAGTGGATTTCTCACCTGACATCACAGAAGCCTGAAAGATGCAGTATAACATTTTCCGAATCCTTAAAGAACCGTCAACCACAAATTCTATATTCAGCAAAAAATATCCTTCAGAAATGAATGGGATATAAAAAGAAGTCTCAGACTACACAATAGTACACATAACATTTTTAAAAATTTTTTAAATTTATTTTAATTTCAGTATAGTTAACAATGTTGTATTAGTTTCAGGTATATACATATATAGTGATTCAACAATTCCATACATCACTCAGTGCCCATCACGACAGTACAACCTTAATACCTCATCACTTATTCCACTCATTCCCCCAACCTCCCTTCTGGTATCACACATACTTTAAAGAACAGCTAAAGTTAGTTCTCTAACAAAAAATAATAAAAGAAGTCTCAGAAGTTTAGAGAGGAAGACACCAAGAGAATGGGCGATAATAAAGATAAATATAATAAACTATCCTCACGAATTTTTTAAATCATAGTTGATGACGGAAGCAAGAATTATAACACCACCTGACATGCTCAGTACAAGGAAATACTTATAACTATATTTTAAATATAATCATAAAGGCAAAGTGGCCTAAATAAAAGACTTTTCTACATTTTACTTGAAATGATGAAATGGTGACTATGATGAATTATATATGTTTATTGTAATACCCCTAACAACTGCTAAGAAAAACTATACAAAGAGATACAGAAAAGGACACAATCATTAAAATGAAATTCTAAAAATTGTTCAAGTAATCCATAAGTAAGCCAACAAAACAGAAATAAAACATTGAGGAAAAGGGATTAAAAATAAATAATAAAACGGCAGACTTGAGCCCTTACATATCAATAATTACTTCAAATGTAAACACTCTAAATATACAACCACAAAAAAATAAAAAAATAAAGACAAAAATTAACAAAGTAGATAAAAAACACAACCCAACTACATGCTGTCTATAAGAAACTAACTTCACACATAACAACTTAAGTAGGTTAAAACAAAAGCACATAAAAAGATATATCATGCAAATGTTAATAATAAAGTGAAACACTGATATAGTATTATCAGATAAAGCAGAATTCATATCTACAATAATTACTAGGGACACAGTGGGATCCTACAAAATGGTAACAGTGTCAACCAACCACAAAGACACAGGAATCCTAAATGGTATGAACGAAAGGACAGAGCTTCAAAATACATAAAACAAAAACTAGGAACTGAAAGGAGAGATGAACTTGGCCACAATGATAGTTGATCCTTCAGTATTCCATTTGCAGCATATGTTACAACTATCATACAAAAAATCAGCAAAGATACAAAGGAACTGAACTATATGACCAGGCAACAGGATCTAAATGACATTTAAAAAACTCCGTCTAAAACAGCAGAATGAACATTTTTCAAGTTCCCCAGGAACAATCAAGATAGACCATATTCTATCTAGATATTTTATCTGAACCCCACAAATTAAAAGAACTAAAATCATAGAGTATGTTCTCTGACTATAATTGAGTCAAACTAGAAATCAATAACATAAGAACAAAAAAATCTCCAAATCGTGGACATTAAATAACATACTCCTAAATAACTCAGGGGTCAAAGAAGTCTCAAAGGAACTAAGAAAAATACACAGAACTAAATGAATACCAAAATACAATATATCAAGTTATGGACAGAGTTAGGACAGAGTCAAAATAAAAATGAAAAAACATTCCATGCACATGGGTTGGAAGAACAGGTATTGTTAAATGTCTATACTACCCAAGACAATCTACATATTTAATGCAATCCCTATCAAAATACCACCAGCATTCTTCACAGAACTAAAAGAAAAAAATCCTAAAATATGTATGGAACCACAAAAGACCCCAAGTAGCCAAAGCAATCTTGATAAAGAAAAGCAAAGCTGGAGGCATCACAATTCCAGACTTCAAGCTGTATTACAAAGCTGCAGTCATCAAGACAGTACAGAACTGGCACAAAAACAGACACAGAGAACAATGGAATAGAATAGAAAATCTAGTAATGGGCCCATAAATGTATGGCCACTAATCTTCAACAAAGCAGGAAAGAATATCCAAGGAAAAAAGACAGTCTCTTCAACAAATGGTGTTGGGAAAACTGGACAGCTATATGCAAACCAATGAAATTGGACTACGTTCTTGCACCATACACAAGAATAAATTCAAAATGGAAAGACCTAAATGTGAGACAGGGAACTATCAAAAATCCTAGAGGAGAACACAGGCAGCAGGCTCTTTGACCTTGGCCATAGCAACTTCTTACCACACACATCTGCAGAAGCAAGGGAAACAAAAGTATAAAATGAACTACTGGTATTTCATCAAGATAAAAAGCAGCTTCTTTTGCACAGCGACAGAAAACAATCAACAAAACCTTAAGGCAGCCAACGGAATGAGAAAAGATATCTGAAAATGACATATCAGATAAGGGGTTGGAATCCAAAATATATAAAGAACTTATCAAACTCAACACCCAAAAAACAAATAATCAAGTTAAGAAGTGGGCAGAAGATGGGGTACATGGGTAGCTCATTGGTTAAGGAACCACCTCTTGATTTTGGTGAAGTCATGATCTCATGGTCATAAGATGGAGCCCTGCCTTGAGCTCCATGCTGAATACGGAGCCTGCTTAAGATTCTCTCTCCCCCTCTTCCTTTGCCCCTCCCCCACTTGCTAATGCACACACTGTCTCTCTCAAAAAGAAAAAGAAATGGGAAGAAGACATGAATAGACATTTTTCCAAAGAAGTCATCCAGATGGCCAATAGACACATGAAAAGTTGTTCAATATCACTCATAATGAGGGAAATACAAATCAAAATGATAATGAGATACCACCACACACCACTCCGAATGGCTAAAATTAACTCAGGAAACAGATGTTGGCGAGGATGTGGAGAAAGAGGAACCATCTTACACTGTTGGTGGGAATGCAAACTGGTGCAGCCACTCTGGAAAATAGAATGGAGGTTCCTCAGAAAGTTAAAAATAGAACCACCCTACCAATCAGCATTGTACTACCAGGTATTTATACAAATAGTACAAAGATACTGATTCAAAAGGGCACATATGCATCGATGTTCATGGCATCATTACCTACAATATCCAAATTATGGAAAGAGCCCAAATGTCCATCAAATGATGAATAAAGAAGGTATGTTTTATACACACACACACACACAGACACACACACAAATAGAATATTACTCAGCCATAAAAAAGAAGGAAGTTTTGCCATTTACAACAATGAGGATGGAGCTAGACAAATATCATAAGATTTCAGATATATGCAGAACATAAAAAACAAAACAGATGAACATAGGGGAAAGGAAAAGAAAAAGAGAGGAAAGTAAACCATAAAAGACTCTTAACTATAGAGAACAAACTGAGGCTTGATGGAAGGCAGGGGATGGTAAGGAATGGGCTAAATGGGTGATGGGTATTAAGGAAGGCACTTCTGTTGAACACTGGCTATTATATATATGCAAGTGATGAATCGCTAAATTCTACTCCCGAAAATAATATTACACTATATCTTAACTAACCAGAATTTAAATAAAGTTTTTTTAAAAAATTAAAAATCAACTATATGAAAAAAGTACATCTCAACACATAGATTATAATTGGTCACATTAATAGCAGGCATTCCATCTGTATGAGACACCAGATTAAAATGGAGCCCTTCAAACCAACTAGTATTTTTAATACCAGAACTGCATTAGGTCATTTACCATTATCAGCCCCTTTCTCTTATAAAATTATTTATCACCTATAGATTTCCCTTTCCAGAGTGGTCCTGATTTTGTAATGTCACCTTAGAGGCAGCTATAAAGACCCTGTCTTATAATTTGTGATCACTTACACTTTCAAATCTATTTTTATAATCCAGAAACACATCAAAAAAATAACATCTTGAGTACCCCTGTTGTCATATTTGGGAAAATAAAATCTGGTAAATTTGGGTAAGATACAATCCATAGTGACTTCCATTCATTGATCCAACAAAAGTGTGGGGATTTCTTCTACCTCACATCATACACAAAAAATAATTTGAGATATAGACATAAAGCACTTATAAGAAAACATGTGTTTGTGTCTTACAGATACAGACATTTTTCTTGGACAGGTCATAAAAAGCAATAAACATAAAAGAAACAGTTGATTTAGACCATCAAAGTAAAAAAAACCTTCAGTTTATCAAAGACACCATTAACAAAATGAATTAGCAAGCCAGAAGCTGTGAGAAAATATATGCAAACCATATCAGACAAAGGATTTTTCTTCCAGGATATACACGCAACTCCTGTAACTCAAATATAAACAAACAACCCAATTTTATTTAAATGGCCAAATATTTAAACATTTCATTAAAACCTTTTTAATATTTTTACTGAGATATAATTGACACATAACATTGTGTAAGTTTAAGGTATACAACATGTTGATTTCATACATCCATATATTGCAATATGATTACCACCTTAGTGTTATCCAACACCTTTATCATGTCACATAATTGTTTTTATGGTGAGAATAATTAAAACCTAGTCTTAGCAATGTTGAAGTTTATAATACAGTACCATTGACTATAACCACTATGCTGTATAGTAGATTCCAGGGCTTATTTATTTATTAGTTTCAAGTTTTTACCCTTAAACAACATCACCCCAATTACCCTATTCCTGTTTCATCAGGAATAGGGTAATCATCATTCTATTCTCTGTTTTTATGAGTTCAGCTGTTTTAGCTTCCACTTGTAAGTGATACCATGCCATATTGGTTTTTCTGACTTATTGCACTTAACAGAATGCCCTCAAGGTCCATCCATGTTGTCACAAATGGTAGGATTTCCTTTTTTCTCATGGCTGGATAATATTCGTGTGTGTGTGTGTGTGTGTGTGTGTATAAGTGAGAGAGAGAGAGAATGAGAAATTGAGAAAGGGAGAGAGGGAGAGGGAGAGAGAGACTTTTTTTTAAATCTGTTCATCTGTTGACAGACACTCAGGTTGTTTCCATATCTTGGCTATTGTGAATAATGCTGCAGTAAACATGGGAGTGCAGATATCTCTTAGATACCCTATTTTCACTTCTTTTGGATATATACCCAGAAGTGAGATTACTGAATCATATCGCAGTTCTATATTTAATTTTTTGAGCAAACTCCATACTCTTTTCCATACTGGCTGAACCATCTGACTTTCCCACCAACAGTGTCCTATCCTCCACATCCTGACCAACACTTACCTCTTATCTTCTTGATGAAAGCCATTTTATCAGGTATGAGGTATTATCTCACTGTGGTTTTGATTGACTTTTCCTTGACAATTAGTGATATTGACAGTCTGTTCATATATACCTGTTGACCATTTAGATGTCTTCTTTGGAGAAACATCTATTCAGTTTCTCTGTCCATTTTTCAATCAGATTGCATTTTTGTTATTTAATTTTTTGGTTCTTAAGATATTTTGGATATTAACTCCTTATCTGATATATAACCATATATATGCAAATATATGCAAATATTTTATCCAATTCCAGATTGGACTTTTCATTTTGTTATTTTACTGTGCAGAAGCTTTTTAGTATGATGTAGTTCCCAAGTTGTTTATTTCTGGTTTTGTTAAAGCTTGTGCTTTTGGTATCTTATCCAAAATAATCATTGCCAAAACCAAAAACCAATGCCAAAGAGCTTCTTCTTTACGCTGTCTTATAGGAGTTATACAAAATCAGATATTATGTTTAAGTTTTTAATCCATTTCAAGTTAATTTTTGTGAGTGGTGTTAAGACGGGTCCAATTTCATTTTTCTGCATGTGATTATGCTAGTTTTCCCGGCATCATTTCTTAAGGAGACTATCCTTTCCCATTGAGTGTTCTTGGCTCCCCTGTGAAATCAGTGGGCCATATATGCAGGGAGTTAGTTTTGGACTCCCTATTCTGTCCCATTGGTTTATATATCTATTTTTATGTCAGTACCACACTGTTTTAATTATTATAGCTTTGTAGTATAGATGAAATCAGGAAATGTGAGGTCTTTAGCTTTCTCTTCTTTCTCAGGATTGCTTTGGCCATCTGGGGTCTTTTGTGGTTCCATATGTATTTTAGAATTTTTTTTCCTATTTCTGTGAAAAATCCCATTGGAATTTTGATAGGACGTACATTGAATTTATAGGTGGCTTTGGGTAGTATGGACATTTTAACGATTATTCCAATCCATGAACATAGGATATCTTTCCATTTGTCTGTGTTTTCAATTTCTTTCATCAAACTCTTATAGTTTTCATTGTACATATTTTTCACTTCTGTGATTAAATTTACACCTAAGTATTTTATTGTTCTTGATGCTATTGTGAATGGAATAGTCTTCTTTATTTCTTTTTCAGGTATCTTGTCTATGTATAGAAATGTCACTGATTTCTTTATATTGAATTTATATCCTGAAAATTTACTGAATTTGTTGATTATTTCAACAGGTTTTTAAGTCTTTAGGATTTTTCTATATATAAGATCATATTGTCTGCAAATAACTATTTTACTTCTCCTTTCTGAATTGGATGTTTTATTTCTTTTGTCTTGCCTAAATGCTCTAGCTAACACACAGTACTACCTTAAATAAGAGTGGTAAGAGTGGGTACCCATGCCTTATTCCTAATCTTAGAGGAAAAGCTTTCCATCTTTCATGGTTGAACATGATGTTAGCTGTGCATTTGCCATATATGGCCTTTATTATGTTAAAGTATATTCCTTCTTTACCCAATTTATTGAGGGTTTTAAACAATGAAAAGATGCTGAATTCTGTCAAGTGCTTTTTCTGCATCTATTGAGATGATCGTGATTTTTATCTTTCATTCTATTAATGTGGTCTACACCTTTATTGATTTGCATATGTTAAACCATCTTTGCATTCTAGGGATAAGTCTTACTTGGTCATAGTATACAATCCTTTTAATGTGTTGTTGAATCCAGTTTGCTATTTTTTGAAAATTATTAAGCAGGCACTTTATAAAAGATAGATGAATGACTAGTAAACACATGAAAAAGAAAAATGCAAGTTAAAACTATAATGAAATACTACTACACACCCACTAGACTGTTGAAAATTACAAAAACTGTTGGCAAGATTATGTAACAACAGAAACTTTTATACATCATTGGTGGGAGTGATACAATCATTTTGTTTCAGGAATTCCATTCCTAATTACACAAAAGAAATGAAAACATACCTTCACAAAAAGAACTGCACAAGAATGTTCATATAGCTACAATCTGGAAACATAGAAGGTGTCCATTAATGAAACAGAAAAACTGATATCTCATGCAACGAATATTATTCAGTAATAAAAAGAACCAAAATTACTGATATATACAAAAACATGAATGAATCTCAAAACCATTAAGCTGAGAAAAGCTTCACATGAAACTGTTCTGCATGATTCCACATGAATGGAATTCTAGCACAGACAAAGCTAATCTACAGTAGAAATAATAGTGGCTGTCTTTTGAGGGTAGCAGTTAGTACTGAGTGGGAAGGAGTATGAATGAACTATTTGGCATATTAAAAATGGCATGATATGTCTTAGGCTGAGCTGCTATAACAAAAATACAAAAGACTGTGTGGCTTATAAACACCAGAAATGTATTTCCCACAATTCTTGGGGATAGGAAGTCCATGACCAAAGCACTAGTAGATTTGGTGTCTGGCAAAACCCACTTCCTAGCTCACAGACTGCCATTTTTTTTGCTGTGTCCTCACACGGTGGAAGACACAAGGCAGCTTTCTGGAATCTCTTTTATTATGGCACTAATCTCATTCATGGGGGTGGAGCCCTCATGACCTTATCACCTCCCAAAGACCCCACCTCCAAATACCATCACATTAAGGATTATGTTTCAACATATGAGTTTTAGGGGAACACAAATATTGTCTATAGCAATATGGATTTTGATTACAACAGTTACATGCACTTGTCAAAACTCAGGAAAAGTAGGCTTTTTATTTCAGTGTTGCAAATTTTCTATCAAAATAAAAAAAAACTGTAAATCAATACTGAACACTAGTTAATAATATGCATGCTGAAGTATTTAGGAAGAAGTAAACCAATGTCTGAAATTTACTTTGCACCAAAAATAATATGGATTAATAGATGGAATGTAGGATAGACAGATGGTTAGATATGTATGATGAAGTAAGAATAATAAAACATTGGGGCACCTGGGTGGCTCAGTCAGTTGAATGTCCCACTCTTGATTTCGACTGAAGTCATGATCCCAGGGTCAAGGTATCAAACCCTACATCAGGCTCCACAGTGAGTGTGGACCTGCTTAATAGTCTCTCTCTCTCTCTCCCCCTCGCCCCTGCTCATCCTCTAAAAATAAATAAATGGGGGTGCCTGGGTGGCTCAATCGGTTAAAAAACGGACTCTTGATTTCAGCTCAGGTTATGATCTCATGGTTCCTGAGTTCAAGTCCCAAGCTGGCCTCATGGTTCGTGAATTCGAGCATGGAGCCTGCTTGGGATTCATTCTCTTTCCCTCTTTCTCTTTCTCTCTTTCTCTCTCTCTCTCCCTCCCTCCCTCTCCCTCTACCTCTCTCCACCTCTCTCCCTCTGTCCCTCCCCTGCTTGTACACACACTCTATCAAAATAAACATTAAAAAATATAAATGAATGAATGAATAAATAATAAAATGTTAACAGCAGAATCTAGGTGGTTCCTAAGTGAATATTCAAAGTATAATTATTTCACTTTTGCTATGTCAGAACATTTTCATAATAAAATGTTGAGGAAAAGTATAGGAATTTCCATTTTTCCTAATATTTACCAAATGAAGCTGGCTTTCTTTTTTTTTTTAGAAGAGAACATGACTACAATTAAGCAACTTGGCCAAAAATCCAAAATATGATTGGAATCCAAAGTCCCCAAAGTCCCACCCAAATATTTCACCCAAAATCCCACACTGAATGATTCATGAAAAGAATACATGTATTCTTTGTCAATATATTCCTTACTAATAGTATATACATACATCAACCAATTGCTTAGCATCATTTTTGAGTCTTAAGTCATAAGACACATTGTGGTGGTTGTATAATATCCACTTGGATAAGCCAAAACTATGTTCCCCAGAATCCCCTTCTCTGATTAGTTCCAAACTAATCCAGAGAAATGTGCCTGAGACTTAGAAGATGAAAATGAAGCAGCAGCCATCTGAAGATCATCATGGTTAGATGTGGTGAACAGAGGCAACGGCCTTCCACAGACTTATCCACTAGCTATTCTTCATGAACCCCCTACAATGATTTGAAATGACTGGTTTCCCATATTCCCTTGTAAGCTCCAACCCACAATAGTGCCTCTGCAGAGCGACTGGTGATTTTCTCTGTACTTCCAACTCCTCCTTTAGGATTCTTTACTTTCCAGTTGTTCTCATAACTATGTAAGGTTTTATAGAGCCATAATAAATTCACGATTTCATAACACCCATAGTGGTTCTGCTTCCTTGACTGAACTCTAACACAAGCATACTTTCCTTATCCCATTACCTGTGTCTCTAAAAGTTACAAATAAATTAAAATTTTGCAAGTCATTTTTGTTTTACAAAGGTTTTTAAAGGAAGCATAATTCTTTTCTATAAGAAATGTTCAGCTTTTAGCTATTTTGTAATAACTGAACTTTTCTTTTTTCAAGAGAAAAATAATATGGTATACATGGAAGGAGAACTGAACTCAGTCATCCAAAGGTATCAGTCATGACTCAGACAGTTATTAATTGAGAAACCTTAATCAGTCATGACTCAGACAGTTATTAATTGAGAAACCTTAATCAATTTACTAAACCTCTCTATAACCTGTTTTCCTATTGTAAAAATGTGTATGATACCAGTGATATCTACATAAGGGCTTCAGGATAGCAATCTGCCTGCAAGCACAGAAATCTAAAAGATTTATCTTAAATTTCCATGGCAAACATATTATACACAATCTAAGTTTATTTGGGGGATTCAGTGGGAGTGAAAATTAGTGGTGGAAATAATAAGAAAAAACTAAAATACCCTAAGGTAAATTCCTTAGTGCTGCCAACAGACTACATCCATGGAATTAAGACTAGTATATTCTTAATAAATGCTAGCTATCATCTTTCTCTTCTGTATTAAACTAAAGAGATAAATGATTTTAAAATTCTCCTTTTTCTAAAAATGAGTTCTAACCATTTAAACAATTCATAATTTGAAGTAGCATTATTAGGTTTAATTTTTCTTCAGTTATGCTAATCTTGAGGGACATGAATCACAATTCCCTTTTCTCAAACCAATTCCAATGCCTTCTAATATACTTTCCCCTTTGTTCTGATGAGCAATTGGATATCCAAGTGACAAGTGAAATAAAGAAGTCTAAAGCAGTACTTCTCAAACTTTCATTTCTATGTAATCACCCAGGAATCTGGTTAAAATGTAGATTCTGATTCAGAAGGTCTAGGGTTAAGGTATGAGACTACATTTCTACAAATACTTCTACAAAACAAACTCTCAGATGATACTATTACTAGTCCACAGACCAAACTTAAAGTAGCAAGGGACTAAAATAGGGTATATACTGGGTTATTATAAAATTAAAGATGAAGGAACTTTACAAAATTTATAATCCATCCAAAATCAAGTATATTCTTCTGCTTTAACGATGAGGACAATAAAACAGAGTTTAAGGGTCTTGGGTAGGGTTACTATAGTAACTACTAGTAGAGCCAGAGAAATTCCAACCTTATCCTAACTACAGATTCCATACATTTTGCACCACACCAGTGCTTCTCATACTTCAGTTATGTGTATATAATTATGGAGCATACTCATGTAAATCAATACAGGGAGCCTAGAAATCCCTAGAATGTGCCATGATACAATTGTTACTTTTTCAAGTAACCCAGAGTATTATTCAATTATGGCCAAGATTTGCCAATCAAGGCCTAAATAGTACCTGTACATCTACACTAAGGAAAAATGAGTAATACATGTAAATCTTCCTCCTGGTATTAAGAAACTCTGCTCCCTGTTTTGGCCAATCTCATTCTCAGATTTCTGAGAGAGAGAGAAGTCAAGTCTCCATTTGATTACCAGATAAAGCAAAAGAAACAACTAAAGGGATTTTCCCCAACTCCACAAGACTAGTGAGATTTCACTACTGACAGAAGTATGACTAAACTTTTCCATAGGACCCGCAATGTCTGTCCCAGCAAAAATTACACACAATTCTTCTGTACTCCTCTGCTCCTAGTCACAGAAGGAATAGTAACATGTCTGGAACCAACACCCTTTGGACAAGTGAAGACTCCCAATTTCACACAGCAAACTGAAAGTAGACACATACATATTGTTAAGACACTGCATTAATAAAGACAGAATAGTATCTTTGACCCATCTCTCCTAAAATTTCTATTTTGGGGGGACTTATAATAAATTAAAACAGTCCAGGCAAGAGAAGGAACACATCACTAATTTTGGCAATACTTAAAACAGTATACCAGCTTTTTTCAATGTTAGCATTTTTAATCAACTCACTTTTTAAACAAAAACTTCCAAATCAAACCTTTATGTCATTGCCACACTGGGAAAAAAGTATGATTAGCCATAAAGACAGGATGACAGTAAATACATATTTCATTAAATTCTACTAGAGAATGTTGCCCACAGAATGTTCTGATCCTCAGCCCCTCTTTGTTGAAAAGGGAGAATATTAAATGTTCAGGTATAAAAGGCTTATGTTTAAGATAGCGAAAAGGACTGAAAGAGAATTAAAAAGGGAAAAACATTTTACAAGAAATGTGATGCTACTTAATGCTTTCTCCATAACATCTCTAACATCATACCAAGCATCTGAATGTGACACACTTTGAAACACTATACCACACCATGTTGTTTCATAACTGATATTTCTCGCTGAATAATCCCCACAAAAGCTTAAAATTCTATCAATAGGAAATGAATCTTATATTTAATTTTCTAGAGCACCTAGTCCTGTAACTGGTACACAGTAGACAGGCACTTCATGACATGTTTAAGTAAACTGAAAAAACATGTCATCAAACCAGGCAATTTACTTAGAATTACTACATTCTTGGAGCTGAAAAGACTCATGAAATCACCTACTAGTCCAACTTACTCATTTAAAGATATGAACATTAAGGACCAAAGACATTAAGTGACTAGCCTAATATTCAGACTTGTTTTTAGTGACACTGAGAATTCTTAGTTTTCATCCTGAAAACTCTATGAAGGCAGAAGTCAAATAAATCGCTAAAGACAAGTGAAACCTGGTGACCTTTTATTTAGGGTCAGAAGGACATTAAGAAAGGAAGGAAGAAGGGAAGGGCCATATACATTCAGAGAAATAAGATGTTCAAAAATGCTCTATAAGAAGTAGAAGGAGAAATCTTAGGATAGCAAAGATACCCAGCCAGAATTCTACTACATGTTTAAAATTCTCCAGGTTAACGGGTAGAAAAGTAAAGGATCCTTTTAAGAAGATGGCTGTGTCCACAATTTGCCTTAGTGAGAATGTTCTAAATTTTTTCACTAAAGAACTGTCCCAAGCCTGGAATCTCAAACATATGTTGACTCCACTGGCTTCCTCCCAACTCCCCACCTTCATTCCTGAACTGACTGGAAGTATATGTTCAAGACTGCAAGAAGAGTAGCAATAAAAATACAAGACACAAGTAACACCTGAACTAAAAATTTTGCCTCTAACCCCCTGACTTAATGGTAAAATTTAAGGCATTTTCTAGTCCATAGAAAAAAAGATTTAAATTTGAGGACTAAAGTAGAGTTAGTGTCCACAGCAGATGAGCTTAAAAAACAAAGAGCAACACTACTATGTATGAAAAATAAAGTGATTTTGTTTGCAAATGTTACTTAAGTTTTTTGTTAATTTAATAAGAAGAACTTTTGTTCTTTCATCCATTTTTAAAAATAGAACACAGTTCAAAAATTCTACATTATCCACTTTAATTTTAATTCATTGAATTTTTATTACAATCAAACATTTTATGCAACTGGTGTGATTTTTTGTTCATTTCTTTTGTATTTTAATTAGAGTGTAGCTAACAGTGTTATATTAGTTTTAAGTGTACAATATAGTGATTCAACAGTTCCATATATTACTCAGTGCTCTTGGGCGCCTGGGTGGTTCAGTCAGTTAAGTGTCTGACTTCAGCTCAGGTTATGATCTCATGGTTCTTAAGTTCAAGCCCCACGTCAGGCTCTCTGCTATCAGCATGGTGCCAGCTTCGAATCTTCCATTACCCTTTTTCTCTGCCCCTCCCCTGCTCACATGCTCTCTCTCTCTCTCTCAAAAATAAACAAACATTTAAAAAGAGAAAAAATAAGTGTGCTCTTAATCCCCTTCACCTATTTCACCCATTTCACCACCCATCGACCTTCTGATAACCATCTATTTGTTCTCAATAGTTAAGAGTTTGTTTTTTGGTTTGTCTCTTTTTTCTTTGATCGCTGTTTTGTTTCTTTAGTTACACATGAGTGAAATCATATGGAATTTATATTTCTCTGATTAGGTTAGCATTATATTCTCTAGATCCATCCACATTGCTGTAAATGGCAAAATTTCATAGTTTCTTATGGCTGAATAATATTCTACTGTATATATGTGTGTATATATATATATATATACCACATCTTCTGTATCCATTCCTCTATTGATGAATACTTGGGCTGCTTCCATAGTTTCCCTATCTAAATACTACTACAGTAAACACAGGGATGTAAATATCCTTTCAAATTGGTGTTTTCGTCTTCTTTGGGTAAATACCCAGTAATGTGTTTATTGGATCATAAAGCAGTTCGATTTTTAATATTTTTAGGAACCTCTATACTCTCTTCCACAGTGGCTGCACCAGTTTGCATTCCCACTAATAGGGGATTAGGGTTCTATTTTCTCCACACCCTCAACAACACTATGTGTTTCTTGAGTTTTTGATTTTAGCCATTGAGACAGGTGTGAAGTGATATCCCGTTGTGGTGTTGATTTGCACTTCCCTGATGATGACTGATGTTGAGCATGTTTTCATGTGTCTATCGGCCATCTGGATGTCTTCTTTAAAGAAATGTCTGTTCATGTCTTCTGCCCACTTTTAATTGGATCATTTGGTCTTTTGGTGTTGACTTGTTTTATATATTTTGGATACACACCATTTATTGAATATTTTGCAAATTATTTCACCCATTCATAAGGTTATCTTAATTTTATTGGTTGTTTCCTTTGCTGTGCAGAAGTTTGTATTTTGATGTAGTCTCAATAGTTTATGTTTGCTTTTGTTTTCCTTGCTTCAAGAAATATATACAGAAAGATGCTACTACAGTCAATGTCTGAAATTACTGCCTGTCATCCCTTCTAAGATTTTCATGGTTTCACTCTCACATTTAGGTCTTTAATCCATTATGAATTTATTTTTGCGTATGGTATAAGAAAGTGGCCCAGTGTTCCCAACACCATTTATGGAAAGACTGTCTTTTTCCCAATGCATACTCTTGCTACCTTTATAAAAAAAATTAACTGGCCATAATTGTATGCTTATTTATAGGCCTTCTATTCTGTAATAGTGATCAATGTCTATTTTTATGCCAGTACCAGACGGTTTTGATTACAACTTTATAGTATGACTTAAAGGCTAGAATCTTGATAGCTCCAATTTTGTTTTCTTTTTCAACACTGCTATGGCTATTTGGAGTCATTTGTAGTACCAGACAAATTTTAGAATTGTTCTAGTTCTGTGAAAAATGCTGTTGGTATTGTGATAGGGATTGTATTAAATCTGTACATTGCTTTGGGTAGTGTATTATATTAATTCTTCCAAACCATGGGCATGGAATGTCTTTCCATTTCTTTGTGTCACTTCAGTTGCTTTCATCAATGTTTTATTGTAGTTTTCAGAGTGTAGGTCTTTCACCTCTTTGGTTAGATTTATTCCCAGGTATCTTATTTTTGTTGCGATTGTAAATGGGATTGATTCCTTAATTTCTCTTTCTGCTGCTTCATTATCAGTGTATAGAAATGCAACAGATTTCTGTATGTTGATTTTGTATCCTGCAACTTCACTGAATTCATTTATCAGTTTTAGTAGTTTTTTGGTAAAGTCTTTAGGGTTTTCTATATACAATATCATGTCATCTGCAGGTAGTGAAAATTTTACTTATTCCTTACCAATTTGGATGACTTTTCTTTTTGTTGTCTGACTGCTGTGGCTAGGACTTCCATTTCTGTGTTGAATGAAAGTCATGAGAATAGACATCCTTGTCTTATTCCTGACCTTAGAGTAAAAGTTCTCAGTGTTTCCCCACTGAGCATGATGTTAGCTGTGGGGTTTTCATATAAGGCCTTTAGTATGTTGAGGTATGTTCCCTATAAACCTACTTTGTTGAGAATTTTTATCATGACTGGGTGTTGTGCTTTGTCAAATGCTTTCTCCGTGTCCATTGAAATGATTATATGGTTGTGATCCTTTCACTTACAGATGTGATGTATCACACTGATTGATTTCTGAATACTGAACCACCTTTGCGTCCCAGGAATAAATCCCACTTGATCATAGTGAGTGATTTTTTTTTTTTTTTTGGCGGACTATTGGATTCAGTTTGCCAATATTGTATTTTGTTGAGGATTTCTGCATCTATGTTCATCAGAGATACGGGCCTACAGTTCTCTTTTTTGGTAATGTCTTTATCTGGTTTTCGTATCAGGATAATGTGTCCTCATCGAACGAACTTGGAACTTTTCCTTCCTCTTCTGTTTTTTGGAGAAGTTTGAAAATAACAGATATTAACTCCTCTTTAAATGTTTTATAATTTGCTTATGAAGCCACCTAGTCCTGGACTTTTGTCCACTGGGAGTTTTTTGATTATTGATTCAATGCATTACAGGTAATCAGTGTGTTCAAATTTTCTATTTCTTTCTGCTTTAGTTTTGGTAGGTTATATGCTTCTAGGAGTTTACCCATTTTTTTTAGGATGTCCACATTATTAATATATAATTTTCATAGTATTTCCTTATAATCCTTTGTATATCTGTGGTGTTGGTTGTTATTACTCCTCTTTCGTTTGTGATTCTGAGTCCTTTCTCCTGCTCTCTCTTGCTCTCTTTTTCTTTTGCTGAGTCTGGCTAGTGGTTTATGAATTTTGTTGATCTTTTCAAAGAACTAGCTCCCGGTTTCATTGTCTGTACTATTGTGTTTTTAGTTTCAATATCATTTATTTCTGCTCTAATCTTTACTATTTTCTTCCTCTACTAGTTTTGGGTTTTGTTTGTTCTTTATTCTAGCTCCTTTAGGTGTAAGGTTAAGTTGTTTACTTGAGATTTTTCTTGCTTCTTGAAGTAAGCCTGTACCAACTTCCCTCTTGGAACTGCTCTGGCTGTATCTCAAAGGTTGTGTTTTCATTTTTGTTTGTTTCTATGTACTTTTTTATTTCTGTGATTTCTTATTCAACCTATTCACTGTTTAATAGTGTGTTAATCTCCACCTCCACGTATTTGTGCTCTTTCCAGATTTTTTTCTTTTGATTGATTTCTAGTTTCATATAATTGTGGTCAGAACAGATGCAAGGCATGACTTCAGTCTTCTCAAATTTGTTGAAGCTTGTTTTGTGGTCTAATATGTGATCTGTTCTGAAGAATGTTTCATGTGCACTTGAAAAGTGTGTATTCTGCTGTTTTAAGATGGAAAGTTCTGAATATTATCTGCTAAATCCATCTGGTAGTGTGTCATTCAAAGCCACTGTTTCCTCATTGGTTTTCTGTTTGGATGATCCATTGATATATGTGAGGTGTTAAAGTCTCCTACTATTTTCTGTGTTACTATACATTAGTTCCTTTATGTGTGTTACAAACTGTTTTATGTATTTGCGTGCTCCCATATTGGGTTCATAAATATTTACAATTGTTTTATCGTCTTGTTGGATTGACCCCTTTTTATATCGTGTCCTTGTCTTTTGTTACAGTGTTTGTTTTAAAGTCTATTTTGGGGGTGCCTGGGAGACCAGTGAGTTAAGCATCTGACCCTGACTTTGTTCGGTTCAGGTCATGATCTCATGGTCAGTGAGTTCAAGCCCTCAGTGTGGAGCCTGCTTGGTATACTCTACCCGTCCTCCACTCATGCTGGTGCTCTGTCTCTCTCAAAATAAATAAGGTTTTTAAAAAATAGTCTATTTTGTCCGATATAAGCATTGCTACCCAGGCTTTCTTTTCACATCTATTTGCATGACAAATGTTTCCTCATCCCCTCACTTCAATCTGCAGATGTCTTTAGGTCTGAAGAGTCCCTCGTAGGCAGTATATAGATGTGTCTTGGTTTTTTTTTTCTCATCCATTCTGTCACCCTATCTTTTGACTGGTTTAGTCTACTTACATTTAAAGTAATTATTAAGTATGTGTTTACTGCCATTTATTACTTGTTTCTTGTTGGTTTTTGTCATTTTTCTCTGATCTTTTCTCCTCTCTCATGGTTTGCTGGTTTTCTTTAGTGATTTGCTTGGATTCCTTTCTCTTTGTTCTTTTCATATCTTTTAGTGATGTTTGATTTGTGGCTACCATTAGGTTTGCATATAACATCTTCTGCATACAGCTGTCTATATTAAGTTGATGGTTGCTTAAATTCAAACCCTTTCTTTACTCCTCTCCCCTGCTTCTCATGTTTTAGATATATGATGTCATATTTTACATCATTTTTTTCAGGGTTGGTAGGGATCCCTTTGCTGATTTTTTTACAGAAATACTTATTTTTACTGCTTTTGTCTTCTTTTAATTTTCATACTGTCACTATTGGTCTTTCCTTTCCACTCAAAATGTCCCCTTTAACTTTTCTTGTAGGGCTGGCTTAGAGGTCATGAATTCCTTTAGGTTTTTTGTCTGAGAAATTCTTTTTTATCTCTCTCTTCATTATTAATGATAGCTTTGCTGGATAGAGTATTCATGCTGTAGATTTTTCCCTTTCAGCACTTTGAATATATCATGCCATTCCCATCTGGCCTGAAAAGTTTCTCCTGAAAAGTCCATGATAGCCTTACAGGATTTCCCTTGCATGTAACTGTTTTTTTTCCTTGCTGATTTTTTTTAAGTGTTTATTTTTGAGGGAGAGAGAGACAGAGAGAGACAGAGCACAAGGGGGGAGGGACATAAAGAGAGGGAGACACATAATCTGAATCAGGCTCCAGGCTCCAAGCTGTCAGCACAGAGCCCAAAGCGGGGCTCGAACCCATGAACCGGGAGATCATGACCTAAGCTGAAGTCAGATGCTTAACCAATTGAGCGACCCAAGTGCCCCTCTTGCTGATTTTAAGATTCTTTCTTTTTGCCATTTTAATTACCATGTGTCTTGATGTAAACCTCCTTGGGTTGATTTTGTTAGGGAATCTCTCTGCCTCCTAGATTTTAATATCTGTTTCCTTCCCCAAATTAGGTAAGCTTTCAGTTATCATTTCTTCAAATAAACTTTCTGCCCCCTTTCCTCTCTGTTCTTCTGGGATCTGTATAACAAATGTTATTACACTTGATAGAGTTCCATACGTCCATTCTCATTTTGCATAATTTTTTCTCTTACCTGTTCAGCTTACTCCACCTTCCAAGGCACTAATTTTTTCTGTTTCTTCCAGCTTACTATTTATTACATTAAGTGTATTCTTAAGTTCCTTTAACGTGTCCCTCATCTGACTGGTTCTTTTTTATCTTTGTTAGGGAACTGACTGATGCACTCCACTCTTTTCTCAAGTCCAATGAGTATTTTCATGATCATTACTTTAAATTCTTGATCAGACATGTTACTTATATGTGTTCCTTTTATGTCTTTTGCTGTGGATTAGTCCTTTTCTTTCATTTGGGATACATTCCTCTCATTTTGTCTAATTCTGTCTCTTTGTGTTTGTTAGGGAGGTCAGCTATGTCATACGGTTTTGAGAGTAATGGCCTTATGAAGAGGCCCTATAGTGCCCTGCATCCAGTGTCCCCCGCTCACCAGAACCTGATGCTTCAGAGCTGTCTCCTAGGTGTGTTGCATGTGCCCGGCTATCATGTCCTGGCCATATTTTCCTTCAGTCCAGTCATCTGCATAGGCTCTCTGCCTGTTACGGGCAATGTTTGGTCGTGGCCAGGGTACAGCACAGTTTTAACAAGGTGCATGCTGTGAATCCTTACAATCTGAGAGACCTGCCACCACTGCTGTGGAATTGCGGCTGCATGGGTGGGGCAGGCAATTTTAACAAGTTGCACTTCTGGCTTTCACAGGGCCGACCACCACCACCGCTGCCTCCAGGACTGAGACCCAACAAAATGCAAGGGTTGGGAGATGCAGTGTTGGCAACGTTTGCATCAGTCTTCTGGGGGAGGGGACTCACAGCACCAGGAATGAGGCAAACTTGACTACAAGGGTGAATTACCCAAAGCACCATGGGGGACATCGGGGGACGCTTGGTATCAAGTTAGGTAGTGAATGCCAGTGCTGTGCTGGTTCCCTCAGGTGGCCATGCATTTATGCTGAGGGCCAGGAGAGGGACATGGCACCTGCCAGCATCTTTGCTCCTAGAGGAGTCTCCCTCTGGGATACACACAGATCTGTAAATAACTCTTCTTCCATGTGCCACAGGTGTTTTTCAACTGCTGCAGCTTATATGTTCCACAGGTTAGTCGCTGTGCTGTCTCTTTAAAGGAAGGAACTCAGCTTCCCTAAGCCCTACAGGCTCTCCCAGAGTTGAGCCCACTGATTTTTAAAATTCCAGGCTTCAAGTCTCTCAGATTGTAAGAATTCACAAAATTCAGCCCCTCTAGTTTTCAAAGCCAAATTTTATGGGGATTCATCTTCTCCATGTGGGCTCCCCAGTGTGACAGTCTGTTTCTCACCCTTGTCTGTGCCTGTGGCTTTACTCCCCACCTCACCTCTGCACTATCTCTGTGGCCTTTTCCCTACCTTTAGCTGTAGAGTTTGTTCTGCCAGTCTTCAGGTCGTTTCTGGCTTACTTACACTGATGTGAGTATTATCTAGTTTTATTCATGGGACAAAGGTGAGCTTAGGGTCCCCTTATTCTGTCATGTTGACCCCACTCTCCCTGTTATACTTAACTTTTAAAAAAGAGAGTAGAATAGGATTGTTATATCTAGATATCTCAAAATGTATAAAAAACTGGCCAGATTCATAGCCATTTCAGGGACATGAGGAACTAGAACCTGGGAATTAACCATACCATCAGAATTATCTCTGCCTCTCCAGCTCTCTGATCTCCACTGCTCTGTGACTGGATCTCATTCTCTCCAATTAAACATAGGTTATCTATCTACATGGTGTGGAAGATGGAAGGGTAGGCATGACCTTTGGCAGGCTGGAACTCCTATCCACCCCTGGATATATTACTACAGCCAGTGGGATGGGGCATGATGATTGGCTACATCTGGGTAAAGTCTCTACTCCAGTAAGCAAAGGTAGAATATTATGCTTGGTAATCCCATCAAAAGCACAATGGTGTATGTGTTAAGGATAAAGGGAGCTGTTAACAGAAATTGGAAAAGTATGCTGGACAAATAAAAATAATATATATAATATTTTAATTCAATTTAAAAATCATAGTGATAGTTTTGCCTTTCAGTTGTGTATAATCAGTTCTGTAGGATACCTTCAGATTTACTGGTACAAGGGTAACAGGTTTGGTTAGTTCTTAAGGGAGAATATTTTTTTCATCACTCAAGGTTTATGACTATCAGCAGAGGAGTTTAAACACACGGTATCGCTCATTATTAATAAATAAGAATGACAAATACAAATATATATATACTATTTCATGTGCTTAAATGATATGAATTTAGCTATAATCTACAGCACGTTATTTTCTTCAACATGTCTTCATATTCCTGAAAAAAGATACTTCCTTTAATATCCTTTCAAGGCCAAACATAACCATATGTTTACAAACATGCTGTAAGTTTATGTAATGATGGAAATCAAAATTATTTTCACAATTTGCTGAATTATCCCACTGAGTTGAAAAGACAAGAATTTAATCCATAATTAAACACAATTTGACATAGGAATCAAGAAAGATATGCTTGTGATATGGGGAATATAAAACTAGGAAAGCATCAGATAATGATGGAGAAAATGATATATTCTGTAAGTATTTGAAGAAGGCTTTTGATAGTATTCAATCTGTTAAATGTACTAGAAAGAGAATGTATTTAGCATTGAAATTCAATTGCTTTTCCAGCCAAGGAATTTTTTAAATTCAAAGCACCTGTTTATCCATACTCTTTTTTTTTAATTTCTTTAGAGACTGAATAAAGAAACAATTAGATTTAAAAATAAAATAACTGAATATACATATATTCTCCCCTTTTTTCCCTGTAAATAATAATTAATGTTATATCATGTTGGGGACTCAGTAGATTGCATTGTTGCCATTAAATCAAAATGAAACTAATAATCTGGCTTGAAATGTCATAGCAAGAAACAGGACAAACAAGCTTAACCAAGAACACTAATGTGCTTTTACCAAAAATACAAAACAATATCCTAGATATTTCTATTAATTAATCCATTGAACCAATCAAATCTTAAATATGTTGAATACTTATTTACAGAACATGTCTTTCTTTCCTACTGCAGCTTAACTAGAATCCTATAAATTTTCTTTTGGAAATATTAATGAATTATCTAGTAACACCTCTATTGAAAAATAAATCGTTTCTCTTCCACCTGAGAAAAAATGTGAAATAACAGTACTTTCTTCTAACAGTTCCTTGTTAAAAATAAGAGAATGTTTTCAAAATACTAACAAGGATGTCATCCAGTTTTCAGTGTACAGTTATAAATATTTTCTTCTTACACATCACTCATTGCGCTCTTCATTTACTGACTGGCATACTTATCTACCTTTCTGAGTTAGCTACCCTAATTTAAGCTTCTTATTGGCAGAGAGTACATCTGAACACTTTTTTATAGATCTCTCAGGGCTTAGTACATGAACATACTCATAGTGATTCTTGAAAAATATCTATGTAAAAAAGGTACAAAATAAAGTTTATCACAAAACAAAACATTCAGCAATAAAAGGTATTCAATAATTATTTACTGAGTGGGATATACAGTGAACAAAAGCAACAGAAATGACACCAATATAACATATTACCTAGACTGATAATTTAATCTGGAAATTTTATATTTGAGTTCTGAAGTAATGAGTTTACTATTCCCATTATCATATAAAGGAAATAATCCACAGACTTAAACTAGGTTGTATTAATGGCCCTAGGATAGCTGAGTGACCATTTTCATTTAGTTATGAAGTATATCATTCAGCAAGTATCTTCTGAGCACCTGCAATGTACTATAGGAACTCACAGTCCAAGATACAAACAGAGCCCTGGAGATTTTAAAAGGAATCAAGGTAATCCTCCTAGATCTATCAAGTTTTGCATCCCACGCTTCTCTCATATCTGAAGAGTCAGGCCCCTGGAAGATTCCAGATGAAAGAAATTCATTATTAAATGGACTTATCTACTTATGTTAGGGCTTAGCATTAGTCATCCTTCCAGACCAAGTACTGACATAGACCCACTGCTGCCAAAGCTATGCAAAACTATGCCAAGTACCGTAGGTTACTAAACAAATCTAAAGATCAAATACCACTTTCTAGGCTCTTAATGTCTGCTCTGGAGTCTCAGCTTTCCCTAACCCAGTATGTTCAAGATTCCAGGGTTGGATTTTGCTTTGGTACCTGCTTCTCTGTTTTCTTGCCAGTTTTTTGTGTGGGGATCTAAAGCCATGTTCCAGGCCTCTGCTGAATAGCAAAATTTGGCTCCAAGATATTACATCTGTTCACGATGATTACCTATATGAATTTCCTGATATGCTCTGCCTGATTTGCACTAGCTCCATTTGAAAACTTAGTATCAACAACATTATTGTAAAGACAACCTAGAGTGCCACACCTCTTGGTTACACTCTTACCTGTTCAGTTTAATTTCCAACGCCAGTGTCTATAGCCAAATCTATGCTACAAGGTTCCGAGGCTAAGTGTCTATTAAGTCCCAGAATTCTTAACAACTGTCAACAGCTCTTTGCTGCCAAGAGAAACCTTGTCATTTGCCACAAAATGTTTGTCCTCACTCTTATGCTACAAAATATTTAGGAGTCTAACACTAAGTTAGTTACGAAAACTCCAAATTCCTTAGTATCTTCATTCCTTCATAAAACCACCTAGCTATCTTCTAAAGTAGGCTGCAGAATTAAGAAAATACTCAAGACACAAGGATTTATGTCTCTAATATGTCTACCTGATTAAATGGAAATATCTCTTTGAGGAGGGCTATTAAATACCTGAATGGATTACAGTAAAATGGTGTACTCTCTTTCCCCAGAGAGTTTTTAAAGTAGGTTACTGATGCTCAAATATCAAAAATGCTTACATTCTAAGGTTCTTTAAGGCAAGAAGATGAATTGATTAAATTCCCAGTAATATAAAAGTTAAAGGTAGAGGATGGGGGGGAGACCTTAAAAAAAAAAACAACATGAGATGATAGGAGTTCAGTAGATGTTAAAATTATTACCTCTCCTAATGAAGAAATCATCTTTTGAATTGACAAATGGATGGTATAAAAAAAAAAAAAAAATAGAAGATCCTGGGGCTCCTGAGTGGCTCAGTTGGTTGAGTGTCTGACTCTTGGTTTTAACTCAGGTCATGATTACATGGTTGTGGGATGGAACCCTGTGTCCAGCTCCATGCTGAGCATGGAACCTGCTTAAGATTCTCTCTCTCCCTCTGCCCCTCTCTCAAGCTCTGTCTCTCTCAATGTTTCTCTCTTTCTCAAAAAAAAAAAAAAATAGAAGCCTCTAAAATAAATAGGAAGCAGAAAGATGAATATTCTTTTTGCTTTTGTTTTGTTCTTACATTGCTTCCTTTATTCCTAAAAGTCTTGAAAGAATTTTGTAAATCTGACACAATCTTTTAGTTTCACGTTTTCAAGTATTTCCTTACCTATTTTAAATCTCAGATTATTCGTGTAGCAGTGTGGTAAAATGTCAAAGATAAAATTAAAAATACAAAAATATAAGTTAATATCTATTGGTCCACACTCAAAGGCAGGGGTTTAGGGTCAAATTTTTCAGTTCAAGGGTTACTTATGTTTTGTATTTTTATATATGATATCTTTTGTTTCTGCTTTTAACTGATTTTTGAAAAGAAGGCAGTAATAAGTTTGATTACAATAGTGATAATTAACGTTTTATAGTATCTTTTTACATTAGTGTAATCCTAACATTCACCTTAAGTAAGGTTCAACAAGTCTATTATCAAATTATATGAAAGTAAATCAAGTCTCAAAATGGTTAATTTATCCAAACAGAATTTGAAAAGAGGAGTTAGAATGAATAACCTATAAAGCCCTTCTGAGTCTTAACACTTTATTACTATACTGTTTGCTTCATACCTTTGCTTAGCCTCTGTCAGTACTAAAAATGGCATATCAGAGTTAGGTATATGCTATTTTTCATGCATTAGAAATATTTACTTTGTGGCATTTTGTCATAGACTCTGGGTCTGGAGTTTTCTCTTGTCCAGCAAGAGAGCGGACACAGGATTAAAACTCAAGAGAGGCTAAAGTCCAGGGGGAGACAAGAGCCGGAGTAAGGGTCCTTGCTCTGTTTTTATTGGGATCAGAAGGCTTACAACCATCATTGATGCACACAAAGAGACAATGAAACCGTCAACATTTAACTCATTGGTGTGAGGGAAAGGGGGTTTTGAAGATACGCGGTGTTAGGGGTTTGGGTCAATACAAGACAAAATCCTGGCACCAGAAAATGGTTGTTTACGGCAGACATGAGGCACCACATCTTGTTTACCTAAACTTGCCTATGCAATAAGACAGACAGAGCATGCTACCTCAGGGTCAACAAGACACCTTTCTTTTGCTAATTAGCTCTGCTCAGGGAGACTTCTGCCTGGTGTGGTCCACAGCCCTGTTTGCCTGTTTTGGTCCTTTCTGCCAGTTGAAAGCAGCTTTCTGCTATTGTACTAAACTAGGAGGCCTTTCTGCCCTGATTACCTAATCTCGTTTACCTAATCTTATTTACCTAATCTTGGAGGCTTTTATCCTGGGGCTTCCTATTTCTTTATGCCTTGTTAACTCATCAGTGCAAGCTCTGGGAATTCCTAAGCTTATTCCCCACAGCATTTAGTTTAAATAAATTTGTACCTGGACTAAAAGAGTGGACTTTTGGCAACTGATGAAACAGACCAGAAAAGAGTACAAAATCATTGCTTTCCTTATCTTCTATTAAAACAAAACCAAACCAGGGGGTACATGGGTGGCTCAGTCGGTTAAGTGTCTGACTTTGGCTCAGGACATGATCTCACAGTTCGAGCCCTGTATCAGGCTCTGTGCTGAGAGCCCAAAGCCTGGCCACCTGCTTTGGATTCTGTGTCTCCCTCTCTCTCTGCCCCTCCCCTGCTCGCTCACTCGTGCTCGCTCGCTCTCTCGCTCTCTCTCTCTCTCTCTCTCTCTCAAAAATAAATACACATTAAAAAAAATTTTTAACACAAAAAAACAAAAACACAAAACAAAATAAAACCTTAGATTCATACATACAATGGTCGTATATCGTATACTTCAAAGGAACAAAGCCTAGTTCTCTACAATTAAACAACAATAAATTATAGGTAAGAACATGGCAGTGTTGCATTAGCCAGGCAAACTTTACCTTATGCTTTGAAACAAAAGACACACTTTTAATTGTAAAACTGTTAGCCTATTAGTCATAAGATGATTTAACAACCCATATTAGTATTCTGTCCCTCAGACTACACACTTTGGGACAAGTCTTACCTTAATCAGAAGTTATATAATTCTAACTGTAAAACTTAAGAGAAACCTTTCTTCATTCTTGATCATTTTTCTTTTGCCAAATGAATGGAATAAAACAAATTGTTAGGTCCTCTTATTCACATTCTAAAAATTTAGACAAATTTTTTCTTTTTAAAATATTTTAGCTCTCTAGTTTTTTTTATTAATTAAGAAATAATACTTCTAATTGATTTATTCTTGGTCAGATGATAACTATTCATTTCCATGAATTGTCATAATCTTTTTCGTGACTTTAAAGCTTCATTAAAGCTCCAATAATTTTAACTACAAGTTTTAAAAGAAAATAAATTTACATTTGTATAGCACTATCATTTGCACATTTTTTCCATATCAGCTATTAAATTAATCTTCAAAAAAATTCTGGTAATCTTGAAGAAAACTTCATTTTCTTGATAAGGAAATTAGGCTGAAAGAAGATGCCTCTTGTCTGAAGGAATTTGAATCCTAAAGTTAGAGCCAGGTATCTCATATCAATCCCAATGCTTTTCCTACCATACTACAGCAATCAAATAAATATGACATTATTATAAGAAATAATCAACTCCAAATGGAATCTAAGATTCCTTATGCCATCATGTAAAAATATGTTCTTGTGAAAACAAATGAGGCTAACAATTTTGTTACACCTAGACAAGGTATAAAAAGTATATAAAGTCACTGTATAACTTTTGTTACACCTAGACAAGGTATAAAAAGTCACTGTACCCTTTCCCATAAGATGGATTACATTTTTTTCCCTGAGAGAAAATGAATAACTTAAGCAAATTCCCTGTTTAAAGACCTATTGCCATTTTTCATGTTTGATAAGTTTGTCTCATTAACAAATTAAGGATAAACCTGTCCCCCAGTTTTCCAAGCAAGGCAAAAAAGAAGTTGTCACTGAACCTCACAATTTCTGCCATAGGGAAAGTAATATGAAGGATCAAAGCACTTACATTTTTGCTAGAACACTCATTTGCTGGTATCTACGGAGGCCTGAACACAGTTTAGAGGTAAAACTTCTATTGCCCAACCTACAATTTTTGAGTTAACTCAACTAGTTCTGAGTAGTGGGACTTTTTAAACAATAAAAGAGTCCTACCTTCAAGTGGAGATACGGTAAAGTACAAGTATTATTTGCATTCCATTGGACAAGAAATAAAGGGTGGGAGAAATCCTTTTGATAGGTTTCTGTTTCCTAGTGTACTGAAATTTTCATCTCATTGTAATTGAAAGAATCAAAGGACAGTGAGACTGGAGAAAGGCAGTTCTAGCATCCCTGAAATTGTCAGTCCCTAGAATAAATATGATTCAACATTAACCCACAGAATAGAGTTTAATAGGCCAAAATATAATTCAGAAGTCCAAATACAAGTTGGAATAAAATTGCTAATTAAAAGTGATTAAATACAGCACTGAAAACAACTGCTTTAGAAGTTTTACAAGTTGAAATCCTGATGGATTATGAACAAAGAATATTGAAATTTTATTTTAAATCAGTAAAGAAAGACACTTAAAAGTGTAAGCTTCTGGTCTTATTTCCTAATTCAAGATTTTTTCTAGTTCTTTTATTGACATTAAAATATTTATCCATTCTCCAAAATCACCTATGAAACTTATTAGCTCATTTTTATCTCTCTTTTCACCTCTGCCATACATTCTAGAACTAAACAACTATTTGTTTTCGTTTTTCTAAGTAATCAATTTCAGTCACTTTTGTGTAGATTAGTTATGAAAAACTTCATAGGTTTCTTAGAATTCGGTTTCTAGTCGTAGAACACACTACTAGAACTTATATTCCAAGTATATTTTTTTATATTATTTGCTTGTTTTTTGTCAGTTTTCAGGTTTTGCTTTGTTTACTCCACACACTACTCCCTCCTTCTGAATTCTGACCCCAATACAGTCCCTTCTTATTTTCCTCTAACAAATCTGACCATTCGTATCATTTTCATTTTCCTGGCTTTCCTTCCTTAGGTTCTTTTATGGATATATTCTAAGTTACCATTCTAAGTAACTGCTTTTCTCTCCATAAACCCATGACAATGGGTTTTATATGCTAACATGCATTAATTTAACTTCCTAAATAGATCAAAAAGTTTTATTATAATCTTACTTTCATAAAGAAACAAACCACCTTCATTTAAATTTTTTGCCTAACAGTTTGAACAGTTTGTAATTAATCTGTAATTTAATGTTTAATTAAAATGTTAAAATACTAGGTTATCCTGATTATATAACTTTTTTCCTCATTGATATTCTTTATAATAAAATATAAGAATGTACTTTTTTGTTTTATAACAATTCATTCAAAACCTTTTGATGAATATCTACTATAGTCACTAAGGATACAGCAAGTGAGAAAATAGCCTACTGCCTATAATTTTACTGTTACCAAGGAATCCATCTACTTAAAGAAGTTCAACTCTCAGAAAAAATCTACATCCTATTTCAGAGAGGATAATATATAGGAATTAGGACTTAGCTACAGAGATGAAGCAATTTATCACTTAAGAACTTTCTTGCTTTTTATTTTAAAACAAGTTTGGAGATGATCTTTATCACTAAATGTGAAGTTTTCTGAATATTAAAAAAAAAAATGCAAATGCCAAAGATCAAAACCACAGGAACCCTCAATCTAATTCAGCACTCAGCAAACTATGTCCCCAAGAACTAGTCCTCTGTTTTAATAAAGTCTTACCGAAACACAGCCATACCAATTGCTTATGAATTGCCTCTGCTTACTGTTGAGCTATGATAGCAGACCTGAGTATCAACAGAGTCTGTATGATCCTGAAGTCTAAAATAGTTATTATGTGGCTCTGTAAGGAAAACTGTGCCAACCTCTACTGCAATTGATTGGATATCAACTCTCAAAATCAAATAAAAAATTTTAAAAATAGCTAAATTTTTAGTACATTTTAAAAATCCAATAATTTTACATAACAAGACACAAAGACATGTTTATACTATTTAATTAGTATACGTCTATACTACTTATTTCCTAGGATTGATTCCACTAGGAAATTGCTGACCCTCTCTAGATGTTATATCTGTAAAATGGTGATAATTATTAGTTGTTACAAATTATTAAAATAAAATATGGCTTTCATAAAAATTAAACAAGGATTAAATAAGATATAAAGAGTTTAAATGTAAGAGTTTATAATGATTGGTATATAAAATTTACTCAACAGAAAAAATAAGTAACAGAACCTCCACTTGTAGCCATGACAGAGTAACTGGTATCTGAGCACCTCTTTCACCATATCCAACTATAAAACTGAAGCAACAGATAAAACAATATCTGTTTTCAGACATTAGACAAAAGAGCCCAAGACTGAGATCCCTAAAAGAAGGAAAAATACACAGTAAATAAGTCCCACAACAGCCAAGGCTTTCTGCCTGGAAACATTTCCAAGCTACCCGTCAGGGAGGTAGAGCCCAAGCAGAGCACAGTGGCCTCAATGAACTAAAGATACAGATAAAGAGTTTAGGGACACTAATGTAGATGGAATTTGCAGAGCAGTTTACCAAAAAGTATGTAGTTTTACAGAAAAGGAATTCCAGAACCTGCAATAAGGTCTACAACTCTGGCAAATTCTATTGCATGCACAGAGTGAGAGTCTATGAAATCTGCACACTATAGTACTAGGAAGCCTGAGTTACACTGATTATTTCAAAAATCACAGTGCTGCACTATTTAGGAGTCCTAACCAGCCACAGTAGAGTAAACTCACTGAACGCTCCAGGCATTCAAAGAAGATCCCTGAAAGGCTACTACTTAGTAGTACATTTCCTCTAGACTTGTGTAACAAAACTTCAAAAAGATCAAACTGACAAAAGAACATCCATTATATGATAGAATACACAATTAAAACTATACAATATGTAATTGTACAATAAAAATTACTTGGAAATTCAAAGACATAGGGAAACATGACCCATAACAATAAAAAACTGAATACAGATGTGAGTATACAAAAACATATTATAAATATGTTTATGACTTAAAGGAAAAAAAGACAATGAGTTCATAGAGAACAGCAACATAAAAACAAGTTTTTTTAAAAAAGCACAAGGGGGTATCTGGGTGGTGAAATCAGAGATCTCAAGGTCATGATCTCACAGTTTGTGAGTTCGAGACCTGCATCAGGGTGGGCGTTGATGGTGGGGAACCTGCTTGGGATTCTCTCCCTCTCTCTCCTCTCTCTCTCAAAATTAGTAAATAAACTTTACAAAAAAAAAAAAAAAAGCAAAAGGATTTCCAGTTCAAGACAGAAGGTGTAAAGAGCTGGAAAAAGTGTCACTTGCACTAATATAAAAAAAAATGTTAAAACGACAAATTATCAACTCCTCCTGGACCCATCAGGGAACTAAAGCCATAGGTCTTTCTTCAAAAGACAGTCATCAGTCACCTAGAGAGTGAAATAGGACATGACATATTACTAAACTGGGACAGATGCCACTGAACACTACATAAACTACCAAGAAGATTAAACTAGAAATTTTAAATGAACTACTAAAGGCTGACCAGGAGCTATCAAGAGAGTGTGAAATCGTGGGGGCCACAAACATGAGGGTGGGGGGTGAGAAGGTTGTATGTACACTGTGACATTCTGATTTATAATAAGAAATATAGATTTGTTCTTTTTCCCTTTTCCTAGTAGAGTTCCTAAAACCATTGTAATTTCCAAAGTGATGGGAGGGATAAAGGTGTCTTCTGTTATTCATAGCAACTGTTTCAACTACACCTGAGTTTATGTTAATGAGGTGACTTTTGGAAAGCCTCATGATAACCTAAGGATGGGGAGTGATTATCTGGAAAACCAACCTAGTTATTAGAGATCAGCCCCAATACTCCTCACTTACATGTTGGTGAACATGTGGAAACGCTGAGAGGGTAGCATCTGAAGAGCCCTTGGCTCTTCCCACATAATTCGGCCTATGTAACTCTTCCACCTGGCTATTCCTAACAAATATCCTTTTGTAATAAACCAGTAATCTAATAAGTAAACCGTTATGAATTCTGTGAGCCACTTTAGCAAACTAATTGAACCCAAAGAGGAAGACTAGGGAATCTCTGATTTCCAGGACTTTGGTCAGAAGCAAAGGTAACCACCTGTGTGTGTGTGTGTGTGTGTGTGTGTGTGTGTGTGTGTGTGTGTCAGAGAGAGAGAGAGAGAGAGAGAAAGAGGGAGAGAGATGGCGAGAGAGGAAGAGTCTCTGTGTATGTGACACACCTTCTTTATGCATTCCTCTATTCATAGACACGTAAGCTGCTTCCATATCCAACTTATTGTAAATAATACTGCAATGAACATAGGGGTGCATATCTTTTCAAATTAATGTTTTTGTTTGAGAAACACCCAGAACTGGAATCACTTGACCGTATAATATTTCTATTTTTAATATCTTGAGTAATGTCCCATGCTGTTTTCTACAGAGGCTACACCAATTTATACTCCCACCAACACTGCACAAGAGTTCGTTTTTCGACACATCCTCACCAACACTTGTTATTTCTTGTCTTTCTGCAATTAGTATTTTTTTTAAAACTTTATAGTTTATTGTCAGGTTGGTTTCCATATAACACCCAGTGCTCTTCCCCACAAGTGACCTCCACCAAGACCATCACCCCCCTTTACCTTTTCGCCTTCCCCTTCCCCCCTCAGATTGTTTTCAGGATTCAAGAGTCTCTCGTGTTTTGTCTC
>CM053560.1:32943755-33110258 GCA_028646485.1 Cryptoprocta ferox
TCTTTTCGTGTTCCTGTATCAATTTCTCTCTCTTTTTCTCGGCTTCCTCTTTTGCTAGAACTGTGTCTTCTAATTCACTTATTCTCCTCTCTGCCTCTTCAATCCGTGCAGTGGCTGCCTCCATTTTGTTATGCACCTCATTTATAGCCTTTTTTAACTCGTCACAGCTATTTTGAAGGTCCCTAGTCTGTTTATCAATAGCTTCGATGTTTTTTTCAAGTCCAGCAATTAATTTTATGACAATTGTTCTAAATTCTTGTTCAGTCATGTTGTTTAAACCCGTTTTGAGCAGTTCTGTGGCTGTGACATCTTCCTGGAGTTGCTTTAGAGGAGAGTTCTTTCGCTTCGTCATTTTGGCTAGCTTCTGCCCATTTTTTAATTGGATTGGGTTTTTTTGATACTGAGTTGTAGTACTGCTTTACATATGTTACATTTTAAGTCCTTATTGGATATATCATTTGCAAATATCCTCTCCCATTCTGTAGGCTGTCTTTTTACTTTACTGATGGTTTTCTTTACCCTGCAAAAGTTTTTTATTTTGGTGTAGTCCCAAGAGTTTGTTTTTGCTTATTTCTCTTGCCTGAGGAAACATATCCATAAATATTTTGTTAACATCAATGTCCAAGAGATTACTTATGCTTTCTTTTAGGACTTTGATGGTCTCAGGTCATATATGTAGGTGGCTTAATCCATTGAGTTTATTTTTGTGTATGGTAGAAGAAAGTAGCCCAGTTTCATGTTTTTGCATGTAGCTGTCCAGTTTTCCCAGCACCATTTATTGAAAAAACTGTCTTTTTCCCATTGTGTATTCATGACTCCTCTGTCATAGATCAATTGATCATATAACCATGGATATATTTCTGAGCTCCCAATTCTACTCCATTGATATATGTATCTATTTTTATGTCAGTACCATATTGTTTTGATTACTATAGCTTTGTAGTATAGCTTGAAATCTGAGATTGTGATACCTTCAGCTTTGTTTTTTGTTTTTTGTCTTCTCAAGACTGCTTTGGCTATTCAAAGTCTATTGTGGTTCCATAAAACTCTTAGGGTTACTTGTTCTACTTCTGTGAAAACTGCTGTTGGTATTTTGATAGGCATTGCTCTGAATAGGTAGATTGCTTTGAATCGTTTGTACATTTCAATAATATTAATTCTTCCAATCCAGAAGCATGGTATGTTTTGAAGTCAATCTTTGATTTCTTTCATCAATATTGCTTCGTTTTCACTTTATAGGTCTTTCACCTCCTTGGTTAAATTTATTCCTAGGTACTTTATTTTTTTGGTGCAAATAATCCCTTACAAATGGGATTATTTCCTTCATTTCTCTTTCTGCTTTGGTATTGGTGCATAGAAATCCAACAGATTTCTAAAAACAAAAACGCAAAAGATTTCTGTACATTAATACAGAGCCCTGCAACTTTACTAAATTGAGTTATTAGTTCCAACAGTTTTTTTTGGTGGAATCTTTTGGGTTTTCTACATATAATATGTCATACGCAAATAGTGGCAGTTTTACTTATTCCTCACCAATTTGGATGCTTTTTATTTCTTCTCCTTCTTTGTTTGCTATGGCTAGGACTTCCAGTACTATACTGCATAACAGCAGTGAGAATGTATATCCTTGTCTTGTTCCTGATCTTAAAGGAAAAGCTTTCAGGGGCACCTGGGTGGCTCAGCCAGTTAAGTGTCCAACTTTGGCTCAGGTCATGATCTCATGATTTGCGGGTTCCAGCCCTGCATCGGGCTCTGTGCGGACAGCTCACAGCCTGCAACTTGTTTCAGATTCTGTCTCTCTGTCTCTCTGTCTCTCTGTCTCTCTCTCTCTCTGCCCCTCCCTCCTGCTCACTCGCTTGCTCTCTCAAAGATGAATAAATATAAAATTTTTTTGAAAGGAAAGCTTTCAGCTTTTCACCATTAAGTATGATGTAAGTATGGGTTTGTCATATACGGCCTTTATTATGTTGAGGTATATTCCCTCTAAACCCACTGTTTTTTTTTTTTAATGCTTATTATTTATTTTGACAGGGGGTGGAGGGGTAGAGTGAGAAGGAGAGAGAGAATCCCAAGCAGGCAATGCACTGTCAAATCAGAGCCCACTGCAGGGCTTGATCTCACAAACCATGAAATCATCACCTTAACTGAAATCAAGAGTCAGACAGGTGCCCCTAACCCACTTTGTTGAGAGTTTTTATTATGAATGGATGTTGAATTTCATCAAATGCTTTTCCTTAATTTATGAAGATGATTGTACAGCTTTTATCCTTCATTTTCTTAATGTGAGGTATCACATTGATTTGTGGATATTGAACCATCTTTGCATTGCTGGACTAAATCCTACTTGATCATGGTGAATGATTCTTATAATGTAATGTTGAATTTTGTTAGCTAATATTTTAAGTATTTTTACATCTATGTTCATCAGAAATATTGGCCTATAGTTTTGTTTATTTAGTGTCTTTGTCTGGTTTTGGTATGAGGATAATGCTGGACTCATAAACTTGGAAGGTTTCCTTCCTCTTGTATTTTTTTAGAACAATTTGAGAAGAACAGCTATTAGCTATTTGGTAGAATTGATCTGTGCAGCCCTCTGGTCCTAGACCATATTTTTTGGGAGGTTTTTGATTACTGATTCAATTTTGTTACTAGTGATAGATATGTTCAAATTTTCTATTTCCTCCTCATTCAGTTTTAGAAGACTGCATGTTTCTAGGAATTTAACCACTTCTAGGTTGTCCAATTTGTTGGCATATAATTTTTCATAGTAGTCTCCTATAATCCCTTGTGTATCTGTGGTATGCATTACTTTTCCTATTTCATTTTTTGTTTAAGTCTTTTATCTTTTCCTTGATGAGTCTGGCTAAAGGTTTATCAATTTTGCTTATCTTTTCGAAGAACCAGCTCTTAGTTTTATTTACCTGTTCTACTGGGTTTTGTTAGTGTCTATTTCATTTACTTCCACTCTGATCTTTATTATTCCCTTTCTTCTACTAATTTTTGACTTCATTCTTATCTTTCTAGTTCCTTTAGGTATAAGATCAGATTGTTTAAGATTTTTCTGGTTTCTTGAAGCAAAAGGATTATCAATAAGATTCTGATTTAAAACTTGCACTCTCTCAATTTCTGAGTCCTAAACAATATTTATGTATGGAAAGAGGTATATTTAAGTATAAGTCAAAATTATTTTGGCATGGGAGAGGGGGAAGAGAATCATAAAATGTCACCAATATTTTAGAAGCAGACTGGATTTCAGACATAAACTAGGAATTCAACTCCACTATTAAAAAAGTTAAAAAAAACAAAAAACAAAACTAATGCCATAGGGTTTTTCCCAAGGTCATACAACTAAATAATGGCAGAGTCGAAACTGAAACCCAAGTTTACTCAGTTCTTAGTTGATGAATACAATAACCAAACTTGCTAGCTCATTAAAAAAATTTTTCAGAAAGTTTAGGCTCCAAAGCAAAAACAAAAAAACTAGTATTATTTAAATACTATTCTGTTAATAGTTAACAGTTTATAAATTAACAGTTTCCCATACCTTACAAAGCAGAAATTCCTTCCCAACTTTGGATATAGTAAACTCAAACTACATGTCACTTTAAACATATTAACAGTCATTACTACCATAATTACAACATTGATTTTTGGTATGGAGATAAGTCAGAATTTCAGAAACTAAAAGAAATTTGACAAGCAGTTTTCAAGCTAAATAAGTTTAGCAAACATTTATACCTGCATATTTAAGTTTATACAAAAAGTATATCAAGCAAGGCGAGAAAGTGAGAAATAGTTTTCCAAATTTGTAAATCACACCATGCAACCAACTTTCAGAATTATGGATTGTATACTCATTGGGTTTATCTTGTTCATGAATAGGGGAAGGTTTTCACAAAAAATTACTTAATTTTGAAAGGTCAAAAACTCAGCATTACTGGGTTGCTTATTAGTTGCTTCCAAGAAGTGTCTTTTATTATAAATGGCATATTCACAATAAGGAACAGCATGACAAAAATACGCATGTATCCTACCCCAGTTTAGCAGATTTCTTTTGTCAAGACACCAAATTCACTAAGAAACATGTCAAGTCCAGGTAAAACTGACCTGTGATGTTCATTCAAAGCACCATTCTTTTCCGAAAGATGTCCACTGTCATGAAAGGGAAGGACTCTCAGCCCACAGTTCAATAATTTTTCCAAAACAATAGTATTTCTCAGTATGAAAGAGAAGTGTTATTAAAGAAGTACACAAAATTCAGCCATAAAAGATCAGCAAATGGAATGAACAATATATTTACCATAAAGAACCAAATCCTTTAAACTGTGACTATTGCAATAAACTGCATTTTTATGAATGGGCATAGATGTTGGCATACAATAACCCTTTCCTTGTGGTAATTTCTTTTAATGCCACCTCTATAAATTAAACAAAATGTGATGTACACACTTAACCCCCTTATCTTCCTCCCACTTTATAGATGAATCATCCAACATAAAACACTACCTAGACATAGTAAATTTTACTTACCACAAAAACTTTGCCATAAAATTTGAGGAAAAGATTTAATGATATACATGCGAAGCAATAACATTTTCTAATACTTTCAATTGTTAAAAAATTATTGGCTTACAACTATACTAACACTTGTAAAGAGTAATTTATAATTATCAATCTAGATTTAATTGCAGCATACTAAAAATATAACAAAGTACTATTTTTTTGTACCCTTACTTGTACCAGGATGAATTTTAAATACAAGTATACTAAAAAAATGAGAGAGAGCATAATTAAACACGTGCTTTCAGATACAAAAACAAAACCAAACGAAACAGTGAGTAGACAGTGAGTACACAAGGTAGAACCTGAAATAAGGCTAAAAATGTACCATTAATGTAAATCATTTGTGTATGTTTTAATAGTTGTATACATTAGAAGACATATCTAAATAAAGCCAGCCACTGGTATATGTATAAAATGTTTTTTTTTAAAAGGTTACACTAGAAATTTACACTGATAACCTTTAAAGAAAAAGACAAGGGGTTGAGGCCAAGAAATATCTTTCATTTTTAAACATATATAATGTTTATATAATATACTGAATATATCATGTGTATATATTTTAATTTTTCAAATACAAATAAATCATAAAGTATTAAGTAGACCATGAGAAAAGAAGCATTAAGTTGCCACGACAACAAAATTAAGTCTCAAGGGTATGGAAAGCACAGAGGATTAGATAGTACTAAATACCCTTTAAGGGGGTAGAATGTGGTATTTTTGTAGGAAATGGAGTATAGCAGTGGCCAGAAAGGACACATTGCTATTTACCACACCAAAATGTTGGATTTGTGATCAAAAGAAGTCACCCTAAGAAAAATACTACTACTAAATTCCTCCTACTCTTTACTCTCAACCACTGGCTAGCTTTAGGATTTAAAAAAAAGCCACATACAGAGTCTCGATCTCCACCTAAATAAAATAAAAAGTGAGAACTACATTAGTGATACCCAAGATCAATTTTTTAAATGAATTTTAGTTATTCTCAGTCAATTTAGACAAGTGAATGACAATTTATTAAGTTTTTCTATGAAGCTAACTTTAGTGAATTGAGGACTTTTTTATTCAATGATTTTGTCCTTCTCACTTTTTTTGATATTCAAGTGTTCTTTTATGATACGACGGCAACAGCTAATAACAGTTGTATTTTATTATCATGCTCTTAGAAAAATAAAAAGTTGGCACTTCTTTGTCCATCTTCCACACTTTTTAATACATTTTACTAGTCCATGAAATCCAGAAATGCCGGAACTACTATGGCAAATGCTAAGCATAGTTATTTTTGAGTCCAATGGAAGGTTTAAATCTCCTCATAATTTAATAAGGAACCACATTTACATAGAAATAGCTATCTATATCCCTGGAGGTATAAAGATGAATAGGACTTCAAAAATCATTAAGAAATCATTTAGAATATATGTTCATGCCCTTTGAATGCTTCAAATGGAAGATGCAATTATTTTATTCATCAAGTACCTATTGTGTATCTACCATGACGTGAATGTAAAACATTAAAATCATAAAACCTTGCTATGGTCTCACTTAAACTCTGAATAGCAAAACCAAGGGTTTGTCAGTAGGCAAGAAAAGTCAGACTGGAAATTACCAGTACCTGATATCAGGAAGTTATACACATGTCCAGTGAACAGAAATGCAAGCAATCAAGCAAAACTACCAAGATGAGTTGGCAAAATAAATAAAAATCTAGCCATAGGGTCTGTTTTAGGAGCAAACGTCCTTTCTCTAGAAAGAGATGGCGATGAATTAGGATACCTATTACTGAAACCACAGTACTGAAAAACGTATCTGGTTATCAGAATCAGAAATAAATATATTGAAACTGATACGTAAAAATAAGAACATAATAGCTAGTTTCATTACTAGCTTAGTAATGAACATTTCCTTTAAATTAGAAAGAGGTTGGTCCTATACTAAGGTCTGACTGAACTTTCAAATGAGCATTAAAAACTGTCAAATGAAAAATTTAGAGAGCTAAAAGGAAAGGGGAAAGGTCATTTAAGTGAAGTCTAGTATTCAGAAATAATACAGAAAGAGCTTTTTATTTCTCTGCCTTTGGAACAAAAGTGAAACCATCAACAAAGAATTATAAATAATAAACCCACTAAACTGCAAACCCTATACATGTAGTATGAGGTTTAAATTACATCTTAATTTGTTGTGTACAAAATTACCTGTGCCAGATGTTACATCCTATACTATTCTTTACATTTCTAGTACTGAAGAAACTAAGTTTAAGAGTCTTATGGTTAAATGACTGTAATTCTTGAAGTCTAGAGCTTTACATACTGTTTAGTAAAAAGTGCTTCACAGATAATATATTTAAATCAATAAAATCCCTTAAGAATAAAAAAAATTGTTTATGTGCCTCCTTATTAAAAGCTGTCAACATCTTAATCCCCAGATTTTGTTATTTTACATGGCAAAAAGGAGCTTGCAAATGTAATTAAGATTATGGGCCATAAATTAGATTATCCTGGATTATCTGGCTTGGCCCAATATAATACCTTGAGTCTTAAAAAAAAAAAAAAAAAAAAAAAAAAAACAAGAACCTTTCTCACAGTTGTTTTCAAAGAAAGAGAACAGGTCAGATGGCAATGTCAGAAGGACTGGACCCAGTATTGTTGGCTTTGAAGATGAAAAGAGGCACCCACAAGCCAAAGAAAGCAGGTACCCTCTAGAACCTAAAAAATGGCAAGGTATCATCACATTCTCTTCTACAGCCTCTAGAAAAGAATGCAGTGCTGTTGACACCCTCGTGTTAGCCCAGTGAGATGCTACAGAATTATAAAATAACACATTTGTATTGCTTAAACTACCTAGTTTGTGGTAATTTGTTACAGAAATAATATTTTCTAAAAACAGAAAACAAATGCAGTATATATTCTGTAAGTAACTAGGTGTACAAATTAAGATATTAATTTCAATTTACTCAACCCAATTTTAGAAACAATACACACACACACACACAAAGAATAATACACAAACATACAGATAAAAACATTAGACTAAAAAATAAGGTAATTTATATTCCAGTTAGTCTGACAACTAAATATCTGCCTAACCTTGGATAAACTATTTCTTTGCCATTTGGACACCAATTTCTCCATCCATAACATGAAATCTACAAAGCAATGGTTATAAAATAAATCATAACAGCAATTATAGTCAATACTATCTTAGACTCAAGAAACCTCAGGATTAAAGAGAATATAGAAATATCTATTAATTCAAGATTATAATAATGATAATAGCATTACATTATTAATTCCATTTATAACAATGAATTCTATACTAAATTATATAAACAATTAAAAGAAGAATGACTTGAGGCACCTGGGTGGCTCAGTCAGTTAAGTGTCCTACTTCTGCTCAGGTCATGAGCTCACGGTTTAATAGGTTTGAGCCCCGAGTCGGGGTTTGTGCTGACAGCTCAGAGCCTGGGGCCTGCTTCAGATCTGTGTCTCCCTCTCTCTCTGCCCTCACCCGGCTCACTCTCTCTCAAGAATAAACATTAAAAAAAATTTTAATAAATAATTTAAAAATGACTTAAAATGTGTAACAAAGCCGTTAACAGAAGAACCACATTTCAAGCCTGAAAAAAACAAAGATTTCTTAAAAGTCTATGATATAAAAAAAAAAATACATGGGTCTGATGAGTATGTACAAAATCCTGTATAAAAGATCAATTATAACAAGGTTATATATGTCATTTCTTAAAATGAATTCTGAGAGTGCACACTATCAGAATACTATAGTCCCTCATGAAGCTATCAACCATCAGTCTTCTACAGTGATACTTGTTAATACATCATGATAAAGGTTACCAAACCTCTTCAGCTGGAAACCTACCCCACTTTGGTTTGAGACTTCATTTAAGGGGGAAAAAAATGTCACTTTTTCAAGATTTTAAACAGAAAATATTTCTGTTGTGAAATTTTTGAATAATTTTTCAAATGAATTACTAAACTACTCCTAAAATAATGAATATCTTAAGACTATATCGAATATCTCTGATAGATAGTAATCACTGCCATTTATTATAAATTCCAGCTAGATCAAAGAAACATTTTCAAACCAAAATGAAAATCAAGGGCAAGAGGAAATCCCAAATCAAAATTTGAATTCCACAACTACTAGATATATTTATAACTCAAAAAAACTGAAAAAATAACTCCGTTTTAAGGGATTTAATCCACACATAATTCTGAAGTAGCACACACATTTTTTTGTTTTGTTAAAATTTACCACAGTTTATTTTTTCCCCACGTTTGTGTGTAGGAGCATCACTTTTAATCAGTTATTCTTAGAAATTTATGGCCCCAAATTCCAAGAAAGAATTCCCATATTGTTTGTTAGGTAAAAATAAACATTGAACTCTTCCTACCATCTAAGCATTATAAACGTTGTAACCAAAGAAGCTAGCCAAAACTACATCACCAATTATGTTTTCAGTTTGCTTGCCAGGGCATTTTTGTATTTCCTTTCACACATGCTATCTAGAACCTTTGAAGAATTAGTGATAAATTCCACTTTGCTAAGTATGTAGTTTAGGCATGAGTCAATATTAACTACTCTTTGTACAAGGCAACACACACCATTCTGGGGGAGGGGGTAGTGAAGAGAAATAGGTGTCTAAAGATCTTTTAATGCAACTGGGAAGGGAGCGAAGGAGGCAAAGACATCACCATTAAATGTGCATCCACAAAGCCCCGTGATGGGTACTTTGTGTTTTATACTGTTCAGAGATCCTGTTGTGGATGACAGAAGCTGATTCAGGCATATTTAAACAGAAAGGAAATTAACAGCTAACCTACTGAATCTAAGAAGTATGGAGAACCAGATTTGGAAAATGGGAAGGAATCAAGGAAATATAAGCAGAAGAGTCTTGGCTCAGAAATACTCTTGATTATGCTGCAAAAACCTCTTGCACTAGTACTGGGACTGCAGGACACTATCCCCTGGACACTTACCACCACTCCGGGAAATAATCTTTGTTCCCTGCATCACTGCGTAACTCTCCAGAGTCAAAGTTCCAGTAGGACTTGTGCTGGGACAAAGCTAGGTCATGTGCTCACTTCTTGCTGCCAAGTAAGAAATGGAATGTATGTCCCCTTTACTCTAACAAGGGTAAGCAGAATTCTGCCCCCACTAAGACTGATTCATTGGTGAATAAGTCCATTCCATGGACTGGTCATTCCACTGAAATGGAAAGAAGATTCAGATGTTGGACAGCCAACAAAATGGCAAGAACTCACTGCTGTCTACCCATTTGCTTTCCTAACATTCATATGCACCACTCATCCTTTATGTTAAAACAAACATCTACCCATTAAAATAAATCCTCCTGAGGTGCCTGGGTGACTCAGTCAGTTAAGCGTCTAACTTCAGTTCAGGTCATGGTCTTGTGGTCCGTGGGTTTGAGCCCCACATCGGGTTCTCTGCTGACAGTTCGGAGCCTGAAGCCTGTTTCAGATTCTGTGTCTCCCTCCCTCTATGTGTCCCTCCCCCACTTGTGCTCTCTCTCTCCCTCTCAAAAATAAATAATTATTAAAATAAATAAAATAGACAAATAAAATAAATCCTCTTGCCTAAAAACAATGACCCATTATAGAGTAGAAAATGCACTCATCTTCTCAAAGGGAAATGACCCAACATCTCAATGGTTTCTGTAGTTAGCTCCAAATTGAATATTTTATTCTTGGTGATATTTTATTCCTCTTCTAGTTATGATATAATCCTATCTTTATACAATGTAACTATGGTCTAAATTGTAAAGCAAACCACCAACATAACCCATACACAATAGTGTGGAAGAAAGGGAGATTACTTGAAATACATGGCAAAATAAAGAAGAAAACACAAATAAAAAAACAGTAGTCATATCTATAACTTTTCACAAGATATTTATAATATGTGGTGTGTGTGACTTTCCTTTTTCCTACCTACTTCATCTTTGCCTTCCTTTCAGACAGCATCTTAATTGGCCAGGGTTTGGTTTTGGGGGTCCTTCCAATATTGGAAGTAGTAGTTGTCTTCATTAACTTTTTGTAGCTTAGCAGATATATAACTTAGGTTCCATCCATACTTCTCCCTGTCCCCATTACATAGTAACAACCTTACATACTCCTGAAAGCCCAGAATCAATAACTTCTAATAACCTGTTAAAACCACCAGGTCCCCCTCCCCCTTGCCTATTTGCCTCTTTGTTCAATAGTGTCCAGAGCTCCAAGTAGCCAGGTATCAAGTCCCAGCTTTAATTTTCATAGAACCATTGTAGCCCTGAAGGAGCACTGCCCACTTGGATTCTAAAATCTTTAATGCAACACAGCCCAGGTGTCAATGGGCAGCTCCACTTTACTCTTGGTTCCCAGACTGATGTGTTTTGTCTAACTGAGAGCAAGTTTGTCTTAAAACGCATCTCTGGTCAAAATTAATTTATCAAAAATGTTTTTAAGAAATTTATACAGATAAAATGAAACTATTGTCTCTTAGGCTTTGAAATTCCTATACTTTGAAGAATTAAAATAAATAAATTCAATATTGCCTTTAAAAAACCTCTTGTTCAATTAACAACACAGGAAACAACGGATGTTGGCGAGTATGCAGAGAAACGAGAACACTTGTACACTATGGGTAGGAATACAAACTGGTGCGGCCACTCTGGAAAACAATACAGAGGTTCCTCAAAAAGTCAAAATTTGAAATGACCAGCAATTGCAACACTAGGTAGTTACCCAAAGGAGACAAAAATACTGATCTAAAAAGGCATATGTTCCCTGATGTTTACAGCAGCACTACCAACAATAGCCAAACTACGGAAAGAGCCCAAATGTCATTCAACTGAAGAATGGACAAAGAAGATATGGTATATATACAATGGAATATTACTCAGCCATAAAAAAAGAATCAAATCTTGCCATTTGCAAGAACACGGTTAGAGCCAGAGTGTACTATGCTAAGCAAAATAAGTCAGCCAGAGAAAGCCAAATACCATGCAATTTCACTCATTTGTGGAATCTAAGAAACAAAACAGACAAACATGGGGAGGAAAGAAAAAAAAAGAGGGAAGCAAACCCAAAGAGACTCCCAACTACAGAGAACTAAATTGAGGGTTGATAGAGGGAAACAGATGGGGGGGTGGGCCAAATGAGTAACTGGCATCAAGGACAGAACTAATGATGACCACTGGGTGCCACATGTAAGTGATAAAACATCAAACTTCACAACCGAAACCAATTTTACCATATATATTAACCAACTAGAATCTAAACAAAAACTTGAAACTAAAAAAAAGGGGGGCTACTTGTTCAGATTCTCAGAGAATAAAAAGATACATAATCTATTTTATTTAAGCCACTATGAATATAGCATGGGAAGAATCAGGTGGATATTTTGAGACACTCATCATTAAGATAATAAGTAATGGAAAATATTATTCAAACATTAGCAGATCTGTATAACTGCTACTTAAACTGGAAATTTTTAATTTCAGGTTTTGTATTCTTACCCAATACCCAGTCTTTTTTTCAAAAAACTCCTCTAGTATTACATGCTAAGTGAAGTTTTATAGCAATAGAGATTCTCGATAAAGCTAATTAAAAAGAAACATAAAATTACAAGACATAATATACTAAATCCTAAAAGTGCCGTAAACATATGTGCTTGTGATGAATTGTTACATTAATATCCCTCAATAAATCTCACTTCCTATATCCATCCTTGGTTGTCCCTTTCCTCACTGACACTAGATGTGGTCATGTGACTTGTTTTGACCAATGGAACACTAGCAAACGTGATTCAATCAGAAGCTTGATTTGGGTTTGCACATAGGACTTTCTCCTACTGAAATGCACCATTGTGAGGTGAAAAAATTTGAACTGGCATCCCTGAAAATGAAACACCACATGAAGTGAGAAACCCAGCCATTCCAGTCACCCTAGCTGACCATGGTGCCCTGATGATCTATTGGCTACATACAACCACATGGCTAAGTACAGGTGAATACAGCACAACTGAGTAGCCTACCAACAGAACTGTTATAAATAAATTGTCATTGTTTTAGACTCCTAAGTTTTGGAGTGTTTTCTTACACAGCATATCTGACAGAGGATGCTATAAACATCCTGTGTTATTAATACTGAACCTTTGTTATGCAAGAATGAATGGGAGGGAGAAAAAATGAATGGGAACAATAAGATTGTCCTGGAAACGTCTAGAAGGGCAAGAAAACTATCCCTTGGAAAAATGTATTAGCTCACACTTTTAAAAGTCAAGAGATTTTTGATGAAACCTTGTTTAAACACACTTAAATCACAGAATCCAGTGGATTCAGAAGGGAACATATAAATAATGACAGTGAAACCACAACTACGTTTCTTGTAATTTAATACTTTGGTCTTATGAGAAAACATGGATGCTTTAAGAATAAAATTATATACTACCTTCAAAAACTATGTAGTGTGGTCTGCCTTATGACTTAACATTTAAAAAAAAAAGTATCTTCTTTCTCCTAGAATATTTCCTTTAAAAATCATAATTCTGCCAATATAATTATAGACAAATTTCTAAAGATGTAATTTATATAAGCAGTCATTCTATTTATAAACGCCAAGCATCTCAGTCATTGTTCACTTAAATCAGTTGTTGACTTGCCTTTTATTTAAAAGTGGTAATTACAAGTTGCTTTGCATTAAGCCATCATTTTATCATTACGTTCTTGACAAAGCTTGGGAAAATATTTTAATATCTTAGTACTCATTAAACATTATCAATTTGTTTTTTTTAATTAGAACATGGAACAAATGCTTGAAGTAGAAGTCTTTGTATATTCTAGTACCCAAAGATGCTATGACAACTGCCATGAAGGAACATCAATTTAAAATGGCAGCGAAAGAAAATATGTCTGTAAATCTTTAATAAATTCAATATTAAATGTTCAATACATTTAATATAAGACTATATAAAAAGACTTTTAAAACTAGTTTTTAAATGGAGGCATTTATAAGTTGGGGCCAAAAGTTAAGCTTACACTAATCTCTCAAAATCAGTTGATCTAAATATAAACTAGTTTCATTTCATTTTCTAGATCCCAATACGTACCTAAAAAGGAATATCTAGTGATCCCACTAGATCCCACTAGAATATTGATAGATATTTCTAATTATGCCCTTCCATTTCTATTGTTTTTTTTTTTTACAATCCTTTCACATAAATAATTCTGACTTCAAAAATATTCTGCCTTGAACTTCCTATCAAGATGTGGCAGAGTGAGTTTATATTTAGACTTACCCTACCACAGCCCCAAACACATGGTAATGACAAAAGAGATAAGAAGAAAACTGCCTGAGGGAGGAGGAGGTGTGGGGGGGGGGGAGGATATTTAGCTAGACTTAAAGTACACCTTAATTGAAAAATGGGCAAAAGACCTGAACAGACATTTCACCAAATAGGATATATGGATGGCAAATAAGCACATGTAAATATGTTCAACATCATTAACCAATAGAGAAATGCAAATAACAATGAGATACTAGTACGTACCTATCAGAATGACTAAAATAAAAATACTGACAATAACAAATGCTAGTGAGGATGCGGAGCAATTAGAATTCTCACACATTGTTGGGGGATGTAAAATGGCATAGCCACTCAAGAAAACAGTTTGGCAGTTTCTTAAAAGTTAAACATACACTTACCATAGGACCCAGCAATCCCAGCAATCTAGGTATTTACCCTAGAGAAACGAAAACATATGTTCACACAAAAACCTGTACATGTTTATAGCAGCTTTGCTCAAATACTCCGAGAAAAAAAAAAAAAAAAAAAAAAAAACACCCAAATGTCCTAACTGTCCTCTGACTGGTGGATGGATGAACTGTGGTACATTTGTACAACAAAATGCTACTCAGCAATAAAAATGAATGAACTACTGATATATGCATCTTGGCTGAATCTCAAAAACATGCAGAATGAAGGAAACTAGTCTCACATAACATATGTTAACCTTTAACATAAGGTTAAATAATGTATGATTCCACTGATACAACATTCTTAAAACGATAAAACTACAGTGATGAAGAAAAGAACAGTGGTTGCCAGAGGTTATAGGTGAGGGAGGGCATAATGAAAATGAAACAGCATGAGAGGTTTTGGTTTAATGGGATTGTTTTCTATACTGACTATGGTCATGGTGACATGAATCTATATATGTGTTAAAATTCACACAACTATGCCAAAAAAGGAAGGAGGATACAATAAGTGAAGGGAATTAAGTGCACACTTATCTTGATGAGCACTGAGTAATATCTGGAATTGCCGAATCACTTTATTGCACATATGAAACTAATATTATGCTGCACATTAACTACATTAGAATTAAAATAAGATTAGGGTATCCTGGTGGCTCAGTCGGTTAAGCGGCCAACTTCAGCTCAGGTCACGATCTCACAGTTGATGAGGTTGAGCCCCACATCAGGCTCTGCTCGGAATACTCTCTCTCTTTCCCTCTCTCTCTGCCCTTCCCCCATTCGTATACACACGCTCACTCTCTCCCCCCCCAAAATAAATGAATAAACTTTAAAAAATAATAATTTAATTTTAAAAAAGTTAAAAAATTAAGAATTATATATTTACATAAATATTGTAATAATTAAATAAACAGTATTTAGATATTTATATTTATTCCCCACATTCCTATCATATGATCCAGAAATAAAATAAAAATGTAAAGTGGTGAGCAGAGCTAAAGCTACAAACCTCCTGAGCTCCTTTGTACAGAAGAAAGCAGTAGCAGATTTTCAATTCCTGTTGAGTAATAGGAACTAAAGTTGGGTAGCCCTAGCAAAGACCACAGCTAGACTCACTTCTTGAACTTACACCTTCAACTGCTACTGAACCACTACAACCCTAGTCTCTGGAAAGAAAGCTGAGGGAGGAAAAAACTACTGTCAAAGTACTACTGAGACTAAGGCTTTAAAGGAATTGCAGAGAAGGAGCCCAAAAACCTGAAAAGATATTATTCCCCTCAAGTTGTTGACTTGCTTCTAAACTGCACATATATAAGGCAAAACTTAAGAATGCCATGAGGAAAAAGGCAGCTGGGAAGTTAAAGATCTGAGTGGAGATTTCAGTAACCTCACAACTGAGGAGATTGCAATGTAAGGCCTGGCAATTTAAAAGGACCTTGATAAAATAACCTGGCCTTTAAGCTGAGACTTCAGAATGGCCTGAGTTTAGGACTAAAGGTCCCCACATCGAATAAGAACAAAAGTGAAATAGATCAATCCTAACAAAGCCCAAAACAAGATCACAAAAGATCACTCACAAAACATACATACAAGTATTTTACATCAAAATGCCATTCCTGTTTTAAGTGTAAACCTTCAAATACTTATGTTCCTATTGCATGGATTTAAAACAGCTAATTCGGGTGAGGCCAGTTTGTGTCCATAGTACCTCAGTATTCATATAGCTGTTGCTCTGATCTAATAATAAGCTATTTTACCTTCTATCCTCTTTTCTGCTTCCTATGAATTCAGCTGGTATGAGATTCAACTTAACATAAGTTAATTCAACCTAATGAAATCTTATTAGTTCAGCTGTTCTGCTAAATCATTCATGTTCCTAGTTCCAATCAGATTACATGAAATCATTTTTATACACAAAAAGATAAAAAGATTGCTTGTCACTCTATTTACTGGTGTTCTCTAGAACCTGGTTCCCGCTCCTAAGTCTAAATGGCTATGGTTGGAAAGAACAGTATCAAAAGATACAAAATGCATACCTGCCTGGGCATACTTCTTATGCAGAGCCCAGTAATATAGAAGCCATATCCCTTAGAAAGATATGCAGGTGGAAAGTCAATCAATCACTTCAGAGTCTAGGCTAAAGCCCAACAGAGTCTCAAAAATAATACTTGGCCTCTGCAACCTCCTTTTAAATCATTCAATATGTATTGACTATCAACTATATGTGAATAATATTACACCATATGGCAAATAATTGTGTACAAGAGGGTCCCCATACTTAGAAAGAATGCAATCTAGTTGAATAGTATTCATATACATGAAACATTTAAATAACAAATACAAGGAAGAATGATTAAATGCCAAAATAAATAGAAACCACTGAAAGTAAGGATTTGAAAAAAGTTTTAAAATACGTTTAGATACTCATCACACAAAAATGTTTTAGTAGTCACCCATTCATTCACAGGTAAGTTCACATTCATCAAAGCAGACTCAGTAAGGGGACCTGGGTGGCTCAGTAGGTTAATCGTCCGACTCTTGATTTTAGCTCAGGTCATGATCTCATGGTTCATGAAATTGAGCCCTACATAGGGCTCTGAACTGACAGTGTGGAGCCTGCTTGGGATTCTCTCTCTCTCTGTATGCCCCTCCATTCCCACTCAAAATAAATAAACAAACAAAAAAGCAGATTTCAGGAGAAATCCCAAATACTAAAACAAACCCTATTTTTGAGGATAACAACTCTATTTCAGATGATTTTGTGTAAGCTTATTCTTAAACTTTATTATGATAATGCATTTGGTAGTATAGTCAATATAAAAATGGAATCCATCTCTCTGTGAACTCTTTCAAAAGAATGATTCTTTTAAAAAATAGGATGAATCATTTACTTGTTCAATAAATATTTATTAAGCATCTGCTGTATGCTAGACACTGTCATAGATGCTAGCGAGATAGTGTGATAAACAATACAGACATTTATAAAATAGCCACTTCATTCTCCTTTTGATAAACATTTATGAATACTATATCAATTTAGGAAAGAAAATAAAAATTATCACTTGATAATATTATAGAATACAATTTAAACAAATGTGTGCACAGAAATGTACATATATATTTGATATAATATACCATATGTGTAATATACCATTCTATGTAATCTACCATATGTTCAGGATCTGCTACAGAGATTTTATTTTGTGACACAATATACAAACACTGGGTGCTTATGCTACTACCATCTTCTGTGTTTTGTTTTCTGTTTTTAAACTAGTAACTTGTTTATCCTTCAAATCCTGAATCCACTTTTGTTCCAATATTTTAAATCTGTACATTAACATTACCTATCACAAATGAATAAACATTTTTCCAAACAAGACATACAGATGGCCAAGAGACACTATGAAAAGATGCTCAATATCACTTACCATCAGGGAAATGCACACAAAACTACAATGAGATACCTCACACCTCACACCTGTCAGAATGGCTAAAATCATCAACACAAAAAACAATAGGTGATAGCAAGGATGTGAAGAAAAGGGAACCTTCTTGCATTACTGGTGGGAATGCAAACTAGTGCGGCCACTCTGGAAAACAATATAGAAGTTCCTCAAAAAGTTAAAAATAGAACTACCCTATGATCCAGCAATCACACTACTAGGTATTTACCCCAAGAATACAAAAACACTAACTCAAAGGGATACGTGCATCCTGATGTTTATAGCAGCATTATCTAATCTACAATAGCCAAATTATGGAAACAGCCCAAGTGTCCATGGATTGATGAATGGATAAAGAAGATGTGGTATATATCTATACACATGCAATGGAATATTACTGAGCCATAAGAATGAAATCTTGCCACTTGCAATGACACAGATGGAGCTAGACAGTATTATACTAAACGAGATAAGTCAGTCAGAGAAAGACAAATACCATATGATTTCACTCATATGTGGAATTTAACAAACAAAACAAACAAGCAAAGAGGGAAAAAAAGAGAGGGAAGCAAACCAAGAAACACACTGGAAACTATAGAGAACAAGGTGATGAGGATTAAGGAGTGCACTTGTGATGAGCACTCGGTGTTGTATGGAAGTGCTGAATCACTATATTGAAACTAATACTACACTGTATGTTAACTAACTGGAATTTAAATTAAAAAAAAAAAAAAAACCATAGTGAACAAACTGATGGTTACCAGAAGGGAAGTGGGTGGGGGTATGGGTTAAATAGATGATGGAGATTAAGGAGTGCGCTTGTTGTGATGAGCATCAGGTGATGTATAAAACTGTTGAATCACTATATCGTATACCTGAAACTAATAAAACACTGTAATTATACTTACATAAAGACATTAAGAAAAAATATATTATCTGTCATATATTGGCTGAGAACTATCAAACCCTTTATATTGTACTATGTATGTACGATTCTATCTATTCTTGCCATAATAATTTGTACTGGAAAATTCATTCAACTTAGTAGGAATAAAATCCTTACATGCCCATTTTAACAGAATGAAAGTGAGGTAATTAGGATCATTTCTAAATGTTGAGTCTCTGAAAGTCTGATTCCCTGACTATATAATTGACAGTATAAGAGCAAAGCATAGGTAAAATCCAATCACCTAATAGGTTCTGTACCTAATTTAAAATGTCATTAGTCCCATTGTTGAACTGACCATTCTACAGAACCTAACCTCAAGCTAATTTCTGTCCCCATCTCTACCCTTGATTATACATCCATCTTAGCATAAATCATAAGTCCATGTGGTTTTCAAACATTAAAAACTCAGAAAATCCAGGAAATAAAATATCCTAAAATGTAAACTTTTAGATATGTAGCCAAAAATTTTTAATTTGTACTAAATTATATCTAATACCATTTCACAATCAAGATGAAATGAAATAAGGCTTTTTGATAAAATTAAAAAGGAAGTTAAAGCCAAGAAATTAAAATTCATATTAAAAACCAATAATTTAGATTAACTGAGAAATTAAATGAAAACCACAAAAAAGAACCAAATGAGTATTTGAGAACTTAAAAGTACTCTATTTGAAATTAAAACTTTAGTGGAAGAGTTTAACAATATACTGGAGACGGTAAAAGAAAGTGAATTTGAAGACCGATCAATTAAAATTATTCAACCTTGCAGAGAGAAAAAGGACTAAAGAAAAATGAGTAAAGCTTCAGGGACCTAAGGACCAATATAAGATGATCTAAAATATGTGTAATTTTGGTCCTAGAGGAAAAAAGAATGAGATTGGGGCAGAAGAAATATTTAAAAAATAATGGCCCAGAACTTCCCAAATATGAAGAAAAACACCAACTTTCAAGCAGTGTAGCCAATCCCAAGCAGAATAAATATAAAGAGAACCACATCTGGGCATATCATAGTCAAATTCATAAAAATCAAAGATAAGGAAAAATACTAATCGAATGCAGTCAGAGAGGGGAGAAAGAAAGAAGGAAAAAAGACATCATGTACAAGACAATCAAGGAGACTACTACTCATTGGAGATCAAAAGAATACAATGATGTCTTTTTTTAATGTTTATTTATATACATTTAATATAATGTATTAAATGAGAGAGAGAGAGAGAGAAGAGAGACAGACAGAGAGTGCAAGCAGGGGAGGGGCAAAGAGAGACAGACACTGAATCTGAAGCAGACTCCAGGCTCTAAACTGTCAGTAGAGCCTGACACAGGACTTGACTCGTGAGCTGTGAGATCATAACCTGAGCTGAAGTTGGACGCTTAACTGACTCAGCCACCCAGGTGTCCCTAAAATGAGGTCTTTAAAATATGAGGGTGGGGAGGTGGGAGGGTAGAAGCAACCTAAAATTTTATATTCAGCAAAAATATCCTTCAAAAGTGAGGGTGAAATAAACACATTTTCATCTAACCCAAAACTGAGAGATTCCTTGCCAGCCTATCTACACAATAAGAAATACTAAAGGATGTCCTTTAGGCCAAAGAGAAAGGATACCAAATGGATACTTAGACTTACAGAAAGGAACAAAGAGCACCAGAAATGGTAAATAAGTTGGTAAAATATAAAGACTATGTTTTCTTTCTTCTCATTTCACTTAAAAGTCAAACTATTCAATGCAAAATACAACAACACTGTAAAGTTTATAATATACATAAAAGTAAAATGTATAACAAAAATTACATCCAAAAAGGGACAAGAAAATGGAATGATACTCTTGTAAGGTCTTACACTGGAATTTGGACCCAGGAAGCAGGGCAAGTCAGGTGGAAAATGAGACATCAACAGAGAGATGTAGGAAAGGTTAAATGTGAGTTAACTTTCCAAGGAAATAGAACTATTCTTATCTTATGTTGGTGACTATATGGAAAAATATATGGATACGTTGTCAATTGGGGCAAAAGAGGTGACTGGATCATAGATGTATCTTAACATGCTAGAAGCTAATCCAGGCTTCTACAGAGGAGTAGGAAAACTCCAAAAAACAAGAAGAAGCTACAAGATCTCTTGAGATACAGGATCAGGACTTGCAAAATAGCCTTCAGCCATATTCAATTGGCCAAAGTAAATAAAACAAGGGTGAGACAAAAGGCCCTACTTCACAATGAAAGGAGAATCCAAAAACTGTGCCCTTTTTTGCAATTTACTACAGTATATTTAATAAAGAAAAGGAGAGGCAGTTTACTAGCAGTGAAACCAAAGAGTTGATGGTCATTGGAACATGTGAAGCAGACAGGATGCAAAGAACTGTAAATATGTACCAAATAACCACCAAAGAAACTCAAAAGTTGAGACTTGATGAGAATTTCTTTAAATGACAAGAAGGGTCATGGAAATGGCATATTACGTATCCTTACTATTGAAACAATCACAATGAAAAAGCCTAAGTGGGGTTGCCAAAAATGCCATTAAAAAAAAAAAACCTGTGTTTTTTTAAAGCTAAGTTAATATAACTTAAGGACTTCACAAAATGCTACCAAATCTGACTGGATGACTTATCAATATTAGCACAGTTGGAAATACCTTAGCATTATTTTGTATGAATAAATTTTTCAATATTTCTTTTACATTAATTCAAATTGATAACACTTGTTTTAGAAAGGTGAGTAACATCAATGGATTCCTTTCAGTTACATGAAAACATTTAAAATCGGTATCAGTCAGTCATAAATAAGCCAAAAATCACAAGTTAACAGCTTTTTATTAACTGAATATAGTAACTTAAAAACTAGATACCTGAATAACTCAGCATTCTTTTGAAAAGTACAAACAAGGGTTCACTTTACTAATTCTATTAAGTAGATATCACTGAATGTGAGATTTTGAAATATCTTTCTTTTTATTTTAATGTTTATTCATTTTTGAGAGACAGAGAGAGACAGAGCATGAGTGGGGGAGTAGCAGAGAAAGAGAGGGAGACACTGAATCCAAAGCAGGCTCCAGACTCTCAGCTGTCAGCCCAGAACCTGACATGAAGCTCTCACAAACCGTGAGATCATGACCTGAGCCAAAATTGGATGCTTAACCGACTGAGCCACCCAGGCACCCCTGAAATATCTTTTTTAAATTCCCTCACTGAAAACCACTAATTTCATTCAAATAGTTAATTAGGTTGTCTTTAAGTCATTTATTTCGCTGAAATAAAGGTGTAGTGTAATAGAATGTAGTGGGATTAACAACATGGACAAGCCAGACTACCCAGGCTTAAATTCCAGCTCCACCAGAAAGCTATGTGTATCACTCCAGTTCTCTGTGCCGTAGTTTCCTCATAGGTAACACTGGGAAAATAAGCCACACTACCTCATCAGATTATTAACTTTAGAACTGAGTTAACATATATAAAGTGCTCAGTACAGAGACTGATATACAGTAAACATATGTGTTAATGATAATTATTATTAGAAGTTTTCTCATGTTATATAGAAAAAGCCCAGGATTGGGGCTTATATTTTGATTCTGCCACTTGTTACATCTCTGAGCAATTTACTTGACTTCTATGAGCCTCCTCCACTTCCTTACCTATAAAATAGTGGACTCTAAGGTCTCTTTCAGTTTGAGAATCTCTCATCATGTCGTAACATTAAGGAGAAAATTCACAGCTACTTCTCTCTTATTAAATTAGGAGCTCATATCATCTCTTTCCCCTGCTCATTCCGAAATTATTTCTTTCTCCCTTCTCATTTGCTTTCACTCATTTTAATATCTAACTAATTTTCTTCAGATTCACCAGTCCCATTTTTTTTCTTACTTGTCTCTGCTGGTATTTCCCTAAGGGCTTGAGACAATTATATTCTTACTTGTCTCTACTTAGACCATTTCCTATAATCCCAGTTTAGCTGTGGTTTGCCACATTATTATTATAGAGGGAATAAGAACACCAATAGAACAACGTTTTTACAGCATTTTTCATTTAGGTCTCATAAGCATTACCCTGTAAAAGGTTATCACATCCAGAGAAAGAAAGTGATTTGACTCATAACATGGAAAGCCAGAACGTAAAACTAGGATAAACACCTCAAAATATTGTTTTAATATTTTAATTTTTAATATTCATTCCTCACTGTTTCCCTGTCTTACTAGAATGAGCATGAAGTTAGTTACTGAGAAGACCTAATTTTGAGCACCAACTCTGATACTTACTGTTTGACTTTGTACAGTATATATCACCACTCTAAACCTCAGTTTCCACATTTATAATACTGGGATAACAAAAAGTTTTGTAAGAATAAAACAACAACAACAAAAAATATGTTTCATAAAATAAGGATCTATACTTTTTTCAACACCTTGTTGTTGCTGAAACCTGTCTATCTCTGATTCATTGCATAAGTGTATTTTCTCCCCTTGGCCAATGTAGTAGCATAGTATTTTATCAGTTTTTACTCACTGTTCTGAATTAACCCTCTAGTTCTCAGACTCTTGCTTCTTTTTTATCTTCTATGTTTGGAAAAGTAAATTCCGCTGAACAGAACATGGTCACCCAAAAATTTGTTGAGCATCAACATGCCAGGAACTGTGAACCAGAAAATAATATACGAGAAAAAGGAGAGACTTCCTAAAATGAGAGAAATATCATTAAAAGCAGCAGTCTGAGAAATTTTTTACCCACCTATAAGAAGCTGAGAGATCTTTTTCCTCCTCTTTATTTCTACTCCTTTAATTCTAATTCCTTCCCCCTTCTCTGTCACAAAGAGGAAGAGAACATAAAGAAGAATGAGGAAAAGCTAGGTTCAGATGCAAAGGCTACACCAGGGAAAATGAAATAAACAGCACTCCTAACACTTACATATATCCTTACATAAAGCATCAGTAACTAAGAAACGGGAAGAAAAACAAAATTACTAAGCATGTACAGCTTGCCTATTATTGTTTGAGGTTCAAGTATATTATCATAATTAATATCTATACAATCTTGAGGGACAGGCACACTTATTTCACTCAAAAAAAATATTTACTGGGCATTTATTATGTGCTAGGCACTGTTTCAGTTACTAGGAATATATCAGTAAACAGAACAGATGAAGATCCCTGCCCTAGTGAAGCTTATTCTAACAAAGGGAAAAGACAATAAACAATTAATTCAACATGTAAATTAAAAACTGTTAAATGGCAATAAATGCTATAAAAAAAATAGAGCAGGTAAGGGGAATTAGGAGTATACAAGGGAGGCATATATGTGAAAAAGAGAGTTTGAGAAGGTAACATTTAAGGAAGTTGGTCCTGTGGTTCCTGGGAGCCACTAGAGAATTCTGAGCAGGGAAGTGAAACATTTTACTGACTTTTTGAAGGGATCACTTGGCTACTGCATTAAGACTGTAAGAAGGGGTATAAGAGGGCAACTGAGAGACAAGTTAACAGATTATTGTAGTAATCCAGGTGAGAGATAAAATGGTTTGGACCAGGGTAATAGCAATGGAAGTAATGAGAAATTAACGTATTTTAAATACATTTTCATATTTTGAAAGTATGGCTTGACAAGCTTTTGATTACAAATTGGTTGTGGGAGTAAGAAAGAATCAAGGGTGGCTCCAATTGGAAAAATGTAGTAGACATTTACTGAGCTGAAAAATATTGTGGCAAAAGCAAGTTTTGAGCAGGAAATAAATAATTTGGATAGAGACATATTAATTACACACTGTTAATTAGACATCCAAATGGCATTGTCAAGTAGTACATACACATATATAGTCCCTACTTGACAGACGTCGATAGATATAGACATAGGACTGTGGCATTCAAGAGAGGGGTCTTAAATGGAGATATAAATATAAATTGGGCAGCTGTCAGGATGTAGTTGGTATTTAGAGCATGGTCACAAGGGAGTGAATGGAGATAGAGAAGCGAACCAAAGACAGATACCCCAACTTTTAAGAGAGTTGAGGAGGAAAAATGATACAGGAAGAAAGATCTTTTAAAGTACAATTTCCTGGAAGCCAAGAAGGGATAGGCAAGAGAGAATAATCAACTGTTACCAAATGTTGCTGCTAAACTAAGTCAAGGGAGATGAGTATTGAGAAATGAACTAATAAAAGATGTTTTAAAAATAAAAATAGCAGTAGGTTTTGTCTTCTGATGGCAGTGATGCAGTACTGAGAAAACTTTAGTGAGAGTGGAGAACTGATGGAGCAACATTATCAAGGATGTGTAAAGAAATAGAATATAATGCATAATAGAGGAACTCGCTTTAGAAAAGTTAAAATAGGTGAGAATATAGAGTAAAGGAATTAGAGATATTGGTAGGTAGATAGATATGGTAAAAGGAGTCTATGAGAGTTCCCTTCTGATTGCTTCAATTTTTTTTCAGTGACACAAGAAGCAAAATCATCAGCTGAGGACAAGATTGGGGAAAGGATTCTGTCAGGAAGTCTGATGAGAGAAAACATGAAATAAGCTGTCTAAGAAAATAAAAAAATAAATAACCTAGGAAAATATAGTATGTATGCCAGGTAATATGAAGGACTCACTTGATGTTTGTGACCATGAATTTAAAGTAGAACTAGTCAGCACAATTTTGCATTTTCTTCTAGATATACAGGTCCACAGGTACAGATTGAATTTAAAGGAAGATTGGATTCTACCTGGGTTATACTTCTCCTGAGTATGACGAACTTAAAGTCAGACAAGAAAATTAAGGGGTAAATGCCAGGGAGTTGAGGATGCATGCTACAGATAATAAAAGCCCATAAAATTTAAGTTGGATAAAAGAGGAAGTGATGGCTGAAGGAATAGAGGGACAATTTAAAGAGGTAGGATCAGTAAAACAATTATTATTTCTATTTTATAAATTACAACTTAAGTAAATTGCCCAAATCACACAGCATTTTAGTCATACAACTAGAAAAGAATCTGAATCCAGATATGCCTCATTCAAGTCACTCTTTCCATGGTACCAACAACACCAACTTGTCTTGTAAATTTAATTTTCATTGGCATGCCAAACTCCACTAGGCTGGACCTAAGGCAAAATTACAAGTTAGACCATTTTTCCCAGACCTCTTTCACCTCCCTCTTCTTCCATGGCCCAAATGTTAAGAGCCTTTCAGAGTCCAAACGCACACATGAGTCTTGCCCTCCCCAATTTGTACAGAGTTACTTTTCCCTGCCAATCTGAAGCACTAAGAATTGCTCTAAATGTAAAAATATCTATAAATGACTAAATAAACCTAACCTTCTTCATGGGTATTCTCATTCAAACAGGGTGTCTGGTTAACCCACTTTAAAGTACACTGTGAAATATATTAGGTAGAAATAGTTGAGCTGGACCAAGAATTTTTTGTTAACTTTTATTATTTCTAGCATTCTCTCCCTTAAAAAATATACCCTTTACAAAATCCCACAATACTGAATTATCTTCTCTCAGAGAATAAGAAAGTGATGATACTACATGTCATGGATCAGACCCAAACTTTTGTTAAAGATGTTTTATATTTAGAAACTTAAATATTACAAATTGAAGTAAATTGAAAGTAATAAATAAGTAAATTGAAAATGAATTATAGTAAGTCTGGCACTACCTGGCAAAGGAAAAACTAAATGTAACCACTTTGAGGACTCTTCTGTAATTATGAGTAAACAGTTAAAAAAAAATCTTATTTATAATTTATGTCAAGACTATCATTTTCAGGGGTGTCTGGGTGGCTCAGTTGATTAAGCGGCCAACTTCAGCTCAGGTCATGATCTCGCGCCCTGTTGTCAGGCTCTGGGCTGACAGCTCGGAGCCTGAAGCCTGCTTCAGATTCTGTGTCTCCCTCTCTCTCTGCCCCTCCCCTGCTCACGCTCTGTCTGTCTCTCTGTCTCTCAAAAATAAATAAATGTTAAAAAAAAAAAAAAGACTATCATTTTCAAAGAACTATCAAATTACCATAATAAGAAGGTTTCAATCCTGAATACACACCAAAGTATCATCCCTGATGACCTTAGAGGGCAGATCTACTATAAATACTACACATCTTTGTATTTATTTTTAGTTCGTATGTGTAGTAAATTTTATTATAATTTGTAATTATTCTTTTCACCTTCCTTCAAAAAGATAATCCTCTGCACCTGTTCCTAAGTAGCTTGTGGTATTATAGAGAGGTAAACATCTCTGCCTCCATTGACTTTGGCTTTGGCCATTGATGTGCTTTGGCCAATGACATAAACATTCAACCAGAAGTTTCAAGAGCCACTGTGTATTTCTGCCAAATCTCTTTCTTTTTTTCCCTGTTATAAGAACAGCATGTCCCAAATAGAAGTTGTTCTCCAGCCTGGATCTCAGAATCAGAAGACACATGGAACAAGAGCAAAGCTACTGCCAGCCTTAGCTAACACATAGCAAGAACGAAACATAAACCTTTGTTGTTGTAAGCCAATGAAACAGTGAAGTATTGTAATCTGTTATGCGGCCTAACTCAGCAAAAGTTAATACAGCATGTATTACTTTTATAACCAGAAAAAAATACATTTCACTGCTTCAATCTTTAAAGACATCAGTTATTGTGATATCTCAAAAGCAAAAAAATGAATTGAAATCATATTCTTAACATATCAGAGAGCTTATAAAGTAAGAAGTAGATAAACTAAAATTCCAAAAGAGAATAGAAAAGCCCTTGCTAGGTGAGTTGACAATCATCTGCTATTTTTTTCCTAGGAGCATTTAAACATTTAGGGCATAGACTAAGGACAGAGATTGGTCCAGGCAGAAGGACTGGGAAAAACAGAAAGCAGCAGAGCTTTTTAGTGTGGTGGACTAAAAATCAGAAAGTGCCAAATGCAAGGCTAAAAGCGATATTTGCTGAGTTCTATGATGATGCAGGAGGCTGGGAGAATGAGGTAGAATGGCAGAGTGAATCCTCCTCAGTCCCTTGGTACTTAAGAGAAAACCTGCTAGAAAAGGGAAATAACCATAAGCAATACATGACAGGTTTTCAGTATTTGCCTGAATTTGAAGCAGTGTGAAGCAAGAGATCAAAAGGCCAACCTCAAAACCTCCAAAGAACAGAACTGAATCTCCTGAAGTCTTTCAGGACTATAAAGAAATAACCTGACAGTTTCTTAGTCAATAACCAAGTAGCTCAAGGTTGGCAAAAGAGAGATGACTAACTAAATCTTACTAAAACTGTAATCCAGACTGACCCGAATTAAATTCAGTTCAATTCTTAATTAAATTGTAGTGTCAGCACCTCACCCAATTGGCTCAACAGTTGAAAAGGAAAATCATCTCTGGAGGAAGAGATTCTTTTCAGCCTCTATCTAGTTAAAGTATATAGTGTTTACTATATACCTTGAAAAAATGAACATCTATTAATATAACCACCCTACCTTTCTTTTCAATATTATTCATGGTATATTTTCTCCTTCCTTAACAACGTATATGAAGAGACAAGAAAATATGACCTGTAATCAAGACAAAAAGCAGAAAACAGAAGCAGTCAGAAATGATGCAGGTAATGGAAAGCAAAGACTTTAAGCAATTATTAATATGTTCGTAAACAGAGAAAAACCAGACAAAATATATAAAAGTATGGAGACAGTCAACAAAAAATGGAAATCTATTAAAAAAGAATCACACAGACTATCTAGAATTGAAAAAATAAGATAAATTAAATTCACTGGATGGATTTTTTTTTTAATGTTTATTTATTTTCGAGAGACAGAGAGATAGATCATGAGCAGGGGAGGGGCAGAGAAAGAGGGAGACACAGAATCAGAAGCAGGCTCTAGGCTCTGAGCTGTTGGCACAAAGCCCAACGCGGGGCCTGAACCCACAAGCTGTGAAATCATGACCTGAGCCAAAGTAGGACGCCCAACCGACTGAGCCACCCAGGCACCCTTGGATGGGTTTAATATTAGTCTGGGCACAGCAAACGAGAGAACTAGTAAACTTAAAAAACAAGTTAGTAGATAGGATGCCTGGTTGGCTCAGTCAGTTGGGCATGTGACTCTTGATATTGGCTCAAGTCATGATCTCACAGTTTGTGGGATCAAGTCCTATATCAGGCTATGTGCTAACAGTGCAGAGCCTGCTTGGGATTCTTTCTCCCTCTCTCTGCCCCTCTCCTGCATTCTCTCTCTCTCTCCCTCTCTCTTTCTCTCTCTCTCTCTCTCTCTCTCTCAAAATAAATAAAAAACCTTTAAAAATGGGGGGGGCGGGGAGTAGAAATATCTAACTCATAGAAAGAAAAGAATAGACAGAATAAGTACAATAGACATCTGACATCTAATGATGACAAAACATCTAATAAGGTTGGGGAGAGAGATTAAGGTGGAAACAATACATAAAAATATTTATTTAAAATTTTTCCTGAACTGGTGAAAAACATCAACCTAGTAAACCCCAAATGAGATAAATGCAAATGAAATCATCCTTAGACACCACACAAACTGTTATAAACTACAAACAAAAACAAAATCTTGAAAGTAGTCAAGAAATGCACATTACCTTTAAAGAAGCAACAATAGGACTGATGGCTGACTTTTCAATAGAAATTATGGTAGCCAGAAAAGGAATATTTGTAGTGCTGAATGAATAAAAGATGCCAACCTAGAATTCCGTATGAGGAAAATTTTTCTTCAAAAAGTCAGAATAGAGACATTCACAGACAAAAGCTAAGAAAATTTGAATTTAGCAGATCAGCACTAGATGAAATATTAAAGGAATTACTTCAGGATAAAGGGAAATTATCCCAGATGGTAGCAAAGAACTGCAAAAATGAATGAAGGGCACTAGAAAGGGTATATATGTGGATAAATACAAAAGAATATTGATCGTTTAAAAAATGTCTATGTGGTTTATAACACATCTTGAAGTAAAATATTTGAAGAAACAGTACATAGCAGGAGTAAAAGAAATTAAACTGTGTTAGGTTTTCCATTGTTCAATAAGTAGTAAAAGCACTGATACTAATAAGTCAAAGGTATTTATAAAATCTCTATGATAACTAAAAAATTATAATTATGGAAGCTCTATTCAAAAGGCTAATAAAAATGAAATTTAGAAAAATTGGCAAATAAAAAAATAGAAAAGAAGAAATTTCTAAAAACAAAGAACAAAAAAAGGAAAGAATATATGAGATAGAAAAGAATGAGAGAAATGACAGATTTCTATCCAACTATTATTAGTAATTACATTAAATATAAACAGAATAAACATTCCAGTTAAAACACAAAGAGTGTCAAACTGGATCAAACATGACCCAATAATGTGCTATTTCCAAAAGACATACCTTAAATATAAGAATACAGATAGGTTGAAATAAAAGGAAGGAAAAAAGTAAACCACAGAAATACTGATGAAAAGAAAGATTAAGTGATTATATTAAGTTCAAAGTTGACCTCAAGGCAAGAAATACTACTAGAGATAAAGGACACTCACAATGACATAATGGTTCAACCATAAATTGTAACAATTGTAAATTTTTATATACCTAATAAGAGCTCCAGAACATATATATAAAGGAAAAGCTGAAAAAAACTGAAAGGAAAAAAGACACAAATCTACAGTCATAGTTGGTGACTTTAAGATTCTTGTCATAACTGATAAAAACAGCAGGAAAAAAAGAGTCTTTAAAAGATTTGAACATAATTAGCACTAACATGAACAAACTTTAGAATAAACATTCTTTTCTAGTACAGATGAAATATACCAATCTAACACAAACTCCTTCAGTGGACTGGAAAGAGAGACAAAGAACACTTCCCAATATTTTTTATGAGGCCAACAAATCTTCATACCAAAACCTGACAAAAATTTTACAAGAAAGGAAAATATAGGCTAATATTTCTCACCAATAGATGTAAAAATCCTAAACAAAATATTAAAAAGTTGAATCCAATTATACATCATGACAAAGTTGGATTTATCCTAGGAGTATAGGATAGTTTAACACTGAAATCAATCAGTGTAATTCATCATATTATATAATTAAAAACACAAACCAGATTATCTCAATAAAAGCAGAAAACCATTTGATAAAACTTATAGCCATTAATGATTCAGAAAACTAGAAATAGATGGGAACTTCTTTAATCTGATAAAGGTAGCTACAGAAACCTACAGCTAACAAAATAATTGATACTGAAATACTAAATATTTTCTCCCCCAAGTTCAGGAATAAAATTATCACTATTTCTATTATCATTGTTCTGGAAGTCTTGGCCACTGCAATAAGGAACAACAAAGAAAAAATATACAAAGACTGGAAAGAAATAAGTAATATCATTATTCCCAGATGATATTGCTGCATACATAGGAAATATAAAAAAAAACTACACACTATAAAATAATAAAAATAAAGTGATTAGCAAGGTTGCTGTTTACAGACTAAAATACAGCAATCGGTGGTATTTCTATGTATTAATATGAAACAATTAGAAAATGAAATTTAAATAAACAATATCATTTACAACAGCATCTTTAAAACATCAAATATCTAGCCCTAAAACCAAAGATGTGTAAGACATCTAAATTGAATACCATAGGGGGTGCCTGAATGGCTCAGTTGGTTAAGCGACAGATTTCGATTTGGTCATGCATGATCTCATGGTTCTTGAGTTCAAGCCCAGCATTAAGCTCTGTGCTGACAGCTTGGAGCCTGGAACCTGCTTCCACTTCTGTCTCCCTTTCTCTCTGCCCATCCCCCTCTCACACTCTGTCTCTGTCTCTGTCTGTCTGTCTGTCTCTCTCTCTCTCTCTCAAAAAAAATAAATAGATTTAGGGGTGCCTGGGTGGCTGTGTCGGTTGAGCGTCCGGCTTCGGCTCAGGTCATGATCTCGCGATTTGTGGGTTCGAGCTCCGCATCCGGCTCTGTGCTGACAGCTAGCTCAGAGACTGGAGCCTGCTTCGGATTCTGTATCTCCCTCTCTTCTGACCCTCCCCTGCTCACGCTGTCTCTCTCTCTCTCTCAAAAATAAATAAAATACTAGAAAAAAAATTTTTTTAATTGATTTAAAAAAATAAAATAGGATAAACTGAATACCATAAAACACTGCTGAGAGAACTTATAGATCCAAGTAAATAGAGAGGCACCTGGGTGGCTAAGTCAGTTAAGCGTCCGACTTTGGTTCAGATCATGATTTCAATGGTTGGTGAGTTTGAGCCCTTCATCAGGCTCTGTGCTCACAGCTCAGAGCCTGGAGTCTACTTCGAATTCTGTGTCTCCCTCTCTCTCTGGCCATCCCCAGCTCATGCTGTCTCTCTCTCTAAAAAATAAGTAAATATATTAAAAAAAAGATCCAAGTAAACAGAAAGATATCCATGTTTATAAATTTATAGAATGTAAGACTCTGTTCTGTTAAAGATGTCACTTCTCTCCAAATCGATGTACAGTTTCAATGCAATCCCAAACACCAATAGATTTTTGTATTGTAATCTGATTCTAGATGCATAGGTATTTAGTAATAGTATATGAAATATAGCTCCCCTCAAAATACAGAAACACTGAAGAAGGAGAAGAAAAAACTGGAAAACCTATACCACCAGGTATCAAGACTCAGTATAAATTTCTAGTAACTAAGACAGGATAATACTGGTGTGAGGATACACAAAGAGACCAATGGAACAGAATATACACTCTAGAAACAGAGCCATCTGATTTATATTACAGGTACCCTACAATCCAGTGGGAGCAAATGGATATCCATTGGCTCTTAAAAAAAAGCTACTATTTTCTACCTTGCCTCATTCATACAAATTAATCTGAAATGCACCAAAGAAGTTCAAGTACACAGGAAAGCAATAAAGCTTCTAGAAGAAAATTTTTGAGGGGCGCCTGGGTGGCTCAGTCGGTTGAGCGTCCGACTTTGGCTCAGGTCATGATCTCACAGTTCGTGGGTTCGAGCCCCGCATCGGGTTCTGTGCTGACAGCTCAGAGCCTGGAGCCTGTTTCAGATTCTGTCTCCCTCTCTCTCTGCCTCTGCCCCACTCGTGCTCTCTCTCTGTCTCAAAAATAAATAAATAAACAAAAAGAAAAAAGAAAATTTTCAAGAATATGTTCATGATCTTATAGCAAGCAAAGATATCTTATATATGTACACAAAAAAACCCCACTAAACATAAAATTTAATAAATTAAGTGTCATTAATATTAATAATTTTTATTTATTAAAAGACACTATTAAGAGAGTGAAAAGACTAGCCACCGACTGGAAGAAGATATTTGCCATATATATATCCAAAGTACTTACATTCAGAATTATAAAGAATTCCTACAAATCTGTAAGACAGCCCTATTAAAAATATATTTAAAATATTAAATATTTAATATATTTTAATAAATTAAAAGGTGCTCAACATCATTACTCATCTGAGAAATGTAAATCAGAAACCACTATACACTGACCAGGATGGCTAAAATTAAAAAGACTGACAATACCAAATTTTGACAAGAATGTCGAACATTGAAACTATCTTCCATTGCTGGTGGGGATAGAAAATGGTACAAGATTTTTGGGAAATGACAACCCAGCAATTCTATACCTAGAAATGAAGCAATGTACACATCAAAACACATATATGATCATATTCCTAATAGCTTTATTGACAACAGTCAAAACTAGCAATAATTCAAATGTCTATTAACAGAAGAATAATGATCCATTCATTCAATGGTATACTACATAGCAATAAAATGAACAACTGCTACAACACAACATGGATGAATATCATAGACATAATGATGAGTGACAGAAGTCATTCTATTTACACAAAGTTCAAGAATAGGCAAAAGTAATCCTTGAGGACAAAAATCAGAATAGTGATTACTTGGGCATGGCATGGGAAATGGATACTGACTAGTAAAAGGCATAAAGGAAGATTCTGGAGTGCCGGAAATGCTCCATATCCTGATCTTGGTGGTACTTACAAGGGTCTATACACACGAAAAATTCATCATGCTGTGCAATCAACATTTGTGCATTTTACTGTATGCATGTTATATCTCACATTTTAAAAATGTCACAGTAGGAAATTCAGATGGGTGTATACTGGAGTAAATCTTACTACAAAGGATACATTGTATAGTTTTTTTTAATACTCAAGACTAGGAGTAAGGTGCCCTGGGCTTTAGCCCTATACTTTACCATGTAACCCTAAATAAGTCATTTAACTGGGTCTTAGTTTCTTTACCTAGTAGCATGGGTTTGCACAGATAATCCTTAAAGTTCTATATCTAAAAATCTGAGACTTTGAGATAAACTACTTAATTAAAAAATCTAATTCTTAAATTTCAAACTACCACATAGTCACCTAAGGCCTGAATGTAGCAAAACCAAGTTAGCTCTTGTAATTCTAATTAAGGAAGGTTAAATCAGATACGTCATGCAGCTGTTTATACTGAATTTCCTATACCTATATTTAAGTTCATCTACTTTAGCCAAGACATTCTAGTGCCACCGCTTCAGCAGCCAAAAAAACCTGACAGCCAGGTTACCTTTCCTTGCTTTTCCCAGGATGGGTTATTCATTCTTCCAGGCCCCACTCAAACACTACCTTCTTTAAAATACCATCCCTCCTACAGATTAAGTCTAAATTAATTGTTCCTTCCTCTGTGTACCCACAGTATGTTGCTTGTACTTCTATAATAGCTCTTCATTCTGTCTTATAGTTACTTGCTTTCTTTTTTTTTAATGTTTATTTATTTTTTAGAAAGAAAGACAGACAGAGAGAGAGAGTGCCAGCAAGGGAGGGGCGGGGGAAAGGGAGACACAGAATCTGAAGCCAGCTCCACGCTCTGAGCTGTTAGTACAGAACTCGACACAGGGCTTTGAACTCAGGGACCACGAGATCATGACCTGAGCCAAAGTAGGACACTTAACCGACTGAGCCACCCAAGTGCGCCTTACAGTTACTTGCTTTCATGTATGTAAGTAGACCCTTTCCAGAGGAAAAATACCCTGGAAATCAATGAGTAACAGCACAGTAAGATAACTTTCATATCTGATTCTATATTAACAGTGGCAAAGTGAGATAGTATATACTAAATGCTGCTGTCCCCTACTCAAAGCAGTAAGAGATTTCTATGAATATTCATGTATTCCCAGTCCTTACTTTAGTCTACTCTCCAACAAACGAAATACCTGTAGGCAGAAAGCTAAGAAGTAAATTAGTCCTGCAGTAGGGAAACAAATTATTTATGAAATTATTTTATCTTAATAAACAGATGGTTAGGGAGGAGGCAAGTAAACTACCTTGGGATTATATATTCAGCATCACTTTTCTGTTAACTGACCCTTCTCCTGTCCACATGGTTGGTACAACATAATCTCTAACCTTTGATCACAAGTGATTGGTCCAGGACAAAGTTCTTCCTCAAAAATTTTAGAAACACAACTGTGAAAATAAAGTCAGCCCTTCTCTGGATGGCTGAAATAGGAAGATATAAATAATATAGAAACTGTTGATGGCACTGTTTTTTCCCTATGGAAGAAGGTAAATCTGTGGTAAAAGAAAATAAAACTTATAGAATAAAGCAAAAATGAAAAACGGTCCTGAGGACCTTCAAACTCTAGATCCAATATTCCTAAGCCTTCATCCTATACTTAGGTTTTATGAGATTAGACACCCCATTATTCTTATAATAAATTTCCTCTTTACTAAACCTAGTTCAATTTGAATTGTCACTTGTAACCAAAACAATTCTGCGATAGACCATTACTTTGATGACCTCCAACTAACCACGTTTCCTAGTATTCCTAGTCTCTTCCCATGGTGACTCTGGGCTAGGGCTGGGACCAATAAAATAATGGTAAAAATGAAGCTGTGCCAATTTCAGGCCTATTCCTTAATTGGCCTGGCAGCTTCTGCTTCCTCCCTCTCATAATGCTTGCTCTTGGAATACTTCTTGGAATCCAGCCATCACACTATGAGGCTAATGAATCAGCCATGTGGATAAATCCACATGTAGGAGAACCAAGGGCCTGGACAACAGTCCCATTTAAGCCTCCAGATGACTGCAGCTATACCAGAACCCCAACTAATGCCACCTATAGCAGAACCACTGAGTTAATGTGTAGAAATGTGAGAGGCATTAAACTGTAGTTTTAAGCCACTAAGTTTTATGGTGGTTTATAAATGCAAATTTTAACTAATATAAAAGTTCAATTCACATGCAAGTAATTTGGAATTATACTTTTCCAACATAGACTATGTCTTGCAGCATGGATTGGCAAATTATGGTCCTTGTGCCAACTCTGGCCCACAATCCATTTTTATAAATAAAATTTTATTGGAATACAGTCATGCTCATGCATTTACATATAGTCTATGACTGCTTTCATGCTACAAAGGCAGACCTGAATAGTTGTGACAGAAATCATATAGTCCACAAAGCCTGAAATATTTACTATCTGGCCTTTTACAGAAAAAGTTTGGTAAATCTATCATACAGTACTTGGCAAGTGTTTTTAACATATAAATGACTTAAAACGTAAACCTACTTTATAACCAACTCCTCATACTCAAGGGATGGATGACACTATAAATATTTAGTAGTTTTAGCCTCACATAATGTGAAGCAAATCACATGCTTGCCACATGCTGAATGTTTGTGTCCTCCCAAAATTCATTATGTGAAAACCTATTCCATCAGTGGGATGATGTTTGAAGGTGGGGCCTTTGGGAGGTGACTGGGTCATAAGGATGGAATTAGTGCCCTTATAAAAGAGACCCAGAGACTTCCCTTCCCACTTCTGCCATGTGAGAAGACAGAGAGAAGATAGCTGTCTATCAACCAGGAAGTGGACCCTCACTGGACATCAGATCAACTGGTACCTTGATCTTAGATTTGCCAGCCTCTAGAAACATGAAAAATAAATTTCTGTTGTTTATAAGCCACCCAGTCTATGGTACTTTATTAGAGCAACCCAAAAGGACTAAGACAATACTGAACTGGTCTGTATTGTTTGTTAACAAGCCAGGCTACACTCAGACTAATATATTAATCATGGGCAGGAAAACAACAGAGTAATAAAATCAGATCCATAATTATTTTGCTGCTTATAAGTTTCTACTATGTGGGAGGGGATCTCCATTTCAAGTTTCTCATATATTAGATATGACCCACTTCTGAACTGCATTAAAAATCAGAAAGGCCTGAATGTTTCATCATGATGTATAGTTGACAGGTTTTTTCTTCTAACTAATATTACTTCACAGACCCATCTCCAGAAGAAGCCAAGTCCAGTATTAACCTAAGTCAATGATTCTTAAACTTTCCTGCCAAAAATTACCTTTGGCAATGCTGTAAATTCTACAGATTTTCTTTTAGCATCTGATATTTCATAAGTATTTCTCCTTTTTTATACATTATATTCCTTAGCCTTATACCCCAACTCATTGTTACTTCAATCAAAGCACAATAAGGCCCAAATCTTGGCTCCTTATCCCTGGGGCTTACTATTTACCTCATCTATCAATTAAAAATCTCTCTTCTACAAATCAACAATTATCTATGTAGTTTTATTTTGCCATTGCTTTATCACCCTGTATTATTGCATCATTTGTATAATATTTAAAACTTTTCCACTTTCTTTACTATAGAACTCCATTTTATTACCCACATAGGTGTATGTAGAGGCAGTTTTCTCCACAGATCTTAACAAGTCTTAGAGAATATCACGAAGTTTCCCATTTATACTTTACTTTAAATCTATACTTCAAAAATCTCAAATTGTTGTTAGTTACCACACTACAAATACCATCTTCTGACTCCAAAAGCCCAAAATTTAAGATAGAAAATAAGAATTTAGATCAAGGACAACCCCAATACAATAATAATCTTTAATGCTGCTCCTAAAAGAAGATAATACAAAAGAGTGAAAAAACAGCATGAAGATAAACCATGACTAGATCAGTTATCTAAAAGCTATATTAGGGGGTAGCAGACTGGCTTAGTCAGCAGAGCATGTAACTCTTAATCTCGGGATCATGAGTTCAAGCCTCACATTGCACACAGAGAAGGAGAAGGAGGAGAAGGAAGACAAGGAGAAGGAGAAGAATAGCAATAGCTATATTCATGGATTTCTGTTACCATGTTTATAAAGGTAATTATATTCAAAATAAACAATCAACATTTAATGAGTACTTATTATGTAGACACATTCATTAAACGTTTACAGTTATCTCACTTATCACAACAACCCTCTAGGGCGGGCATTGGTATTACTCCCCATTTTACAGATGAGAAAACCACAGCTTAGAAAAATTAAGTAACTCTAAAAATTTAACGTCATCTAACTTAGGTATAAACCCAGGTGGTCTAATCCAGAGCCCACTATTTCAAGTATCTGTGTGATCCTAAAACAATGTTGTTCATTAAAATTATAGGTCTTATTTTTACAATAGCTTTATTTTAAATATGTAAGCAAAGTATTTACAACTTTTGCAGGGGAGGAGTACTAATCTTTGCTTTCCAGATCTCTGATATATATCCCTATTAGTTAAAGAAGAAAAATGTAATACTTCAATACATCCAAATCACTAGTATTCTTCTAAGCTTGACAGTTATTACACTTACATGCATGTAATTTTTATTCTAAATTTTAAGCACTTTGTGATTTAAACTCTGTAGCATGTGATATTGAAGGAAATAAATGGCACATATTATGCAGTAGAAGTAACAGACATGTATTTCCATTTGTATTTGGTATGAATGTCAGTGTCAATTTCTAGCAGTTTTTCCTATTTGAAGTAAGGAAGGCATTTCAGATCAATAATTGTGCTGTCAGTAACAGACTGTAGATAACATGAATACAAGCAATAAGAGAATGGTAAATATGAGGTATGTTCAGAGTTTGAGATTAGTAAGATTTTAGAGCTGAAGGAGATTTTAGAGCATCTCTTCAACTTTACACTTCACAGATAATGATACCAAATTCCCACTGGAAAAATCCAAAACAGAACTTGATCCAATGTTCTTTCCCAATGTAGTAGTAACAAAACAAGATTGGTCTTTCTACTCTTTGCTATCACAGATTTTTCTGAATAATACATTCAGCCAATATTTTAATATGGAAAAAAAAAAACAAATGGGAGTTGGTAAGTGATTATATACATATATATGCAAATCCACATAAAATAATTTTCATGGTGGAGATTATTATAGGTAACCATTATTTCTACAGCAAAAAGCTAAAAGAATATAAGAGTCTTACACAGACTTCCAGAAGACCATTTGTAGGGGGAGAAAAAAACCACAATTTCCCAAAGAAGTACTGAATTCTGGTGTGCCTTGAGAAAGTGTTCCATTCTCAAAAAGTTTTAGAAACACTAGACTAAATAAAATTCAACAGGATCCACAACCATAATATCACTCACATATTTAATATGCTGATATGTTTTAATATATTATGAATCTCCAAAAGAAGGGATATGTTATAGAGCATTTTTCAAATTTATTTGAAAATAAAAACCTCTTCACACCATACTTATTATAATATCTCCCAGAGAAGTGTTGCTAGAACAAAATTTAGAAAACACTGGGAGAGACTGTTCACAGAAAGAAAAAAAAAGACTAAAGACTCATAACTGATCATAAATTTAAAATAAAGCAACATAAAAAGGCTGTTGTAAAAACCAGTAAGATCTTACTATTACATGTATATTACTGCTCTAAAATGTCATTAGATAAGCATTCTTAAACACAGCATGAAAAAGTAGAAGTCAGTCATAGTTAACTGACAAGTCAATTAGCCATTGTTGATATTAAGGGATCCTGAGTTTAACCCACCATGTCTCACATCTTAACTTGCTCCAGTTCAAATTTATAGTATCTACCAGAGAAGCATTTTCATGGAAGAAGCAGGAGAAAGAGGAAAGGGGGCAGATATAATAAACTATATTCTTAGGGAAAAAAGAAAGCAAAAAGGCACCAAGACTTCGGGGAACTTCTAGCAAAAGAACTGTCTGCCCAAGGATACTTTTCCCTTTCTAGTGGCAGAAACTCCACTTCTTTTGAAGGGTTCCCTTTACCTTTTCTATGTGATTCTGGTGAAGCTGCCTATTTAGTGCCCCACGCCCAAGACAGACATGTGATACACATCTGGCTAATCACAGTCCTCACTCTCCTAGTCATAATGATTGGCTCAAAGAAAGACATGTGAGCCAAGCCAGGTAAAGGAGCATCTTGCATCATACTCAGGAAAACAAAGCACTGAAATGAAGAATAAGAGTTCATGATTATATTAATTCCCTGAACACACTGCTTGAGACTCTAAAATCATTTCTTCCTCTATACTCCATAGTTACGTAAATTAGTAACTTCCCATTTTCACTTAAGTTAATTTTGAGCTAGGTATCTGTCATTTGCAATAAAAGGGTCATAATCCACCCACATATGTAATTCAAGAGAGATCTCAAAGGAACCTGTTAAGAAACAAAAAAGATCATACCAAATGAAGAAGAGAATATTAATCACAATAAGTACATTTTTTGGAAGGCAAGTTTATAATTTCTATCAAATTTTAAAATTCATATACCATTGACCCAAAAAATCTAAAGTAATTAATCTTACATTTAAAAAACTCACAAATATGCAATGATAAATGTACAATGTTATTGTCTACAACATTTGTCACAGTGCAAAATTAGAAATCTCAAGGTCCATCAATTGAGGATCGATGATTAAATACAGCATAACCTATGATTGATGATTAAATACAGCATAAAAAGGGGCGCCTGGGTGGCTCAGTCAGTTGTGTGTCTGACTTCAGCTCAGGTCATGATCTCGCAGCTCGTTGAGTTCGAGCCCCGCATTGAGCTCTGTGCTGACAGCTCAGAGCCTGGAGCCTACTTCAGATTCTGTGTCTCCCTCTCTCTGCCCCCTCCAGCTTGTGCTCTCAAAATAAATAAACGTTAAAATTTTAAAAATAAATAAATAAATACAGCATAAAAAGGAAAATATCTATATGAACTAATTGTTACATGCCAAGGAGTATAATGTGTTAAGAGTTTACACTCCAGGAAGAGAGAAGTTAATTCCTGTTGTTTAAGAAGTTAGGAAATATTCACATTATGTTGACAAATGCATGGGTTCAATTTACAGCTCGGCCTTTAAACTTCGCCTCTTATCACAGTAATTTGAGCAAATTACTTAATCTCTCTCTCTGCTATAATTTCCTCAACTGCAAAACAGTGATACTATTATGAGGATTAAATTAATTAATAGGCTCTATGATGGGCTCCAGAAAAGCATTTTACATTTGGTAAGCTATCAAAAAAGTTAACTATTATTATTATTTTCACTAATATGAAAAGGTGTCCAAGACATGCTGGAAAGGGTTGTAGGTACAGAATACTATGTATGAGCAAAGGCCACAAATTCAAATGACTACAGAGCTAGACAGAGAATATAAATAGGTTCAGTGGGAATTGTGAGAGAGAATACATGCCCTATTTCCAGGGGACAACCACTTAACCAACTATTGTCATATGAGAAAGAGATTGCCGTGATGCTGATTCTTAAAAAGTTAAAAATATGGGTTTATATGAAATATACTTTTTAAATATTAGAAACATACTTTTTTGTAAAAACACAGCAGGGACCTAATGAAACATGTGTACTGGTCAGTTACGGCCATTGGTCTGCCAATATGCAAACTCTGATGTAAGAAATACATGCTTGTATACAGAAGAATAAACAAAAATAAAAATCTTTTTTCTTATTTTTTAAATGTTTATTTATTTTTGAGAGTGAGAGAGTGGAGATGGGGCAGAGTGCTAGGGAAACAGAGGATCTGAAGCAGGCTCAGGGCTGACAGTAGAGATCCCCACACGGGGCTTGAACTCATGAACCATGAGATCATGACCTGAGCCGAAGTCGAATGCTTAACCAACTGAGCCACCCAGGTGCCCCAATATTAAAAATTAAAAATTAAAAATTAAAAATGATTAAAGAAAGGAAAGGAAGGAAAATAGAGTGGTAGGGCTTAATTTTACACTTTACCTTTCTATACTGTTACATATTTTACAGTAACACAAACATACTCCGTAAGTTTTTAAAACTCATTAAAAACATGCTAAGTGTTTAGAAGCTATCCCACTTGCAACTAAAATCAAATGTAACTACTATCATGGAGATACCAATTTTGTCATAGCATAACTTTGAAAATTTGCATTAAGATCAAAATTCACTATTGATACCTAAGTGAAAGGGAGAAAAAGTGATCACATTTTTAATGTTTCATCGTTTTTGTGTCTGAAAATAGTATTTACCCTATTCAACCTCTTGCGTCCAAGATATCCAAAAGTTCTTCACCTGAATTAGACTTTAAAGATCATTAATTCTAAGTATACTTTCTCTTAATGTTTGTAAAAGAAGAACTTAACAGTACATTTCTACTTAGCACTCAAGCTTGTACTTGGTCTCTTCGTTTCAGGAGTTTCTGCAGTTCTATTAACATTTTCAGCATGAGGCAGACACAATTAGCCATGATCCTGAAATGTCAAAGTACAAAGAAATATGCAAATTTCTTTCAGTCTTATATTAATAACCGTTCCTCCTCTAATGCCTTCAACCCAAAAGTGAAAACAATTATTCTTTAGACCTGCAAGTCTAACTGGATATGCTACCATATATAATTCTTAGCAAGGTAGTTTATGTACTTCCCGAGGGCATAGTAGATCAGAAATTAGAAGGTGAAGGGCAATTTATAAAGGCCATAAGGATTAAATAACATGTGCCAAGTGCTTAGAACAAATTGAACATATTTATATCATGTACACAGGCCTGATAATTGTTAGCTATAATTACTTAAACCTGATTGGACAAAAATAAATTATGTTCAATATCTTCTATCTTAGAAAGTAGGAAATATGTAATGGTTTAAAAATGTGTGTCAAAAATGGCTTAACATGAAAACAGTTTTGGTGTTTATACTTAAGTTATCTACATCAAAAAGAAAATATAGAAGCACTTTATTCCTTGAAATGCAACATAAATGGGGCACCTGGGTGGCTCAGTGGGTTAAGTGTCTGACTTTGGCTCAGGTCATGATCTCAACATTCATGATTTCGAGCCCTGTGTCAGGCTCTATGCTGACAGCTCAGCTGTTTGGAGCCTGCTTTGGATTCTGTTTCCCTCTCTCTCTCTGCTCCTCCCCAGCTAGTGTTCTGTGTCTCTGTCTCTCTCTCAAAAATACACATAAAAAAAATTTTTTTAAAAAGAAATGCAAAATAAATGAAGCATGAATTTGTCAATATCCAACTTGACTAAAAAGTGTATTCCTATTAATGCTAAAAATATAAGCTCCTAAAGGAGGAGGACTGTATCTGTCTTATTCACTATTGTATCTCTCACTTTAGCACAGAGCCTGGCACACAACAGATGGTGAATACTTAATACATTACTCTCTTTGTTCTTCACATTTACCCGATTAGGTAAGCATAATTACCCCCACTCAAAGCTAAGGAAACAGAGGTAAAATGGAGTTAAGCGTCTTGAAAGTCATAGAAGACTAGAACTTTTGATTCCTATTTTATGCTATTTTGACCATCAGACCTGACCTTCAAAATAACATTTTCAGAATTTCTTGGACCTATAAATTTTTCATTTTTTAAGATGACATTTTTAAAAATTACTACAAAATTACTCTAAAATAATCCTCATAAGACTTGCCCATTAACTAAGAAGCAATATTTCAAACTTGGTAGTATAAAAATGTTTCAAATATACATTATTAATATCATCCTCTTACTAGTAATATATAGAAAAATACTAAACCTCTGAACCATCTTCTTACTAATAACAGTGAAGTTCTGGTTAACCTGGTTTTTAGGTAGCTGCTTCCTAAGCCACTATATAAATGTGTCACCACCTAATTTTATTATACATTTTCTATGCCATTACTTCATTAAAGGTGCTACAACAAAAGGGCACAAAAGAAGTAAAGCACACAATCATCTGTTTCAAGACCTTTAAAATCTACTTTGACTAAGACATGAAGACATTAACAAACTGCATCAAAGCAACATATGATGAGGAAGTAAAGATTATTGAATACATACTCCAAGTCAGACATACATGGTAGGCATTTTCATGTATATTATCTCAGTTCTTACAAGTCTATGAAATAAGTACTGCCATCCTTATTTTGGAGAAGGAAACTGAAATTCGGAGAGATTAAATGACTTCCCAAAATAAGGACCAAATCTGGGTCTGAAATCCAAGCCTGTCTGACTCTAAAGTACTTTTGTCTTTTTTTTAAAACTATACCTTGTAGCCTCCCACATATACATGATTACAGGGTATAGACAACATCTATAAATACTGCAGGAAAACAAAGAAAGACATCATTATAGAGAATAATTTCTAGGATTTTGTTGAGGAAGTAAGGCTTGAGCTAAATCTGAAATTAAGCGTAAACCTGAAACTACTGATAACAGAGGATTATTAATGCCACAAAAAATTTTTAATGTTTATTTACTATGAGAGAAACATACAGAGAGAGCATGAGAGGGAGAGGGGGAGAGGCAGAGAGAGAGGAAGGGAGAGAAAAACCAAGCAGGCTCCACTCCACGCTATCAACACAGAGCCCCACAATGCAGGGCTCAATCTCATGAATCGTGAAATCATGACATGAGAGCAGAAATCAAGAGTCCGAAGTTCAACCGACTGAACCACCCAGGTTCTCGCCACAAAAATTTCTAAATGAAAAAAATCTAAATATTCTTCCTTCAGTTTATACTGACAGTACTTAATCTCTGAAATTTTTATCTTTTCTTCCATTTCTTATTCTCTTGCATTTTTTCTGTATAATCTACCCCCTCCCATAATGATTGTCATTATAGAGACAAAAAATATTAACTAAGTATGACATCCTATATTTCTCTTTCCAGTTGTTCAAGATGCTAAAGGGTAGAAACATATTGCCTTGAAAGTTTAAAGTGATTCTTAGAGAATGACTCCTGGTTAGTGGTAAGAAATGCTAAGAGAGTTAAGTTCTATTACAAAACTTTACTGGCCAAATTAGCATTAGAAAGCCAGTCTTTTAGTGTTTGTCCCACGACCCAGTGCTCCTTAAATTGGTGCCAAAGGACCAATAACAGAGAAGACTGATGAAGTCTGGAGTTATATAATGGGTTTACTTGAAATTTCTTTGAAGTTTCTAATTTTATCTTAACAATTCATGTGAATTCTACATTCTGTTCCTAATATACACATACTTTATATTAAAGTGGTTTAAATTCTATACCCTCAAGTAAAATTGAGACTTAAAGAATTATTATGTTGCTTCCAATAGCTTGGATTCTAAGCCTTAGAATCCTTAAAAAGTATCCCTTAACACAATGTCATGTACCCAATATGAAAAGCAGGACACAAATTGTATAATGCCCCTTTACCACATCTCATTTCCTTGCCCCTTTATTTTTCAAATTAGGAATATTTTTTAAAGCATATAGTAAGTATAATTCCATTCTCTCAAAATTCACACTTACTGGAAAAACTGTAAAAATAGTTGGGTTTGTTTACAAAATTTAAGAAAGTTTACTTAACTAAAATTAATGAATTAAATATAAATTCACTCATGAATTCATTGAACAACCTGGATAGAACTTCTACATGAAGATACTTCATTAGACTTTTGCTTTTGGGGTGGTTGCTCAAAAATTAAGTAAGATTGCATGCTATCCATCCTAACTACAGTCCCAATTATTTTTGAGCAGGTTAAATACTCTTTTCATCTTCTTTGGTATTTATCTTCTCTGCCCAGATGTGAAGGAAAAAATCTCTTGTGGTTTCATTAGTTTCTTTTTCAGGAGCTCTTTTTTTTAACAGCTCAAATTCCAAATATGCTTCCTTGTTCTTCAATCTTATTTACAGGAGGAAAGTGCAGGTTTTATCTATTTTACTTAGTGTTTCACAAAGTACCTTATTCACCTTAAACAGGAATATATCACCAGTAAGAATAAAAATAGTTTCTTATTCATCACTTCCTCCCCAGCAACATACTGATTCTCCACACCTCAGTTAATGTCAAATAGTAATACATGGTTTTAATACAATTAAAACTCTTAATATATAACAACACATGTACTACCAGCTCTAAGGTCGTTAGCCAGTGACCGTAGCATATTCATTAGAAATTAATGATTTCCTACTTTAGCTAAAAATTCTCTAAAACGTTGGTTCCAACCATAAATTCATAAAAGAATGACCTAGTTTGAGGAATAGGATTCTTTTTAACAATGATCATACAGATCAATATTGGTATGTTTGCCAGAACACACAATTCCATTCGGCAGGATTTAAGTTTTCTTTGCAATACTAATTTGCCTAGTTAATGACAACACCTATTCTCAAAACAAAAATATATAAATATCTTATCAACAAATGAGCTTTTCAGAAAATAAATACGAACACTTGTAATGTACAAGGATAAGCTTGAGGAATGAAATAAAATAAATGCTTGAACAATTCTAGACTTCTATGATTATAATCTCCTTGGCTTAGAATTTATTAAATATTTTGAATGACTTTACTTATGAATGACTAAAATACTGCCTATATGTAATTAATATTTTTGGTGTTCTAATATACAATTAGTTTTTAATCTCTATTAGCTACTCTTATTATATTCACTCTAATATCTTTTACTGATTACAGATCTATAGCTTAGTTTAATAAAAATGTATATTACTAGAGTAAAAATATGATTTTAAAATGTTCTTTCCTAAAAATTGTACCTTTTTCCCATCCATACCATTGTTAGTGAAAATTTAGGTAATGGTTTATCACCTTTAGCTAAGGGCTTTGGTACTGAACATTAGCAATAGCTGGCTAATACAATACTAAATAGGCAATGAAACATCACCTATCTCATTCTATATTATATAAATGGATGTATTCATTAGTTTCCTGATGTTTCTGTGGAGCTTTAACAGAACTCCCTCGACAGTTTATTTAGAAATAGAAAAAAGTAGGTGAAAAGTAACCCATTAATAAATAATGAGTCTGCTATAAACCTAAAATGTTTCCATGATAACCAACTCCTATGTACTTAAATGGTCCCATTTTACTGATAAAAAATAATTACCATAACTAAAATAGGCATGTCACACTAATTATTATAATCTAATTTCCAAGTCCAAAATGATTCAAGATCATTAAGCAAAAAGAAATGCCTCTGCTAAATATTTTCCTACCACTGTTTCAAAATTCTAATATTATTTGATGAGAAGTTTCAATAGACTGCATACTACATTTATTTGCAAAATTCATAGCCGAGATGAAGACTAAAAAAAAATCTAGAGGATGAAAAGTTTCAAAGCATACATATGATTTTTCAACAGATAATTTAAAAAAGTCACAAAGAAAGTTAATTAAAGACTTGAAAAATGACAACACAATTTCACTAAAACACACATTGTAAAATGTGTGCATAAGTAGACAATATTTTCAACCACCTCTCTAAAATAGATAAAATACTTAAAATAACTATCATGAAGCATGAAGAAGATATTTTACAAAACAAGCTCTCCACCTTTAAGAGAGCCACAAATTATAACTCATAAAATCACAGTTTTAAGTGTGCCCTCTTAATTCAATTTTCTTAAGTATGAAGTCACAGTACATAAGTTCAATAAAGAAAAATTTTACACAGTAAAACTGCAAAACTTGAAGTTATACAAGACACAGAATCACACAACATAGCTTCATTTTTGTACGGTTTTTTCCTTGCACAAAATCACATGGAATATCAAGACCATAAATTTTAAGCTGTAATAAAAATCCTCTATTTGCAGACTGAGAACTGGTGCTCTTTCCTCTGATTCTTCTGTTTCCAGGCTCTGTCGAAATTGACTATAACTTTTCAGGTAAAAACATCAGTTATTTCTAACTTCAAATGTCCATTTTATTATCATATACTATTGTCCTCCATTACCATTTTCTTCCAATTTTGCAACTTCCTTTTCGTTCCTTCAGCTACATCCTTATTCTTGACCCTAGACTTTCCCGTCTATACTACTGCTGTACCTCATTTTCATGAGACAGTGTCTCCAGATTACGGTTACTTCCACTGCCAAAGTTTTCTCTCCTTGACATTTTGCCTGTGCCACCTACCTATTCCACCTAAGCTTTTCAAGGTCTTTGCATTTCATTTTCATTCTGTTCAAGAACCTCATCCTCACAAACATATTTATTTATAAGGTTGCCACTGACTTTCAACTCCCCTTTAAAATGAATTTCTTCTTACCTTTAGTAAATGAACCAGCCTCCCTTCAGATAGTCTCACTGGCTCCTAATTCATCTGAGAATGGAATTCCTTTTACATTTAGCCCTCAAACACACAGGTAATTTATTTAAACAACTGTAGCACAATAATTACATACATTGCTTTAGTTGTTTGGATACCAATGTTATCCCTATTGTACTGTAGGGATAGAGATAAAGGATGTATCCTTCAAAGCATTCTGTACACCCATCTACTATGTCACTTTACCCAGGTAAGAAGATTCACTAAATAAAACTATTAGGGAAAGCTTAAACGGACAAAAAAATACGTTTTTTTAAATGCTATGGTTTAACTTTAAAACAGCTTTGACCTTTCATTTCCATGGACAGCTGAAATACTTTGGATTCTATTAAGCTTCCCTCTTACTACTCTATCAACTTTCAAAATCAGCTGAAATTTAAAGAGCAAGTTGAAGGCTGATATAGGCTGTACATTTCTACACCCCGCGATTAGATCCTTTGCAAATCAGCAGTGTCAACTCTTAGAATTCTGATACAACTGAATCTTCACACAAGGCAACAGTTTCAGCACCAAAAGAAGAGAACAGCGCATCATCTGAATTTTGGGGGGTTCCCTTCCCTACATCTGGCTTAGACTAACTAGTTTCTCTATCCCAGGGGCTTTCCATTAGGAGAATTCAATAAATCACCATTAACATCTGTAAATAATACCAGGGCATGGCAACCCTTTTACTTAAAAGAGAGGAAGGGGTGCCACGGATATCTCTTTTTCATAAAACTCAGCAGCCAACAAATAAGCTTAGCACTCAGTATCTACCGACAGAGATTTTTTTTTTCTACCTAATAAAAGCAAGTCTCATTCAATTTAGTCCCTTCTCGAGCACCGTCTCAACCTGTCAGAATTTGACAAAAAAAAAAAAAAAAAATAAGAAGTGAGGGGCGGGGGACTGGGGAGACACAAGGATTCCCGTCTACATCTCTTCTTTTTCCAAAATCACATCAAGTGTGTCTTGGATTTCCTTTACTCCAAACTAAGCCCTCAGATTCCAAATATAGTTCTTTAACCCCCACTTCGCCACTGAATTACACACAAACCTTGCCAATTACCGAACCACAGCAGAACCCCCAACAAATTGGCTTGCTATTCATCTCGGAAGTCATGCCCTGCAGCAACTGCCTATCGCCGAACTGAAGGATATTACCCAAATACAACGCAACGGAATCAGACATGCAGAGCACACACGGCTTCTGCGAGGGAGGGAAACGAGACCCAGGAAAAGTGAGCTCCTCACAAGCCTAGGGACCATCCGGAGAGGGGGGTTCCCAGAAAGGAGGGGCACAGAGGAGCCCAAGTCGGGAAATCCTACCCTCTCAAATAAAAAGCCCCGGCCGCAGGGTGCAGCCCGTCCCTCTAAGAAAACCAAGAGGCGGGCAGAGGGCCCTTTGCTGGGGAAGGCGGAAAGCAGACACTTTTCGAGGTCTGGGGGCAAGCGATCCCCCACCTCTCGGGACAGACAAGGGGTGTCCCATGGTGGTTGAGGGGATGCCCGACTGACGACGGGCAGCCTGAGGCAGAGCGGAGTTTCGCCTGATATTCACCAGTGTTGTGTCCGGTCGGTGCCCGGGGCAAGCACAGCTACAACAGCGCGAGGCCGCCAGCGGAGGGGGAGGGGAGGGAGGGGGTGGAAATGGGAATCCCCCCTCTCTAAGACAAGCATTGGCTGAGGAAGCGCGCCGGCCAGAGCGGCGTGCCTGAGGCTGCGGAGCCGGGATCCCGCCGCCTGCACCGGCAGCCAGGAGCCCCGCAGCGCCCGCCGCACCAGCCCCTCGGTCCCCGGGGGCCAGGGACTTCGGCTGCGAAGGCACTGGGGCTTGATATCCCACGGGCCGGCCCCAGTTCCTGGGGGCCCCGCGGGAACACCCCAACCCCCGGCAGCTCTCAGCGGTTGTAAAACGCCCCCCCCCCGTCCCCTCCTCAGTCTTCCCTCCTCCCGAGGCCGCAGAGAAGAGTCACCACAGACGAGAAGCCTGAGACTAGGCGGAGACAGCGGCCGCGGCGACGGTCCCGGACCTCCTCCCCCGGTTACCTGTGAGGACTCCGACACGGATTTGATGGTCGTGGTTAGTGAGGATCATTCCCTCGGTCGCCATGTTTCCCAGCGCAGTCACCGCACTGACAGGAGCCGGGAGAAGCCGGAGCCCGGAGCGCGCGGGCCGGGAGCGCGCTCGCCTCGGAGAGCGCGAGAGCGAGAGCGCCTGGGGAGCTCGCGGCGACGGGGCAAGGAGGGGGAGGCGGCCAGGCGCTCCGCGGCCTGCGCGGGGGAGAGGCCCGGCCGAGAGTGCGCGAGTCCGCGGTGGGGGGGGCGGAGTCAGGGCGCGCGACCCCGCGTCCAGGTCGGAGGCGGCTAGCTGCGGGAGGGGGCAAGGAGGGGGCCGCAGGGGGAGAGCGCGCGGAGGCGTCGGATCGAGGCAGCTGAGACCCAGACCGGCTAGGTAGCAGGAGAGTGAAGGGAAAGGAGTGCACACGCTCGGAAGGTTGCGGGGGCGGACTCGGGGACAGGGGCGGAGCTACACCGCGAGGCGTGGAACTCGTGGAGAGTGAGGGGAGGTGTGATATCTCGGGTTGCAGAGTACTGGGAGCGGGAAGGAGGTGGCTCAGCCCGAGAAGGCCCGAGGAACGCTCTTGGGCGCGCGAGTAGCGGCGGATTGGCTGGAGAACGCGAAACGGGTGCGCGCGGGACGCGAACGCTGCCTCAGCCGAGCCCCAGACCGAAGCAATCCCCTGCCGAGCCAGCGCTTCGTCGTTAGAGCCGCGGGCCGGCTCTCGGGGCCGCCGAGCCGCTCTCCCAAAGGGACGGGGAAAGGACTCAGCGTACGGGGCTTCTCCTCGCAGCCCCGGGGTGCAGCCAGTCGACCCCACGAGAGCGCCAGAAAACCTGCAAGTGGCTTAGAAAACTATGTGGGTGGCAGAACGGTGGCCACGGAGACCGGGAGCCCGCCGTAGTGAAGGAGGAGTTATCCTGTCCCGCCTCACCTTCCCGCTTGCTTCGTCAGTCGGCTCGCCCTACCGGAGGATTTCCGCTGCTTCTGTGGTTTAGGATCCCCTTTCCAAGTGTTTACCCACAAGACGGTCCTCACAAGCGAAGCAGAGCATCCTGAATGGGGTTACCTGGCTTTTCTTCCTCCCGCTGCCCCCTGGTTTCGTGGCCTTACGCTTCATCACCACGGTGTCTGCTTTTAGATGAAAAGCACCAAGCTCAATGAGAACAACGTGTTCCTCGCCCCTGAACCACGATCGAAAGATTGGAAGCAGAAGCCAGGCCGTGACAATTGAGTTTAATTTCAGCACTTGTAGGATGTGAGATTACCATAAAAATAGTTTTTGCTGCCGCTTATTTTCATGTATCTTTCATAAATGTATTATTAATCACCTGTGGCAATTTCACGTTGTCTTCTTAGGTTTTTTTTCCTAGACTTTTCACCTTGGGAATTAGAAAAATAATACACACACATATATATTTTTTTTTACTAATGTTCACAGCCATGATAAAAACCTGGGAAGCTTAAGAATGAAAAGCAAAGTGTCAAAAATGTATAATCAACGTTTGTACACAATTAAAATCTCAGTCAATTTAATGATTGTTTATTGTACCATTGAACATGGACTTACCCTCTGAAGATTCATATTGTTTTGTATTTCATTTTAAATAATGGGAGTACAAAGTAGATGATGGATGAAATTGAAGTGGGATAAAATAAATAGTAAAATTTCTTTTGAGTATTGTACTGCTAGTATTTTTGACAGATTAAAAATGGAAGGCAGATTATAAAGCCACTTTAATAATCTATCACCGTAGAGTCTGATGGCCAACAGATTCTTAACTAGAGTCAAATAGGAGAGAGCTATGTGAAATTATTTCCAAGAAAATTGTTGGTTACATTGCTGCCTTTGCAATCTTTATTCCCCACCCCACCCTCAAATTTGAAATAATTTTAAAATATCTTGAATTTTTAGAGAAATACTAAACCTACCTACTAGTAGATTCTATAACCTTATACTAAGTTTGGGGTTTTTAAGGTTACAGACTAAATAAGCACCCTTTGGTAACGTAGCGGTCTAAATAAGCACCCTCTCAACTTAGAATATTCTATAATTATCCATGAAAAGAAACTGGTATTTTTGTTTTGCAATAAATAACAAAACAAGGGACTTCCTGTATTTATAAAAGTAATAATGGTGAAATTCATTAAAATTTAATTGGGAAAGGTGAAAATTAACCCTAAAGAATATGGAGGTTTATTTGATGAAGCTACTAAAATTGCTGAAAAACCTAGTATTAATAGAACTAAACCAGACAACTATAATATGTGCTTGTCTTCCAACAATTTTCCTCAATAGTACTCATCTCTGCTAAATTTAGAAAACTGTAACAAAATTTGCACAGGAAAAACTCAGTGACTTTACTGTTGAATGTGACTTTTTTAATGTTTTTTTTTTTAATCTTTATTTTTGAGAGAGGGAGGCAGAGTGTAAGCAGAGGGGCAGAAAGAGAGGGAGACACAGAATCCAAAGTAGGCTTCAGGCTCTGAGCTGTCAGCACAGAGCCCAACACAGGGCTCGAACCCACAAACCATGTGTTCATGACCTGAGCCTAATGAGCCACTCGGGCGCCCCGCGATGTTTATTTTGGAGAAACAAAGACGGAGCGCAAGTGGGGGAGGGGCAGAGAGAGGGAGACAGAATCCAAAGCAGGCTCCAGGCTTCCAGTTGTCAGCACAGAGCCCAAAGGGGAGCTCGAACTCATGAACCTGGAGATCTTGACCTGAGTCAAAGTCGGAGGCTTTAATCAACACTCAGGCTCCCCTAATATGATTTTTCTTTTACCAATGCTTATTGAATGAATATTGCAATATGCGCAGGCTTTTTTACTCCTGCCTTATAGTATGACATTTCTTCAAAATTCATCCTGGAATCAAGTGTTATAACAAAAAACTTTTCTGGTAAGAAGAGAGTAGCATTTCCAAATATTGACAGATGTCTCAGGAATATACTTGAGAGGAACGGGAAAACAAAAACTGAAAAAAAAGTTTGTATGTATAGAATTGGAAGTGCTCAAGGATTCACTGTCTCCATTCTTAAGGTTTTAATAATGAAAACAACAGGGGTTTACATTTACTAAAAATTAACACAAAAGATAAGTAAGCATCTGACTTTCATCATCATTTTCTAACAATAGTATGTTTACACTTAGCCCTCCTGGTACTTTAGTTTTCCTGTGGTTAATTACAATTTCAGTATAAGGCAAAAGCTTACTGGCTTTTCTGGGGTCAGACTCTCCTTATTGATGTTAGATGTGAGCGAGAACAAATTTGGCAATGGATTATTCTTACTGTAAGGCTTATTCCATTCTTGCCTCTTTCCTGATAGGCTAATGACTACAACTAAAACTGTCAATTAAAAGCGGGTGCAACATATTGAATATACTTAATGCCATTGAATTGTACATTTTAAAATGGTTAAAATAGTAAATTTTATTATGTGTATTCACAGCAACAAAAATGCGTGTGAGGTGAAATTCCGGTTGATTTTAACCTATTACTTTCCCCAAAGGAAGCTTGATTATAGTCAAGACGAATTTCAGACTGACTGAGTTAGGCAGTATATTAGTTCCTAAGGCTGTCATAACCAAGTATCATGAACTGGGTGACTTAAAACAAGAAAAATTTATTTTCTGGTGCCCAGAAGTCTAAAATCAAAGCAAACCCATCTTCTCTCTGAAAGATCTTGCTTTTTCCCTAACTGTATATTGTAAGCATCTTTCCATATCAATAAATATGCTTCTATAACATAAAGAAAGGGGGCACCTGGTTGCCTCAGTCAGTTGAGTGTCTGACTTTGACTCAGGTCATGATCTCACAATTCGTGAGTTCGAGCCCCACATCGATCTCTCTGCTATCAGCACAGGGCCCACTTCAGTTCCTCTGTCCCCCTCTCTCTCTGCCCCTCCTCTGCTTACTTTCTCTCTCAAAAATAAATAAATACTACAAAAAAAATTCTTCCCTGCCTCTTTCTAGTTTCTAGTGGTTGCTGGCAATCCTCAGTATTCCTTGGCTTGTAGCTGCATCATTCCAGTCTTTGCTGCCATGTTCACATGGCTTTCTTGCCTATATGTATTTTCACTTGCCCTTATTGTAAGAATATCAGTCATTGGATTTAAGGCCCACTATCATCCAGTATGACCCCAACTTAACAAATTACATCTACAAAGACCCTATGTGAATAGGTCACATTCTGAGATTCTGGGTGGATGTGAAATTTGGGGGGACACTATTCAACCCAGTACAGTCAGTTATAGATTAAACTACTATGTATATTTATGAAAGTATAGAAATTAGAAATTGAGCCTATGGGGAAAAAAGGTTAAAAGATTTATTTAAAAGCTGGGATTTAGAAATTAGACACACTTAAAAAAAAAACACAGCTCTATAGAATAGAGAATACTGGGGAAAATTTTAATATTTGAACTAAGTAGCCTAATGCTCCCCCCCTCAAAGCAGTTTTCTAGTTAGAATTTTTCAAAGTCAGGTAAGATAAGTTTATACATTCCTACTAATGAAATTGACATTTTTCTATTAGTTTTGATGCCTTTGTTATTTTTTAATGAAGTGAAGCTGAGCCACTTATCATGTCCGTGGACAGCTGTCTCCATGGAATTTGATGGCACTTATTTGAGCACAATTAGGATACTGTTTTCCAATGTCTGCCATGTTTATAAAAATAAATTAGAACTTTTCGTCAGGCTTTTGATATTGTATTTCTGCTGCCCAGATTTCTGCTTGAATACTTTTGTGCCCTGGTCGTTTGTATTTTTCTCACCCTTACTCTCTTCCTCGGAGGTCCCCAGCTGGAAATCCAAATATATAAGAACATTTTGGCTACAAGTGACTGATCCTAGTTTAAGTCAAAAGGCTCATGCAGTTATGAATTCCATACATGTATATAGCTTCAGGGTTGGCTAGATTCAGAATCTGAAACCATATCATAAAAATGCCATCTTTCAGCTATGCTTTCTCCTTTATTGACTTCTCATATTGGCTCTTCCTACATGGTGGCAAAATTGGTATTGTCTTCTCTAACCAATAATTTAGATTGGTAGTTATCAGGTTTGTCTGGGGACACCTGGAGATCCTAGGACCCTTTTGGAGGGTCTTTAAGATCAACAATATTTTCATACTAAGGCATTATTTGTCTTTCCACTCTTATTTTGTCTTTAGATACAGTGGAATTTTCCAGAGGCTACATGATATGCAATGATATCATCACCCTGACAGCTAATGAAATGTGTGTTTATATATTTCTATATTTTAAAATTGTTTTAATATGGTAAATATTTATACATGTAACCTACTTAAAAGTTCTTTAGCATCCTCAATAATTTTTAAGGGTGTAAAGGGGTCCTGAGACCAAAATCTTGAACACCATAGAACTAGGTCATAACCCCACCCCCAAAGCACTTACTAAGGTAAGTTAACCTGATTGGTTAGGCCTCACTTATGTACTCACCCAGAGGATGAGGATCAACTGACCCCTACCGAATGGCTAAGACCAAGGGAGGTGGATCTAGGTACCCTAGGTAAGGCTAGTGCCTTGATAGGTTCACAATTAGTTCAACTCTTCTTATAGACTCATCTCTCTCCACCATTACTACAGATTTTATTCATTTTTGAGGGCTCTAATTTGTACCTTTAATACCACCCACATTATCTCCTATTATTATTCAGAATATAGAGAAGCTTTTCCCAGTATGTCATGACAATTTACACAAGATCATCACTTATTTATGTCTGCTTATCTATAAAAGATGGAAGCAAGGAGGGGAAAAGTTTGATTTCTAAAGAAAACACTGGTTTTTCTCCCTCCTTAATTCAAATAAAGGGTAGACCATAGGGGAGGAGGACAGTATTTGCTAGAAGAAGGAGGAAGAATTAGGTAAAAGGAGAGAGAGATTGTTAAACAGAAAAGTAACATTAGGTTCCTAGAAGCCACTTAATTTCTCAAAAGCACTCTGTCTACAAGGCCTTCAGGTTTTAGGATTCCAGTATATACAAGTCAAGAAAAAATAGTCCCAAGCTTGAAAACTGACATGGTTTGAGTTTTAAGTTTTACACTTTAAAAAAAAGAAAAACATCATGCTTTTCTAAATCATTAATTGGTTTCCATGATATCAAACTTAGCTTAAAGCCCAGCTATTCTACATAAATATATTTGTCTCTATAAAAGCAGTATACAACAAGAAAATTACTTTCAAAAAGAAAGAAAATTATTTTGTTAGCCTGAGTAGCCTCATTTCGTCCTAGATTGACTAATAATTAGAGGAAATATAACAATATATCAATATTAATATATTAATATATAGCTTAAATGTTTTATCTTAAAATGATTCTTAACTCAAAGTTTGAAATGTTACAAAGCATAAATGAATATGTGAAGGAAGCAGAGCTGATGGATTTTCCAGGACCACTAATTTCACCATGTAATAATTACATTTCATATTTCTCTTTCTGTGGATCTCCTGCTGCGGGATTGATTAGTTGCAGAGCAAGTATCCTTTTCCAACATGAAAAGTAACTTTAGTAACTTGTTCTCTTCACAACTCCTAATATTTGATGATTAAATAAAGAACATATGAAGCAATAGAGACTTTGAATTGTGAGCTATACAGGCCACTCACTGTCAATGTCCAAGAGGGACTTTCAGAAATTTGCCTTGGCATGTGACAGATTGCAAAAACCTCTGCCTATAAAAGAAGACACCATACAAGATGACCATAGTTGGCACAAACAATACTAAAGCTGGATTTTCTGCCTGGATTTAAAAGCATAAGGCAACATGCTTGCATACATGTTCCTTTGATGATTGCAATTCTAGACTAAAGATGAAAAGTATCCAGCTGTTGTTGGCCTTATTTCATTCAGGAAAGAAGTGTAACAAGCATTACCAATCACTTTATGGTCTTTGCAAAAAGGCAACTTTTGGAGGTGAAATGTTAGCAGATTTTCCCTGAATAGCTCAAAAGTCAAGGTAAAATAAATAAGCTACAAAAATAATACTATCCAACATTATGGTTTGTAAATGTATTAATAACAGCACAAAGTTTTCCTCAGCTGAGGTTAAAATTGAAAAGTATCTTCCAAGTACAGTCAAGTATCAGAGGTTTTATTCTGAGAGAAACATAATTGGAATATTATGAGTGTATGCAAAACTGTAGTAATGTTCCAATTCCATCAATACTTTCTGATTGCTAATTCAGTTTCCCTGATAACTTAATTATGAAATGGGAATGCCCTAAATATAGACATATCCCAACCACCTTGGAAGGTATAGCCATCTCTGTAATTTAAATTAATTCCATTTATCAGTGATTCTCTTGGGAGTTTGAGGAGCTTGAATGAGCTGCTGATCTGTTGGGTAAGCTGACCAAATAAATTTGTACCCACAAAGGTGAGATCCATATTCTGGATTTATCACAATGCAGATCCCTACAAATACTAACTTTGTACTGCCATAGAAGTGCAAATCTGGGTCCAATGTGAAGTCTTACAAAGTAAGATGAAAGGCTTTGCTATTTCCATTTTGTGTTTTGAAGAAACTGAAAAATTTGGAGCATTTGAGGGAAAGGTGCTAAGCGTGACTGATAGTAAACATACAATTTCAATACTTTGGAGATGGCAAATGATTCATTCTTTAAGAAGGGATAAATTTCTCCCAGCAACTAGTTTATTTCATGCCTTAGTTAATGAAGAAAATAGGGGGAAAAGGTCAGAGACTCATCTAAACCTATTGAATGCTAAACAAACAAAAAAACAAAAAACACACATATGATCTTAAAACATTTGAATGGTGCTCTCTTAATCTAATTTTAAAATTGGGACTCTAAGACCCTGAAATTAAATGATTTACTTAAGTAGTCCGTGTACAGTCAGATTTTATATTCTTGACTTTTGCTCTCATTGCTCTAATCCAATTGACTTGGAAAGTCTCTTAGGACTGCTGAAGCATACAAGGACTAAATAAGTACAGAGGTGGCTTTTTGAAACAATATGTATTACATATTCAGCTAACTCAGTTGGGAGAACATGAAACTAATTATTTCTGGGCTGCCAAACCTGTTATTTTTGTGGTCAAGAGAGGAAAGATGTGAATTAGATTGGAATATGAACTGGTAGTAAGAATACTTGGGCTCTGGTAACTATCCTAACTATTAACAACCCCAATTAACTGTGGGACTTTGGACACTCTTTTGACATATCTGAACTCCAGTTTCCTCTTCTGTAAAATGAAGGAATTTCATACTCATTTAAAGTTCCTTTTAATGCCCAAATTCTGCGATTCCATGTAAACATTTTGAAGTCCAAAATTAAATTTTTTTATTTATGTTGAGAGAAAGAGACAAGAGTGCAAGTGGGAGAGGGGCAAAGAGAGAGAGAGAAAGAGAGAGAAAATCTCAGGCAGGCTCCCCACAGTCAGCACAGAGCCCGAGGTCGGGCTCAAACTCACAAACCATGAGATCATGACCTGAGCAGAAGTCGGACACTTAACCGACAAAGCCACCCAGGTATCCCCAAATTACATGTTTAAATACACCTTTACAGATTTAAATTAACCTTGGAGGAAAGAAATTTTTTAATTGGATGGCTTACTTTGCTCATTACCAGAACATAACAAAGGATTCCTACAGACTAAGAAATGTTTTGTAACAGATCAACTTTCCTCCTACTGACATGATACAGGAAATTAATGACCACTTTGAGTAAACAAAAGATATGAAAATCTTGGACAACAGTATGATCTATAACTGACATAAGGCAAGGTATCAAGAAACCATGGGACTTTACAGTTAACTGTCTGAAGCATTATGAAATATCTGAGCTTCTATCTACTCTGAGGTACTGTGTTAGGTGATCAAAATGAAAAGATGAACAAGACATAGTCCTAGGCCTCAAAGAGTTCAGAACCTGGTGAGAGGGTACTTGGAAAAACAAACAATCACAATATAATTCATTTAGTGTTATGATAAAGGCAAGAAGGCCTGGAACACTGATTCTCAAACCTGGTTGTGCATAAGAATTGCCAGAGGAGCTTTTTAAAAAATGCTCTTGCCCTATCTTTAAAAGATCATGATTTAAATAGTTTAAGGGAGGTGTCCAGTGAATTGGTATTTTTAAAAGCTCCCAAGGAGATTCTAATACAATAGTTAGAATTGAGAATTACTGGGATGAGAGAAGGGCTCCAAACTCAGCCCTAAGGACAAATGATAATGGTCAAATAGACAAGGAGAGAAGAATCAACATTGTGCAAAGGCATGGAGATACCTGACCTCATGGTGCAGTCAGGGGAATTGCAAATAGGTCTGTTGAGCTCAATCCATGAGCAAAGGGAGATACAGTGTAAAAGGAGACTAGAAACATAGGCAGAAGGTAAATCATATGGTCTCTGAAGGAGTTTGGACTTTATACTAAAGTCAATGGAAAACCAGTAGGGAAGAGACGTGATCTCATTCTTCTTTTAGAAAAGATAGCTTCGGGTGTTGTGGAAGATAGATTAGAGGAGCTAGAAGGGGGAAACCAATTAAGAGGCTGTAGTAATCTAGGCAGGAAAGAGGGCCTGAATTAAAACAGTGGTAGGTAGAAGATAGGAAGGTAGAAGATATTCAAGGAAAAGATAACTAGGAAGCAGAATCAACAGGGCAGTCAGACATGATAGATGAGAGATTAAAAGAACTGTATGGCATATAGTTTTCCTTATTTTGTAACTTTTGCTCTTTTGCTAGTGATGGATCTGCCCAGAATGAAACATCTCAGAGGTGGAGAGGAACAGCCTTTCATGGACTTGTTAACAACATACAATGTGGTTTGAACCTAGTCATTTCAAAATCAAAAGCTATCAAAATAATCAGAACTGTTTTACAGTCCCTAAATGACTAAATTCCTGACATGCTGAAGGTCAAACATTTAACTAGCATTTCCATCCAATTTGGTGGGGACAGAGTAAACCGCACTAAAACAAAGGTTTGAGAGATTTTAATTAACTCAAATTGCTGTGCCTTGTCTTTAAATCTGTCCAAAGCAAATGGAGTGAAAGCCTTCTAATCCTTCAGAGCTTCATCTGGCAGTGACCTCAGAAAAAAGATCCTCCCTCCTACATCATCAAACTGACTTCCTTTAGCTCCTTGTTGTTCTGTGTCGGTTTTTGATCCCAGAATTCTCTACAACATAGAAGGGAGGGCAGGGGGACCAAAAAACAATTAAAACATCAAGTGCCCTGGCACTCACTTTGCAAATCTCCTAAAAATATTAAATTAGAATGTACTTGAACAAATGAATTCTAAAAATCTACACCCACTATCTATTCAAGCCTTTAAAATAATTTTGAAAATGAAAGTAGTTCTCACCACATTAGATTCGTTTTTGCTGGTAGTTGTTCTGCCAGTAGTTGTCATGCTCATAGTACCTGGTGGGAAACATTAGGAAAATGGGAGGTTTCTTTGAGGGGAAAACAACAACAATAAAACAACACCTGGTTTTATTTTGAATTTCAAGGCTACTAACATTCATCACACACCATATATCATTGCATCACTGTAGAATGACTCTGGTATTAGCATTAATGTGGATTTTTTAATTGTTGTGCTAGAAAATAACTTTAAACAGTATTTTTAGAGTCCAAGTGGCAAACCTTTCTCTGCTGAGGGCCCATGTCACACAGAGGGAAGAAAATCATTTGAAGATTATATGCATGTAGAAACAATTTTGAGAGCCTACAAAGCATACTTTTAATACAACTTTTACATGAAGAAATGGGATGATAAATGATATTCATATATATATACTTCGGATAACCCAGATGCATATTCCATAAAAATGGCCAACTGTGGACAGTAGAGAAAAAAGAAAAGATAAAGGTGGGAGTGGGGTCAAAGAAAAGGAGGCAGAGAGAATGACAGGCATAGGCTGAGATCAAGAAGAAGGGAGCCAGTAAAAAGGGGGAAGAAAGAACTGTAGGGTGCTAAATAGGCTCTGTAGTGAGTCTGTCCTAGGTTAGGGTTGCCAGAATACCCAGTTAAATTTGGATTTCAATAAACACCAAATAATTTTTAGTATAAGCATGTTCCATGAAATGTTTGGAATATGCTTATACTAAAACATTAATTATTTATCTGCAATTCAAATTTAACTGAACATCCTCTATTTGCTAAATATGACAGCCCTACCCTAATAATCCTGTTGAGTTTCCTAAGTGTGTGTTATTAAAAAGTTTGGACGCTATTGTCACTCATTGAAATAGTCATAATATTAATAATGTACAGTTTATTTTTATCAACCTTCAAAATTTACTTTTAGGAAGGAAGAATTGTATTTTCCCCCTGGACTTCTGTGGGGTTTTATAGGAAGTGAAAAAATGACGTAGAGCAAAAAATTAACTTCATAACCTACTATTAGTTACTATAGTAACTACTATATAGTACCACTATAACAGAAACCTAACTTTGACATTCAAAGGGTCAAGTTGGGACACCTGGGTGGCTCAGTCAGTTGAGTGTCTGACTCTTGATTTTGGCTCAGGTCATGATCCCAGAGTCATGGGATTGAGCCCTGAGTTGGGCTCATGCTGAACGTGTAGCCTACTTAAGATTCTCTCTCTCTACCTCTGCCCCTCTCCTCCACTTGTGTGCATGCTCTCTCTCTATAAAACAAAACAAAACAGGGGCACCTGGGTGACTCATGTGGTTAAGCGTCTGACTTTGGCTTAGGTCCTGATCTCATGGTTTGTGAGTTCAAGCCCCATATTGGGCTTTGCACTAGTGGGGCAGAGCCTGCTTGGTATTCTCTCATCCCTCTCTCTCTCTGCCCCTTCCCCATTGTGCTCTCTCTGTCTCTCTCAAAATAAATAAATAAACTTTAAAAACAAAACAAAATAAAATAACAAAACCCACAAAAAGTTAAAGTTGCCTCAAAGCTTTAAAAAGCCCATATTTAGGGTTGCCTGGGTGGCTCAGTCAGTTAAGCGTCCAATTTTTGATGTTGGCTCAGGTCATGACCTCATGGTTCATGAGTTCAAGCCCCACATCAGGCTCTGCAATCCCAGCATGAAGCCTGCTTAGAATTCTCTCTCTCTCTCTCTCTCTCTCTCCCCCCGTCTCTGCCCCTACCCTGCTTGCTCTCTCTCTCTCCCCCTCAAAATAAATAAACCTAAAAAAAAAAAGCCCATATATATCAAGGATCCAGATTTGAGCTAACTATGGGTTTCTGCCCCTGCCTTCCAGCATTGTACCTTAATACTACTATTTCCCTTTTGGCAGCACCTACTGGAGTATATTTCAGCCATCAGGAAGAGTAATACTAAAGTGAAGTAAAGGTTAAAGCCAGGAAGAATGACTTGCTTTGAGAACTGAGGGAGTTATAGAATAAATAAGGTCTCAAGAGTATTCATTTCCCACCTCACTGGGCTTTCATCTGAATTTATAAGTGTAGCAAAATATTCACATCCAACCTTCAGCCTCTTCTCAAAAGAGCTCAAGGAAATGCCAAGAGTGTGAATTCGGTGGGGAGAGGAGGTGGAGGGGAGGAGAGAAAGGAAGTCTGTCAGAATCAAATGTCTTATAGTCAGTTATATTATTACTGAAGATAAACTTCCTCTTTAAACTACCAGCAGGCATGATGGGAAATTCAGCTGAATTAAGAGATTATTTCATGCCTGTGTCTAAGACACATGGCTGCCAAAGGCCACGAACTGTTCTCTTGACTCTACAGAAGCCGGGGAAGGACTGTTACACACCCTGAGTCAAACTGTAATTTTACAGTGGTGGGAAAGTAAATCCCTTCAAATGTGACCCATGTCCATAAGGACTTCACTCAATATAAAATGTTTTTCTAGTCTATAAGCCTAGGTGAGGCGGAATGCCAAACAGATTAGACTGACAAAGGTAATGCTATAACCAGGGCCTCAAGAGAATTTGCAAGTGTGGATTGCGTAAAGTATAAAAAACTAATATTAACACAGGATTGTATCTTGCCAACCAAATAGATCACACCACTGCAACACAGCCAACCAGGACACAAGACAGTTTATGTGGGAGGAGGGATTCTTGGCCAAGAGCAGTGGGAGAAACCTTTTTTCTATTTGGAAATGCCTAGAACAGAAGGGCCAATACCCTGATTTGCTGGGAGGGTGTCCAAAATGACATTTCGTCTTTTAAGACAGGTTTGTGAAATTCAATTCTTTTGAAACTAGAGGAAAATGAACTGTATCTAGGAACATTATTAAGTACTTAAACTTCAAAAAATCAACACCTTGTACAATTGCCCAACTCATTTTATAATCCAGTGTTCCACCTCGAGGGTGTCATGCTAAGCGAAGTAAGTCAGGCGGAGGACAGATACCATATGTTTTCACTCATAGGTCTAACAGGAGAAACCTAACAGAGGACCATGGGGAGGGGAAGGAGGAAAAAGAGTTAGGGAGAAGGAGGGAGACAAAGCACAAGGGACTCTTGAATAGTGAAAACAAACTGAGGGCGGAAGGGAGAGGGGAAAGGGGAAGGAGGGTGATGGTCATGGTGGAGGACACTTGTGGGGAAGAGCACTGGGTGTTATATGGAAACCAACTTGACAATAAACTATAAATTTAAGAAAAAAGTAATAATCCAGTGTCCCAATTACCTGACTTTTCTGTGGCCGAAAGAAACAGTATTATATAGGGATTGTGGAGGAAGTGGACAGTGGATGTATTTGGAATGGAGGGAACTCTAGTTCAGGAAGTAGAATAATAGGTAAGGATTGCACAGCAGAATACTGAGTTTAGTAAGGTCTAATCAAGGCTGCCAGTAATGCACCTCAGTGCAACAGAGCACGGAAGAAAAAATCAATAGTTTTCTTTTCATTTGATATATAAATGTAGCTCATTTTGTCCTAAGGGTATTAGAAGGCCAATCGCTCTGTCGATATTTCAGGTTTTCTGAATTACCACTATTTGTGGACTAGAAGCCTGGATGTGATTGGTGCCACCTACCGGGTTAAATGCAGAATTACAAACTGTCAACTCATTTTGAACTGTTTTCCTTATTATTAAATTACCTTAGGGAGTATGGGTCTTCATTGGGAGGATTATATATTAAACAGTTGGTAAATTCAGATTTAAATCATAGCTTTTAGATTTGGAAGAGTGATGAGATGTCATATGCTTTTAAACTGGCATTTTCTGCACATTCTAGGAGATGAACTTTGGATATGGAATCAAAAGCCTGGCTTCTCTGAACTAGTTTCTTTTTCTATGATACCTACCCTATAGAGTTATTGTGAGCATTACCCACAACCGCATGTTTTCACTATGCTCTATAATACGTTTTGACTGTCATAGACAAAGAAAAAACAAACTAAATGACTTCCCTGGGTTATTTAACTGTTTAGCTTCAGAATAAGGCCTGCAACTCATATATCTGACTGTAAACCCTGTGGTTTTCTATTAAAATACTGTTTCCAAAAATTTGATGGTGAGATGATTTTGAGTGGCAACTGAAATAAATTTAGGAAGTGCTAGAACACAGCATTAAATACTATATAAATCACAGTGAAAAAAATTACTCCCTTTTCAATTCTTCAGACTTGATGGAGAAATTTTCAGTTTGGTGCTGGTTTGCTTTAAAACTCTCTATACCTTGCTAATCTCACTTCCTAATAAAGATAAAACAGACCTCAGTCTTTAGCATCTGGTTAGAACATTAAAATCTTGTTTTCAGTATACTTATTAAGTTTACTTTCTATTACAGAAAACTATTATTGGTTTTCCATTTAAAATAGTAATATTGGGGTGCTTGGGTGGTTCAGTAGGTTGAGGCTTGGACTCTTGATTTCCACCTCAGGTCATGAACTCATGGTTTGTGGGTTTCGTGTAGGGCCGGTTCCATGCTGGCAATGCAGAGCTTGCTTGGGATTCTCTCTCTGTCCCTCCTCCTTCCCCTCTCCCTTACCCACCTCCTCCACCCCATTCATGCCTGTTTCTCTTAAAATAAATAAACTTTAAAAAATAATAAAACCATATTATTAACTTTATTTTCCAGGAATATATTAACAAATTAAATAAGTCAATCTAAATAGAGCATACTGAATAAAAAATAGACCAACTGACAGAGAAGTTGAGAAACACTGAGCACAACTAAACCACCTCCCTATCATATCACTGTTGATAAAGTTATCTTAACATAATTACTTTAAAAAATCCCTCTATGAAGAAAACTAATGTTTCTTTTGTTTTCTTCTCAATAATCAAACAAATAAATCAACATAAACAAAATCTAGGACTCGGATTTCAGATCCACTTAGGGTCAAATAAACCCAAAGATTTTGTATTATGTGAGTGTTAGAAAATGAAACTTGCCTATAATCAGTGTTCAGTGAATGCATAATCAATAAAACAGAACAGTAATGGGTCACGCATGCCTGTAGCTAATTTCATCTGTGGTAACTGGAAATTTAGTACCCTATCACTTAATTCTCCTGAAGCATAAAGAGGAGACCAGAGAAAAGAGGGTACTGATCTGTGGGCTGCTCTAGTCCAAAGTTCAAAGATTCAATGTTCTGCAAGCAAGGAAAAAAAAATCCCTGGAGGTTATTGAATCAAATGGAACCCTTCACTATGTATTAATCTTAACTTGATTTGAATCTGGAGCTAAAAGATTTTAAACTCCTATTCTAAGATCCCTTGAGATGACCTTCAGCTAATTTTAAAGTAAAACAAGGATCTGTCCTCCTCATACTTTTCTCCTCCATCTTTTTAATTTATACCTTAGTGACTTTATATTGCTTCTGATTGTATTCTAGGTTCTTATTGGAGAAGAAAATCTCAAGCTTTCTGTTGTCCAATTCTTATCAAAGCAACAGTTAAAAGAAAAAAAATATAAGTGGAACACTGGCTAAAGGATAGGTAGTAGATCCAGCCATCTAGATTTTGAAAATTTTATCTATGGGTCAAGTCAGACTAATAGAGTGCTGTATACATGAACCAAATCACCTTGAACTGACCCATTGCTTTTTAAAATTTTCAGATTGATAATTTTTTATTGGATTGTACTAACAATGGTAAGAAACAGTCTAGGAAATTTAGAATCTGAATTCATTTTAGAAATATTGTTGAGGACATTAGCTACTATAACATATGTAGAGTATCCCATTTCCATGGAGGAGAAATTTCTCTCTGGTCTTAGTACTTGTAAAAGCTATATTTCTCCTGAGCAATTGGTTTATTATTATTTTGTGGACAATGTAAACCCATTTTTCTGGGAAATCCAGAGCCAACTTTGAAGACTGCTTCTACCAACTATGTATAGTACTTTCATTATGTATTTTCATGTATTTACCTGGCTTCAACTTATTTTCTCTTTGACTTGATTTACTCAGCTATGTATTTAATCTTATGTGCCATGTGTGATTTTATCAGCTGTTCAAGCCCTTTATGGAATAAGATTGAGAAGAAATTAGAGATACACATAACTGACACAATACTAATAAAACATTGTCATCCCCTAACCATGATTTCTCATTGCATGTGTCTTTCTAAAAATAGAGTTCAGATTCCACACAGGAGCATCTGTACTAGGTATGTTCCCGTTCTTAAGAAGACTGGTGTATTCATGGGGAGTAATTTTATTATCATGTTTCACAATTACATATATTCCATATGTTCTTTTGTATATATTACATATTACATGTAATTAATTACAAAATATATAATTTAAATTATATAAACAATTTAAATTAAAAAATAGAGTTCAGATTCATGGATCCCTGAAAATTTAAGAACCCTCTCTCCTGTCCCTCAGAAGCTATTCTTTCATTTTTTTAATGGTAAAATATACTATCTCCTCTAATGATGCCATAAATTCTTTTGAGTTGGGGGAAACACTGAAAATCTCAGAGAAATATCTGGATTGGTGAAACTCACAACCACTGTCACATGACTATCTCTTTGGCCTTCTGTTCTGAAGTACCAGAGTCTATTACAACAAGATTCATGAGATCAAACTACAATAATTCCTAGGAAAAGGGCGGAGGTGGGGAGGAAACTAATATTTTATCAGGTGCCTACTATGTACCAACTATAAGTACTAAGTACATAATATGTAACTTAGTCTTTACAAAAGAAAATTTCATTTCCTCCAGAGGAATCCTTACTTTACCAGAGCTTCTGAGTGATAATAATGATAGTGATAAAATGTATTATGTCACTACTAACATTTAATTTACTGTGTGCCAGGCAATGTGTTAATCACTTTGCAAGAAATAGAATTTTCAATGTAAAATAAAATAAAACCTCAACCTGCATACCTATAATACTTCACCTACCTCGAGACCCAGGAAGACTAAAGTATGCTTGGTTTGGCTCCAAATTCTGCTGTACATACAGTAATAATTTCAGGTCATTGGCCTTCTGGTACTTCTTCAAGGCTTCAATTCTCAGCTCAATCACTTTGCAATTAAAGTCATTCTACAAGAGAACATTTTTCAGAACTACACATATAGTATTGGCTTCTCTAAAGCACCTGTTACCTTCTTTTACTCAGAAGTTAAAACGATCCCATCATGCTCAGTCTTTGAAGTTGGGCAGAAAGTATTTGCAATTTCCCCCCCATTTCAAATAGAACAAAATCAAGACTAAAGGAAAAATATCTATTTATCTTAAGTTATTCAAGGTGAAACTGGAGATAGGTCTCTGCAGCGATCTCCCCATGAAATATTTCTTTTAGCAGCATAATTGGTAACCCAGATAAGGGAATAGAGATGAAACTAAAAGACTTTATATTATGTGAATTAAATTATATCCCATGTCCAACCTTGGAAGATCTTAGTACCTGAAGGATGTTGGCTTGTTCCTGATACCTGACCCATTCCATTTTCCTCTGTTGCTTTTCCTGGTGGAAGAAAGAGCCTCTGGGTGACAAAGTAAATTGAGATCAGAAATCAGCGTTCTCAAAATGCTGCAAAGACTTTATAGCAAAAGTATGGTGTCATAGATTCACTAATAAATTGATTTCAACTGCACAGTCCTTCTAGTTGGCCTCATCTGTACAATCCATGCTCTAAAACCTAAATGCTAAATGAATAGAATCAATTTTTATGAATAAGTTTATTGTGTGAGGATTAGATACAAGCATAATACCTTTAAATAAATGTTCAAAAACAAACTAGCTATTATTTTGACATCACATAATCATGGTGGAGTTGACATTGTTGATATAGTTGACTTTTCCCTTGTTAACATTATTTCCCCTAAACTTTTCGTGTCACTCTGACTCAAATATAATATCCCAAAGGAACCAGATCTCCTATAAAACTTGTATTAGTTTCAGGAGCATACTGATACATTATCAAAAATTTCTAGTCTATCAGCTCTAAAAGCCACTATGATTCAGAAAGATCACACTACCTTCTTTTTCTCCTTCAGTTTCTCTGCACATAATGTCTCCAGTTCATTCTTGGTCTTCCTAGGTGATAAGGGGGTTTTGGGTACCTGGGATAAAAGAAGAGAGCTAAGGGAATAGAAATTCCCAGGAAAGAAGTACAATGTCTCAGCCAACGGTAAAACCAATATACATATGCTCAAGGCCCAGATCCTGCCTATTTGCCTGCCCAAATTAGCTATGATTGTCAACAGGCTGTTTCCAGCAGTGTGGCGTCAACAACCCTGAATTCTAAGTAACATGTAGTCCACTTGCCTTCCCATCCTGCAAGTCTGTTTTGTTTTTTATCTGCAGTGCTTTTGGTTGATCACCAAGTTCTTCTGTGTCGAATGTCTGTAGAGAGACATTTTGGCAAAGGTTTAAATTAGTGGGAATTAGTGAGGGAAGTGGAAAACCAATATAAGTCAAGGCTTTTCATTTCTGCCAGTCAGCAACCTGTCAGGGTTTGACATGAAAAGTGTACTACCAAATGGGGTTCAGAATGGAACAAGTCCTTCCATTTGGTCTCTTGAGTGTAACTTATAATAATAAAACCTATTAACTGCAACCTTATTATAAGCCATTAGTACTGTAAGCTACTTACACGTTTCTTTACTTATTTACAATACTCTACTACACTATAAACATTCTCATTTAAGCCACATAGGACTATTTTTATTTCCATCTTACAAATGAAAAAAAGAAATTTGAAGAGGCTAAGTCATTTGTTTAGGGTCACACAGCCAGAAAAGTATAGAGCTGGAATTCGAACCAGATCTCATGGACCCTGAAGCCTATGTTCTTAACCACTAACAATACTGTTCTTCTCTCTCCATTTTTTGCTGTCTAAAAATACGAGTAGGGAAAGTCATCCAAAGCTAACATATATGGACATCTCTTATAAAAAAAATCTTTTGGGAGCTTTGAAGAAGGTTGATTTTGATAGAAGAATTGTGCCAGCACATTTCTTATTACAAGGACTCAAAAACTCAAGAACTAAAACTGACAATTCACAGAACTGACTTGTAGCTGCCTCTGAGAAGTAGGAGCCGATCTCAGGTCAAGATGCAGGGCTTGATGGTATCCTGATTATTTGTGGAAAGTTAAGATGAAAAAAGCAGTCAGATATCACACCACACACTGTTTATACCACAAGACACAATCTGTTCTTCTAATCTTCTAGTCTGTGAAAAAGCACTCAGATCCCAAGGACTTAGACTGCAAAGGAATTTTGACTCTCACCTGGTTTCCCAGCTATTATATGTTAGGCAATGCAGTGATTGTCGCAAAATCATAGGAGGATTAAAATTAGGTATTTATTGATTCATTCATTCAACTTACATTATTGATTGTCTACTATGTTCTAAGCATTGGGCTATATGCTAAGGATTCAGAGATGAACAAAGCAATCAAGAAACTGGAGGAGCTTGTATTACAGACGGGGTCAGGGAGATAAGAAAAAGTAAAATAATAATAATAATAATAAAGTAAAAAATAATAAGCTTAATTATAAGAAGTTCTATGGAGGACATGAATTGTGTTATATAATAGAAAGTAAGGGAGGGGTGCCCTGTTTTAGATGGAGTAAACAAGGAGGGCCTTCCTGAGGAGGTGACATTTAAGCAGAGACCTGAAGGATGAATATGAACCAACCAAAAGAAAATAGTATTACAAGCCAGAGTAAAGCAAAAGCCTTGAGATAGGAAAGGTCTGGGCATGTTTGAGAATCCATAACGAGGCCCATATGAGTTGCATACAAAGGGGAGGACTTCTATGAGAGGAGAGAGGCAGGCAACAGCCACATTATGCCACAATAAGGAGAAGCCAAAATGGTTGCCATAAGAATAATGATGTGATTTGATTGTTTCAAAAATATCACTCTGGTTGCTGTGCAAAGGATAGACTGGAATGAGACATGGATGGAAGCAGGGACATGACAAAATGAGAATGGGGACCAGAGGAGAGGGAAGTTCTTTGCATTAGGGTCTGTAAGACAATATTATCAAGAGATCCTTAGAGGCACACCTTGTTCCATAGCATCTCCATTTCCTCCCGAAGCATCTTGTTTTTCCTTTCCTGTTGGAGGGGGGGAAAAACCCAAACAAACAGAAACGTGTTTGGTCCAGTCATAAAAGTGAAATTGGAAGAAATTATAAATAATGAGGGGAGAGGGATGGGGACACAGGTATAAAGCAAACCATAAAGGAAGGCAATAAATAGGCCTAGCTCAAAATCCAGGAACATGAGAGATGAGTTTGTTGATGATGATAATAAAAAAATAATAATGATTTTGAATAATAACTATAATTATGGCAATTATAGTATGATATCAACAGAAATGAGTTCCTCACACAACATTTAAAATGTTCTGATCATACAGCAATTTCTCTGGGGCTTAGATCACTAATTTATAATTTTTAAGATTCTTTACCTTGTTGGTTTTTTAAAATCTTATGAGTCTCCTGGAGCAAACTATTTCTTTTATTTTACTTTGGTATTTTCTATTCTTTCTGAAATGTGAAGGGTTAATATGCTTGTATTACTAACCCCTAAATGAAAAGTTATTAGAGGCGTCTGGGTGATTCAGTCGGTTGGGCGCCTGACTTCAGCTCCCGTCATGATCTCACAGTCCATGAGTTCAAGCACCATGTCAGGCTCTGTGCTGGCAGCTTGGGGCCTGCGGCCTGGGGCCTGCTTTGGATTCTGTGTCTCGCTCTCTGTATCTTTCGGCCCCTCTCCCACTTTCTCTGTCTCTCAAAAATGAATAAATGTTAAAAAACTTTACAAAAAGAAAAAGAAAAGTTTTTAAGAGTAAAAAAGAAATAGAATTTTTGCTAGCTAGTCTTGAGTTTGCCCAACATTTCATCTGACCCCTTTCTAGATCAAGAAGGTATGAGTATTAGAGCCTCAGATGCTAGACATGAGCTCTCTGTCTTTCCATCCACATCTGATGGTAGTAATTGAATTTAGCCCTGTTTAGGAGGCAATTCCCTTGAGTGTCCACCAACCTCTTACCAGATTCTGCTTCATCTCCTCTGCCTCCTTAATGAGCTCTATGACTGAGGATTCTTCACTCCGCTTCCCTGCCATGATCTGCCTCATGATCTGTAGACTAGAATGAAGAGAAAGACATCACAAAACATAACACTTCCTAAGGGGTAATATTAATATTCTGCAAACAGTCAGAAAGCACTCTATCGAGGGAGGCAGATGGGTGCTGAAATTACAGGAGTTACAGAATTTCTTCTGGACATAGTAGGTCTCTAAAGGATGACTTTACTCACAATTTACATTTGCCTCAGCTATGTGCTCTATAATGAATTCTGTGTTCAATAATGCTCAAAATTTAGGCCTCCAACAGCCAGTAAGACTCTTCTTTACCCCTCCAGAAAAATATTTTGGTGTATGGCTTTTGAGGTAGAAAGGGTGCTTTAACCCCTGTGAAAAAGAAGTTCAAGGAATCTGTTGTCTTCAGCATAAATCCCAGAATTATGTCCTTCCCCATCTCAGTTCATATTCCTTCTCCATAAAAAAGACATTTGAGTTAGTTGGGGAAACCACTTATATCCTTATGGTAGCTCCCAGAGAATCCAAGCCATCAAGAAGTTTCTAACACAATCTGAATCAATACTGGGTCAAAGACTCTCTATTCTTTAAAAGCAATAATTTATGTTTATGTTTATTGTACTTTTTCCCCCTTACCTATAAGCAACAAAGCAAGCCTTTGTGTTCTTTTACCCTAAGAGAAGTTTATTTCTGCATTGTAAGCAGCTGGTGCTTGATCACCACTTTCTGCCTGGCTTTTGTTCTCCAAAAGTCAGAGTTCCCTGAGATGCTTACTGTAAGGGTAGAGAATGAGGGTAGACCTATTAAGGTGAGATTCTCTGAGACTGGAAAGGAAACAAAGTTGGTGGGTCCCAAGAACTAGTGCCCTAGTTAAGAGTTGAGACTTTATCTGCCTAGCATATTAAAGAGATCAGACCCTAACCCAGAGGACTCCTAGGGTCCAGAAAAATTTTCTATTTTACTGCTTCACATGGGAAGAGCAAAGTCATTTATTCTAAAGTGAATCCACAAATATGTATTAGGAGCTATCAGTGTAACCGTGATAGACTGAAGATACTCAAGGCTCTTCTCTGTTTCTTGGGTGGGCATCCTAGGGAAGAAGAGTTATAACTGTAGCTCCCTGAGATAAGGGCTGAGTCATATTTAATTTTACTAAAAGAAAACAAAGGATTACTTGCCACTGATTTTGTGGTTACAAATTCTTTATCTATCACAGCTAAATACCTAAACCTTTTTAAAACTGTAAATAATCATCGTTAATCCTATGGACTAAAGTTCTCCAGCTGTTTCCCCTCTAGGAAATCCTGGGTAGGGAGCCCTTACCTTCTCTGTTTTTCCTCCAAGTTAGACATCAACTTCTGGAATAAGAAATTGTTCTTATCTCCAAGAGGTTTTAGGATTTCTAGCAGTTCCTGCTTCCTTAGTTTTAAGTCCTCATTCAATTCCTTCAAGTAGTTGTCATCTATTTTGGAACATCTGTGGGAAGAATAATATCTGCCTTTAGCCTAGGTTAATTATAGAGACTCTCCTTTCCCCTCTGAATAGGTACCACTTGGCATCTTCTGTTCAAGACTCACCTTGCTTTTGAGGGCAAGTAAGATCCTGAAGGGTTTGAACCACTTGTCATCTTGAAGGGAAATTTCTACTCTAAGAATGGAGAAGTCTTCTGAAAGTACGTGCCTTCTTGTTCCATTCACTTAGGTCATCATTTTTCTGATGTTGTTCTTGAAACATCTGTTGCATTGGACTGGTTTTAGCTACAGCTTGAGTCACAATGGCCCTAAGACCACAAAATTAACAGGTCTTTTAAGTAACTCCAACATCAATCACAACTTGTTGACTGAAAATACTATTAGATACATTTGATCAATTCTTGCCTTAGGTTTAACCAATACCCAAAGTTTTATTCTGAAGTCTTTGATTGAATGGGATAGAATCAGAACACATCTATATTATGGAATTTCTAGAAAATGGTGGCTGATCAAAAATAACTCACTAACACCATCTTCCATGCCAATTAACCTCCATGAAATGTCTACTATCTACTATCTATATCCAGATTCCACGAGTAAGGAAAATATAAATACAAAGCATCTACCTTCTGAGGGTCTTAGGAGAAGAGAAAAACCTCTAAGAGACATTTTTAAAAACTAAAACCCAAACTGGCAAATATAAGATATGGATATAATATTGAGTGATATATGAGCCAATTATCATTATTTTCCTATCTTTAAAACTTGATATATTATAGGGCAAGGGAGAATAATACTGGACACATAGCAAGAGATATAATTTGTGAAAAATCCATACTATCAGTATGTCCTACCACACCCAAGCTTTTTCCTGAGAGACTGTCATTTTACACTTACTTCCAGATTCTGATTTCGCCTCCATTTTTCCTCCCTTGCTAGAACCACATTTCTCCTAGACTAAGATCTTCTGTCTTCATCTATGTAACTTAGTGAGCAGAAAATAACCCAATGAGTTACACATTTGTTTCTTCATGCCCTTTAAACACAGCTTTAGGGCAATAGTTTTAGAGACGTTCTCAAATGTGAATTAAGTCATGTCAATTTCAAGTATTAACTGAGAATTTCTGGGCATCTTCTATGGGCATCCTCCAAAGTAGAAGTTAAAAGTTAAGAGTAACCTAACCTCTTTGTGTTTTGGAAAATCTTAAAGGCAGAGTATTGTAGTGGAAATAACACAAGTTCGTCAGATCTTGGTTTGAATCTTGGCTTCACTGTAAGAAGTGAGCTGACTGTGAGCAAGTTACCAAATTCTCTGAGCCTCAGGTCCCATTTTTGTAAAAATGAGAATGGCAAATAAAAAGGTTTGAATGAGAATTAAATATAATATTATATGAAGTTCCTGGCTCGTGTCAGGTATTTACTTTTCATGTGTTTTTGGTTGGTATGGGTTTGGGGATTGTTTAATGCCCTAAGCAATATAAAATACAAAAAAGGCTGATTTATATGAGGCTAATGAAACTTAAACTTCAGAGCCCTTCATCTTTGCAAACTTCTCTCAAAAGCTCCATACTTCATTTTATATCCATAATTTTGTATTCTTTTTTTAGAAAGAGGGAACTCTCCAAATTATGTATACTTCAGGGTCCCAAAAAACCTGGATCTGCTCCTGTTTGTACTCAATACATATCCCCTATAAGGATCTTCTACCACAAAACTTCTCTTTAGGCAGTCTCTACAAATACTTTTTCTAAAGCAAATATGCATCACTTGTAAGTTTTTTATGATAGCTAGTATAATATGACATTAAATTAAAACAGTCATATCAGATGAAGCACAATGTAATTCACACTGGTTGTCTTAAGAGTTCCCATGAAAAGTTTGGATTGCATGAGGGTGAGCGAACTAGTCAAAAGCAGGAACTAAGTGGACTAATTACTATTAGTTTTTTAGACTATAGATATAAATGGTATCAAATAGTAGAGAACAATAATGGCATTGATACTAAAGCATGGACTCTTTAAATTTCATGTCTTAACATTTGGTTGGCAGAATAATGTTAGAATTTTAAAACACTTAATGGACAGGCAGCATCCCAACTCACCTTCCTTTGTGTCCTTGCTTGCAAATGATTGAACAGGGAAGAACATTTGCTATTCTGACATCAGAATATGTTCTTTTCAGTAGCCAATCAGCACTTTTTATTCCTTAACATTCTGATGCCCATTTCTTCAACTTGGAATATGACTTCAAGAAGATATTTGCCTTGTAATAATGTATACATTAAGAGAACTTAAAATAAAAAACTAGCATTGAATGGGGATAATTGATAGACTACATTATCTCTGGGACAGGTAGGGAGGGTGAAGCTGTATATAGATGACCATTAGAAATCAAAAGGAGGGAAGTTGAACACTGATTTTTTCTGCAGTAGATAAGTTAGGTCAGCTGTTGATTGAGGAAGCATGATAGGAAACTTGGGAAGAGCAATGACTTGAGGTTTGGAATAGCACCTGAGTCACGGAAAAGGAAGCCAACCAGGCAAGAGTGAAAGGATCGCCAGGTAGTGCTAAAGGTCAAGGTGAGTTTGGAAGTTGCAGATTTGTCACGGCATGAATCAGCAGTTATACAATTTCTCCAGCAGTATTTGGCACTATAGAAGCAATAGTAGGAAGAACAGATGGTTGGTTGACTCTGAGCTGCAACTTGGCAGAATATATAAGCAGAAGTTCAAGGAGTAAGGGTGCTGAGCAGGCTGGTAAGAGTATCTATCAAAGAAAGGGTTGATCATGGCATTCAGGCTGTGCAGGGAAGAAAATCAAGAGTGGGTAGTTAAGAGGGGAAACCAGAAAGGGGTTGAGTTTAAGGGGTCTAAGTTAAAAGAACAGGAGGTTATGGTCAGTGAACATACTTCTTATGAAATAACTTGTGGAACCTCACCAATGTTTAGATAAATTATAGTAGCAAATCATATTTTTTTCTTCAGTAAACATTCTGTTTCTTTGTCACTGCGTAATATCCACTGAAATTCATATGGTACCTCAAAATAGGCCTTATAACAACCTATTCACGATGACCTCATCCAATATTATAGCATTTGATTTTAGTATCTGTTAAGAAAAAGCGTGATTGCGCTATAATTAGAGAACTCAGAGCAGTAACATTTTAGTGTTAGTTTTACCAGTAAAAAATCAGATTAGTCTAATTAAGCCAGGTTTCCAAGAATAGAGGCAATTATTTTCATATTAAAGGAGAAAAAAGTGAGAGCGCGCACAAGAGAAAGAAGGTTTTCTATTCTCCCCCCACCTCGGTTTTGATTGTGGCAACAAAATTCCTGAGGGAGGAAACATGAGAACCTTCTGGTCCTTTCTGACCCAGAGCCAGTTCAACCCTTGAAGACATTATAAGATTTCCATTAACTGAAATAAGGAGAGAAGTGCTGGCAAAATTATAAACATAAATTCTTAAAGATCACCCACATCTCCTTGTGCTGTTTGTTAGGACCACTTTGTTGTCTGTTTTACTTCCTTATATATAGCTGTACCAAGCCAGGCGGCATCTACATTTGGAGTGAATCCAGGTAGTTTCGAGGATTGAGATACAATTCAGGTCTCTTGAATTCCCTGTGTTACTGTTGAGGTCTTTTTGAAAGTAATGCATTTTCTCAGTGTGTCCAGATACTTAGTACAATGGTCTTCAAACTGAGGCAGGTGAACTTTCACAAAAGCATTTCGGAAATGTGGAAATGAGGCTGGTTTTCAGTGAGCCTTTTGCTGGATCCTCAATTTCCACAAGCACTCTTCACTAAAATGGATTTGCCTGCAAATGCTGCTTGGCCACTCTCCCCATCTCCCTTTTCTTAATCACATTTTTCCCTTTTGTTAAAACAAAATACCTTTCAACCACCTGAAGTCTTACTTCAGCGACTTATTTATTTTACTTCAGAGATTTGCTCTGGGGATGGGTCTAAAAACTTCTAGGGCATTAAACCAACCACTATTTAAAATGCTGGTGTTGGGGTTAAAGAAAGGGAATGATTGTTAATAACTGGATTACAAATTATTTTGCAGGTCAGGTGGTTTCCAATTCTTTGCTTTCATCAAAATTGAAGGATGACCTAATCAAATTATCAGCTTAATGAGATTTAATGAAATTATCATCAAATGAGATTTGATGATAAATTACTATATGGGTTTTGGCTTATAATTCAGAAAGAGTTCAAAGATTTCAGTGACATTGCTGTAACAAAATATCTTTCATTCCTATCAACTTATTTGTGTAAACAAGTTTTCTCCATGAGTATTGTATGTAAATAATATAAATAAAATTGATGCTGAAGTCTATATTATTCTAGACTAGAATAATATAGGTAAAATATAGGTAAAATAATATCCACCTATAAATATGGGAACTAAATGGGAGGAGGGTAAGTCTACCCATCAATTAATATAAGCATTTTCAAAATAATTTGTTGTACTTAAAAATTATTTATGAAAAAAATCTTTTTGTCTTAATTGTGTACTACTAATAATTATAATGCCAATGCAATTCTAAAGGAATGTTAACATTTAGAACCTTAAGGTCACAGGAAATAAAAAATATAAATTCAATGTTACATACATATTTTGCAGAGAAGTATGATAAGGTGATAAAAAAAAAGTCTTCCAAGCATAAAATATGTTGCATTTGAATAAAAAATCTTATGGGTAAAGTGAGATGGAAACGTGAGTTCAAGGAGAAAGAGGAGAAAATATAAAAATTTTGACTGCTAAAGAAGGGCTTATTCATGGTTTTAGATGTTACTGGATATAGGTTTTTAAGATTAATTGCATACATTTTAAGGTAATATAAAAGATTTATTTGAAAATGTCAATATGTCAATACACCAGAAAAAATTTTTTGTAAATACTTAACTTAAAATAACAAATTTTATGGCACAAAAACAGACACTCAGATCAATGGAACAAAATAAAGAACCCAGAAATGGACCCACAAACATATGGCCAACTAATCTTTGACAAAGCAGAAAAGAATATCCAGTGGAACAAAGACAGTCTCTTCAGCAAGTGGTGCTGAGGAAACTGGACAGTGACATGCAGAAAAATGAACCTGGACCACTTTCTTACACCATACACAAAAATAAACTCAAAATGGATGAAAGACCTAAACATAAGATAGGAAGCCATCAAAATCCTCAAGGAGAAAGCAGGCAAAACCTCTTTGACCTTGACTGCAGCAACTTCTTATTCAACACATCAAGGGGAACAAAAGCAAAAATGAACTGTTGGGACCTCATCAAAATAAAAATTTCTGCACAGCGAAGGAAACAATCAGCAAAACTAAAAGGCAACCGACAGAATGGGAGAAGATATTTGGAAATGACATATCAGATAAAGGGTTGGTATCCAAAATCTACAAAGAACTTACCAAACTTGACACACAAAAAACAAATAATCCAGTGAAGATGGGCAAAAGACATGAATGGACACTTCTCCAAAGAAGACATCCAGATGGCCAACAGACATATGGAATGATGCTCAACATCACTCACCATCTGGGAACTACAAATCAAAACCACAATAAGATACCACCTCACACCTGTCAGAATGGCTAACATTAACCACTCAGGCAACAACAGATGTTGGCAAGGATGCAGAGAAAGAGGATCTCTTTTGCACTGCTGGTGGGAATGCAAACTGGTGCAGCCACTCTGGAAAACAGTATGGAGGTTCCTCAGCAACTTAGAAATAGAGCTACCTTACGACCCAGCAATTGCACTACTAGGTATTTATCCAGGGATACAGGTATACTGTTTTGAAGGGGCACATGCACCCCAATGTTAGCAGCACTATCAACAACAGCCAAAGTATGGAAAGAGCCCAAATGTCCATTGAAGGATGAATGGATAAAGAAGATGTGGTATATAGTTACAATGGAGTATTACTCGGCAATCCAAAAGAATGAAATCTTGCCATTTGCAACTACATGGATGGAACTAGAGGGTATTATGCTAAGCGAAATTAGTTAGAGAAAGATAAATATGATTTGACTTCACTCATATGAGGACTTTAAGATACAAAGAAGATGAACATAAGGGAAGAAAAAATAATATAAAAATTGGGAGGGGGATGAAACATAAGAGACTTAAATATGGAGAACAAACAGAAGGTTACTAGAGGGGTTGTGGAAGGGGGATGGGCTAAATGGGTAAGGGGCATTAAGGGATCTACTCCTGAAATCATTGTTGCACTAGATGCTAACTAACTTGGATGTAAATCAAATAAATAAATAAATAAATAAATAAATAGGGGCGCCTAGATGGCTTAATTGGTTAAGTGTCCGACTTCAGCTCAGGTCATGATCTCACGGTTCATGCGTTCGAGCCCCACGTCGGGCTCTGTGCTGACAGCTCGGAGCCTGGAGCCTGCTTCAAATTCTGTGACTCCCTCTCTCTGTCCCTCCGCCACTCACGTGCTCTCTCTCTTAAAAATAAACATTTAAAATAAATTAAAAATAAATAAATAAAAGGAAAAACACTGTAAAAATATAATGAATATCAATTAAAAAATAACAAAGTTTAGACGTCAACCTAAAAGCATGTGAAATGATATAAAACATGTGAAAATTATTTTAGAACATACAAGCAAAAAAAAAAAAATTAAAGACCAGTACTCTAGCGCAGTGGTTCTAGGCTCTGATATTTGTAAGAATCCCCTGGGAAACTTGTAAAATCTGTAGATTTCCAGGCTCATCCCCAGAGATTGCTACTTTGTAGATCTGCAGAACATATGGTTTTAATAAGCACTCCCTGGTGGTTCTGATGTGTGGTCTGTGGACTGGCCTTTGAGAAATACCACTTTAAGCTTTCTTCTCTGATCGCAGTGCATCAGCAGAAAGCTGCTTACTTGAGTCATTTTTTTTCTGGGCCATCTGTAGAACTGCCTCCTCTGAGTCATATTTTTGTGTCACACCTTCACCTTTTGCTTGGGATGTCCTGAGAAAATTTTATGAAGCTTCCTGCATTTGTAAAGAAAATTATCCAAGACATCATTCCATCACCACCTCTCCTGGCCACCAGCACTTACCACAGGTGACCACAAATCATAAATTTCTTTCAGAATTTGGTACTAAAAGTGTTGCTTCTTTAGGAAAATACTGGCATGTATTTCTCTTAGAGATATATCAGTAAACTAGTTTTGTTTTTCTTTTCTTTTGGTTTTCTAAGAAACTTGGAGATAATTTTGTGGCCTTAGGTCCTAACTTCTGCATATGACCTTCTAACCTAATTAATATTTTCTTAGTCTTGATTTTTTCTCTTTTATGATTTTAATTTTTTTAATGTTTATTTATTTTTGAGAGAGAGAGAGAGACAGAATGTGAGTGGGGGAGGGGCAGAGGGAAAGAGGGAGACACAGAATCTGAAACAGATTCTAGGCTCTGAGATGTCAGCACAGAGCCCGATGAGGGCCTTGAACTTGAGAATGGTGAGATCATGACCTAGGCTGAAGTTGGAAGCTTAACTGACTGAGTCACCCAGGAGCCCTCTTTTTTATGATTTTAATAAATTACCTACAGATCCTTTCTAGAGAAGTATAAATAAGGAAACAAATTAGCAAAAGTATTGTTTCTATATATTTTTTAAATATATGGATAAAATATTTGAACCAAAAGCATTTTCTAGTTTTATTCAGCTTTGTATGTGTTTGTGTGTGTACATGTGTGTATATATATGTGTGCCTCCATCTGTAAAGGAAGTTTGCTTGTGGATGTAGAGAATGGATTGATGGAATTTGCTGTTACATGTTGGATGCACTCAGTTGTAAGGCATATTGGGATTTCAGGTGCACAATTGGATAAATGGAAGGTAGGACAGGCTGGATGGACTTGGGGGGATAGTAGAGTGCCCAGGCTTCAGTTCCATGAGGGGACTGTAGTATGTTGCAAATAGAAAAAGTAGAATCTCCTAAAATGGAGAAGTCTAATAAGGAGATCCAAGGCCCATAGAATTCATGTTAAAGGAGGTCCAAACCCCATGGGCTGATGATGATAAAGATGCCAATGTTCTTCCAAATACACCTTAAATTTTTTGACTGTTCTTGAAAATAATGTTTAGTAGAAAGTAGAAGATAGAAATATGTATTTCTATGTATGTATGTATACAAGAATCATTTATTTCTCATATATTCTAAAAATCCTATTATAGACCTTCCCAGCCTCAGGATTTCAGAGCCAAATGAGACAAAAAAGTTAACATACTTGCTTTTTGGACTTTCTAGGCATAGATCAGAATCCTGTAAGGGCCACTATGGGTGTCCTTCTGTAAATTAGAAAAAAATGTCTGTTCTTGGCCTTAAGGTACCTCAGGTATAAGCCTTGCCAGGAGGAGGGGGTGAAAGCAGCCCCTATTGCCTCTTTGGTGAGAGTCCTTATCAGGGCACACTTGCACACCAGATTCAGAGTAGATGCCTTCAGTGAGCAAAGCTGGCAGGGTATGAGTGCTAGGTGTAAATAGAGGTCATTGCGTGGTAGGAACTATACAGGGATAGAGGGCAGCAGAGGCCTAGTCTATAGTGGGGTGGGGGGCCACCACTCAGCTCAAGCTGAAAATTTAAACCCATTCTTGCCAATTATTAATGACTCCAAGAGAAAGTAGAAATCTGGGATTTTATGTGACCTCTTGACACTTTTTAATTATTATTATTTTTTTGAGCGAGAGCATATGGCAGGGGAGAAGGGCAGAGGGAGAGAAAGAGAAAGAATCTTAAGCAGGATCCATGCTCAGTGAGAGCCCAACGCAGGCCTCGATCCCATGATCCTGGGATCATGACCTCAGCTGTAAACAAGAGTCGGATGTTCAACCAACTGAAGCCACCGAGGCTCCCTTTGATCTCCTGAATTTTAAATGCTGCATGGACCAAACAATGTATTTGTGGACTTCAGTTGGGCTCTAGAGTACCAATCTGGAACCTCAATTCAAGATAAATCCATCCATTTTTTTTCTGGGCTAAGATTTTTTGTTTTTGTTTTTGTTTGTTTTTTTCCTGCACTCAAATGATTATTTCTAAAGAGGTACTTACATACAGATAATTCAAGCATTGTTTTGCTTAAATTATATGAAATGTCAATTTGATCTAATTTCTTAATTTGATAGATTTATATTCAGAATGTCAGAGTGAATGACAGAGGTAACACTTTTCAAAATAAAAATGAAAACCCAAACCCCAAAACAACAGATATTTTTTGACATCTATTTTTTAGCATTATGGGGGACCTAAAAAAGCATTACATAGATAAAATGTAAAATCTGTAAAGGGTTAGGGATCTCAAATTAGACACTCTAGTAATATTGCATAGCCACAAAAGGAGGCTTACTAGTGTACACTGAGCAGAGAATTCTCTAATTCTGGTTTAGCTGTTCATATAATAAGTTCATTTGCTACCTCAGCTGAAAAAGTGAACAACCTCAAATATTTCTCTACTATATTATTTAAAATTTAGTAATAATTATGTATCATTTTAGGCACTACAAAATAAAATAAATACCAATTATGTACTCATATCACTTATACTGCTTCAATGATCAAATACTAAAAAATAAGAAATGACATTTGTCATTATTAAGGTTTTCTGCATAGCAGCATTTTTTTCTGTTTTTTAATTTGCACTTGCAAATAAATAATGAGAGGAATACAAATGATAATCAGGATAATATTAAAGAAGCAACATTTGTCCAAGGATTATGGTTTTTAAAGGCTATGTACTCTTGGGTGAAACAGTTGGAAATATTCTGGCTTTATAAGCTACTGTTTTCCATGCACAAAAAGTTTATTTCAGAGACTTCTTTAATATCCCACATCAGACTCCCTTTCCAATTACTTTGATACATGTATTATAAACTTCATCTGTAAAGCAAGCACCATTTATTAATAAATAAAATGGAGCACATTACACAGTAATGTCATGATAGTAAAAGTCCTGAATTAGATACTAACTCTAAACTTTTTAATTCATTAAGGACCATTTACTCCTGTATTCAAATGGTCACAAAGCTGGATTTAAGGGGTTCGCAATAATTAAGTAAAATCCCTTTGAAAGTTAAGTTATGATACAGATACATATTTAAAAATAATACTGCACTAGGAATACAACTTTAAAAAGGTTAAGTGTATTGGGCGCCTATGTGGCTCAGTCAGTTAAGCGTCTGACTTCAGCTCAGGTCAGGATCTCAAGCTCTATGAGTTTGAGGCCCACGCCGGCTCAGAGCCTGGAGCCTGCCTTAGATTCTGTGTCTCCCTCTCTGCTCCTCCCCCACTTATACACTGTCTCTCTTTCTCTCAGAAATAATTAAACATTTAAAAAAATAAAAAAAAGGTTAAGCATATTAATGAACTTAGGTATAGAGGACTTTTAGAGGAAGTCCTCTATAAAGCCCCTCTTGGGTATGTGATCACGGTGAAAGACGGACAGGTAGATCATTTTCTCTTGCTCATTGAACAGATTTAATACTGATCAAATTGAATTGAAACCAATAGTTAAAAGCATCAGCATTTTTCAGCTTGAAACCCTTTCGTATGTAGCAGACACTGTTGTTGTCTGCCTGTATCAGTGCTACTTCCTCTTTCTGCCTTGTGTCCAGGCCCAGGGTTGGAATCACAATTGGTCTGAAGCAATCATGACAATTCAGATCCTCTTTGCCAGCGATAGGTCTAAGAATGGACATAGAGTCAGTCCTGGCTAGTGAAACGTAAGGGGAAGACTGCTGGGGTTTCTAGGCAGAATGTTTCTTCTCGAATAAAAGGAGGAAAAAGAAGAAAAAAGAAAAAGGTATATTTACGCTCTACCTTTTCTTTCCTACTTTGGACACTGTCCTCTTAGGACAGAAAACTTGGGGGTACTGTAGGCATTTTACAGGAAGGTCAAGAGAATTACAAAGAAAGGAACCCAGCACCCTGATGTGGTAGAGCGGCTGAAACGACTTTTGAACCACTTAACCTCCAGACTTCTTGTCACATGAAAAACTTAAGTGCCCTTATTGTTTAAACCATGGATCACTAGATTTTCTGTTACTTGCAGCATAAAAGATTCTACCTGGAATATCTTATAAATAGGGCCAGTGGTGTGCCAGAACTAGCTTGTGAGACAATTGTGCCTATCTCTTCCCAGTTTTACTCTCAGTGACTTGGAGTTGGTAGCTTTAAATAACCTATGGTGGGAGTATTTATACTATGGAAGGAATTAGGCCAATGATATTTATCAGGTCTTTTTCCCCTAGAGAGCTGGTTGTTAAACATTTATCAGCGGTACACCACTGGGTGACTTAACTTACTCCTCACAGGTAATATAATAACAGTTACTAGGCTATTTATCATTTTTTATTTTTTTATTTTTATTTTTTTGTAAGATTTTATTTTTAAGCAATCTCTACACCCGACATGGGGCTTGAATTTACAACCCAGAGATCAAAAGTTGCTCCACTGACTGAGCCAGCTAGGCGCCCTTATTTATCATCTTTTAAAGTGTATTTTTAATAGAAAATGGGTAATAGAGTATATCAAGATATTTTTAAGTTGTGGAATTTTAGAACTGCAAGGGATTTTAGAAAATTTAAGAAGGCAAAATTAAATCTTGAGTGATTTTAAAACTAACCTAGCATTACATAACTAGTTAATAACAGAGTCAAGCCTACGCTTTGACTCTTTATTCCCATTTTGGTAATCTTTCCAGCACACCAAAGAGCCATTATATTACTTATAAAATAATAATAATAATAATATATAATTCTTTGCTTATGAACATTCTAGCCTTAAATAAAAATATTAATCTAGTGAGATATTCAATTTCTCTATAAATAGACCAAACTAGCTTTGATAATGCATATAAAAAGCCATGTTTAACTATATGTATATTCTAAATTTTAGTCTACTCAGCAAAGATGCAGACCTTGAAGAAGGCTGACATATGGAAGCTGTTAGCATGAGATTAAAAGCTGCCAACGACCTTCAATCATTACTCACAGTAAGTCTCGACAAGTAATGGGATGATCAGCTGGGCCTGCTGCCTCTTCTTTGGCAGAGAGGGAGCTGCTGCCACATCCATTCTCCAGAGGCTGAAGGACTGTCAGCTGAAGCCTGAGCTCCTCTGCTGGATTGGGGAGAGGCAGACAATCTTGAAAGATAAAAACTATATTATGGGATGAGAGGAATTCACAGAGGATCTGGAATGGACAGTGGGGCAGTGGAATGCCAGATTCTGAAAACTTAGGTTTGAAATAGCTGACCAAATTAGCTAGCAGAGATTAGATATTGAAAGCACTCAGTACTGGTTAGAGTACTTGTGGGGGCTTCACAGCGCTGGTACCTGTGAAAACTGGTACATTTTTGGAAAGCAATATACTGCATATCAATAACAGCAAACATAAAGATGTTGCATAATTTTGATATAATGTTGACCATGTAGTGATACATTCAGGTGAGTTCATTATACCAGTCTCTGTATTTTGGGGTACAGTTGGCAAGTTTCATAAAATTTCAGGAAATGTATATAGGATTTGGCTCAGGAATTCTAATTTTTAGTGGTCCATTTTAAGGAAATATCATAGATAAAAGATTAATGACCATTTATTACAAAGTAGTAAAAAATTGGAAATAATCCAAATTTCTATGCAACAGAGCTATTAAGATCATATTTTGAAAGATATTTAGTAAAAAGAGAAAATACTCAAAACACAAAATCAAATAAAGTAATAGAGAACAGTATAGTTTGTGTTTGTGTCTGTGTGTATGTTTAGAGAAGACTGAAGAAGATGCACTAAAACCAAGGTGTTCTCAGTGATTATATTTTTCCCTTATTTTCTGGATTTTCCAAAATTTCTCTAATATGCATGTAGAAACTTTTAAAATTTAAAGACTTTTTTCTTATTATAAAATCAATAAATGTAACTTAACAATAGAAAGTATGGAGGAAAAGAAAATATTGAAACATTTATACTTAGAAAAAATAATATAAAAATAGAAAACAGAACAAACAAAAAACCTTCAAGTCACTTGGAGGTACTTCTGACAACAAAGGTATCTGTCTTAATCAGCACTGAAGTCAAGAAGGGAAAACTGCACCCAGAGCATATATCTTAGTAAGCAGATTGATGGCTAATGCCATCAGGGAGGTGGGGGACAAGAGATACACCCACGGGCTGGATGTTTGAGGTTGGGAGAAGGTTGTAATTGAGAGTGAATTTTTTCAGGAGCAGCTGTGTCTATGTGAGGCTGAGAGAGACAGCAGTAGGCAAAAGACTTAAAAGATTCTTGTTCTGCATTCGGAATGCACTCTCTTTGCTGGGGTGCATATTTCTCCACTCAAGAAGTGAAGAGTGAAGAAAGTATTGTGCTAATGATTACTTTGTGATTTCCCAACTGTGTGTCTCCTAATATGAGAACAAGTTGAGAATGAGCCAAGTGAGGCCCAACACAACTTATTTCAGTTATACGATCACCCTCAAGTTTAAGACTTTGGTTGTCCCAGATATGCAACCACATGGCTCTAGAAACCTGACCTGAAAACCCTAGTTTACACCAGTGTTTGTCAACTTTTTTTCTTCCTGCAATGAATAGAAAGGATGACATTCCCATATGGAACATATTCTCATGGTGCACCCAGGGTTAAGAGACACATCTCTAATTCTTTCTTTCAAAATTAAGAAAGCAATGCTAATGACTGTAATGTGTAATGTTATTATAAAGAAATCTTTGTACTGTGATCTTTATTTGAAAATAGTGATTAATACACAAACGATGGCTGTCTTTAACAGGCTCATCCTTAGTGTAGCTAGGGTAGCCATTCCGCTCATCTTGGAGGGAGGCCCATGTAGGTATTACACCTATTCCTACTTTCTGAATGTAATTAAAATCACTTTCAAAATTTCTGCCTTTAATGATATCCCTAGAGGCTTATGAAACTTGCTGACCGTGCAGCCTCCTTTCAAGTGAGATTAGCTTGGGCAGGCAGGACAGGCTGAGTTGCCCAGGTCCCACACTCTTCTGGGAGAGGCCTTGCTCTTTGACTTTTCTCAGAATCAAATTACAAATAATGTCACTTGAAAGAGGACTGCTCTTTCTTTCATCTTAAATAGGTCCTTTTACCTTGAAATTAAAACGGGGGTCAGAATAAACTAAGAATGATGGCTGATGATATTTAGTCATTAATTAACCAATTATATATTTCAACATTTAATGTATGCAGGTACTGTTCTAGGCTCTAGGGATTCAGCAGTGAATGAAGACAGAAAAGATTGATCCCTACTTTCATAAGACTCTCGTTCTAGTGGGTGGAGACAGACACAAAACATAATTGGAAGCACTGTTGGTTTATTTGGGCCCTCATTCAGTTCATTTATTTAGCTAACATGTACCAAAAATATCTAACATGTGCTAGGCATTCTAGATGCTTTCACATAAATCTAATTTAATTTTTGCATTAACTCTGCACAAAAGTATATTATTATCTCCTTTTTTCAGATGCATAAATAGCATAGCTCATTGTAATAGCAAAAGAGAGGAAGCAATCAATATGTGCAATATAGGAGACTTGTTAAGTAAATTATAACAATCTGTGCAATAAAATACTATATTATGTAGCTATTTTTTTATGTAGCTATTCTAAAGATCTCCATGTGCTGATATGGAAAGCTGGCCAAAATACAGTGTCAACTTAAAAAAAAAGACAAAATGCAGAACAGGATTTAAAATCAGCTCCTGTTTATGTTTTCTTAAAAAAAAAAGATATTCATACCCCTATGTTTGTATATGGAAAGTATATGAAACACTACATAAATAATTCAATAGTGATTCTAGACAAGGGGACTGGTGATTTAAGATGAGAGGAATACTTACTTTTAATTCTATATCCCTCCTTTGACAGTTTGAAATGTTAACCATATACATTAATTTTTTTTTCAGTTAAAGTTCTTCATGTTTTCTTAGAAGAATGTTGATTGAACTTCTGAAATCTTCAGGGACAGGAATGGCTTGTGTTTAAGGTCATGGGAATTTAGTTTCTAGATCTTTAATTTAGGAAAGAAGATAAGTAAATGTCATGTAAAGGAAAAATATATTAACTTGTATATTTTGAGGTAAATGTGTGTGCTTGTACCTGTGCTTGTTGAAAAGGCTGGTGGGGTCCTGAACAGAAACTGAAGGGCCCAAAGTACAGGATTAGAAAAGATTTAAGAGAAAAAGAAAAGAGGATTTAGAAAAGGTGCCAATGTTTCATTCTTTGTATTCATAGTACCTGGTATAGTGCTTGGCACTAGGAGATAATGTTTGTTAAAGCACGTGAGATTATCTGAGGATGTTAGGGGTGAGGATGCAATGCAGGTGATTTGAAGTTAAAACAGTTTCTGGGGTTGATGATATGGTTTGATCATCTCAGCCAGATGAAGATGCAAGGGAAAATGTGGTTCAGAATATAAATTACTCAGTTCCTTCTTATCCCCAGTAGAAGGCATATCTCCCAAGTCTGCTGATTTGGAAAATCCTTAGTTTTTGCAAGGACTGAATTCCTTTGCTTGTTATTTATCAGCATTCTGCTGACAAGTCTTGTTCCTTCTCTGTCCTTAGCTCCTTTTCTGTTTTCTTGTTAAAAGATCTATTTAAAAAAAAAAGCAGTTCAGTAGCTCAACTGTTTCAAAATCTCATTTCATCTCATTTGTCATTTATTAATGGGCCTATTTTCTCTCCAGTGTTTCTTATCCCTCAGATATATTTGAGGAAATGCTTTTTTAAATCCCTGGGGCTATTATTACATCACTAGTTCTTTTTACTGCCTTTTTAAACATCAGACTCAAACTTTAATCATTCTATATATTACTCCCCCCTTCCCACTTTTCTTTTTCAAAGTACTTTTTTTTTCTCTTCTAAATCTAGTGCTCTTAAAAATCCCTAGTGAGCCCAAGCTGGATGTATTTTTGTTTTGAGAAATTTATCAGATGAATTATAATTTATTACTGCTTGCCTCTAAGTTATTTAAGGATAGTCTAGTCTTTTTTTTAGCTAACAATTTCCTATACCTTCTATCATTAGGAAAAACAAAGATGCAGCTCATTTTGTGGATATTTAATATTTCCCCCTAATTTTGACTTGATATTGGTTTCTTAACTTCTAAAAATAGGTTTATTAGGAACCTATTTTTAATAAACCCTTCCTTCCTAAACATGTCTTTTGACTGAATCCAATTCTAAAGGCCATTTTAATGTTCTTTTGCATTTCAGTATTCACTTGATGCTATTGAACAGCAGACCCAAGGAAAGGAAAAATGCTTTGCTATCAGAAGGATAGTGGAAAGAGCAAACATTAGGTCTAGAGTTAGGAATGCACTTTTATAATGTCTCTTTCTTTTCTCTCTCTTCCTTCCATCCTTCCTTCCATCCATCCTTCCTTCCGTCCTTCCTTCCTCCTTCCCTCCCTCCCTCCCTCTCTTTCATTCAGACTTTGCCTATCTCACTTTCCTCATCTAGAGTCAATCATCTCCTCTCTCTTATCTAATATTGAAAGAGATGCATAAGAAATTTTGCAAAATGCTATGAATGCCTGTGAAAAAGGGCATTATGTAAATGTCCAGTATTATTGTGCTGGAATTTTGCCATTATGCTGTTTGCAAAAGAATAAGATTTAGAATAATATTCTCCTTTCAACCTTCAGTCCAGGGAGGTTCAGTTACCAAAATACCAGAAGAATGGTTCCTATATAGTAGGCTCACAGCAAAGATCCAAACACTAGATTAATGCCTTTTTATTAATGATGATTACTGTCATAAATTCACCCTCTTGTGGCAGTCATGGTAATGGAGGGAATTGAGGACAAGATGTGTTGCTTTTGGTTATTTTGCTCAAGAGGAGGGAAAAGAAAACAAAGGAGTGTGTCCTGGCTGTAGTCTAAATGATCCAAACAGCTCAGTTTACATGTGAGAGGGGGATAAATGATGTTGCATAATGGGAATGAAATTTGTGTCAATATTGACACTGTGTATATAGGATATAAGAGAAAGTACTGCCTTAAGAGCCACTAGAAGGTACAAGGCTGTGCTAGACATTCCTAGATGTAAAGGAGTTACCATCCTAAACTGGGCAATTTAAGGGCACACCAAAAAAGCCCAGTCAGCCTCAAAACAGCTCTTGCTTCCTAGTGATCCAGTCTGGAGTTTCTGCTCTGAGACCTACTCCAATTACTTTGCATTTGTAGTCAACCATTCTATTCCAAGCCCTTGTGTGTAAGACTAGGTGCTCATCAGAGCAACTGGCAACTAACTTGCTGTAAGTATGCAAAAGATTGTTTCTCAAAGCTTTATAGAAAAAATGACTTTTGGATGGGAGGTCTTAAGGGATGAGTAGGGGCTCACAAACTCAAGCCCTGTGGGGCAGTTAACACAAATATGTGACATAGGCTAGAGAGGTGCTAAGCTGCTTGTGTTGCTGTCTAAGAATAATATGTCTTCAGTATATATTATAGACCCAATGAAATAACCAAAAGCAGAACATATCCAGGGCCCTAGAGAAATCCTACGCCACCGGTTTGAGACCCCGATTTATATAGATGGAAGACGGATAGTGAAGCATTACAGAGTGAAAGAGTAAATATGAAAAAAAAAATCACCAACACATACACATTATCTAAGAACTCTACAGGCATTGATAAATTTTATCACAGGGATTGCTAATATTTACGAAGCAAAGGTGTAAGAAACGACCTTTATTCTTTTGAAAAGATCTGGTAGCCCAGAATCAGCAAAGGACATTTTAATAGTCCAAGGGTTCAGAGATATTTCCAGTAAATATTTCACTATTTATGCTCACACAGTCTTCTTTAAAATGCAGGTGTCAGAAAATTTTAGATTAGATTACCTCGTATAACCTAGCTGAGATTAACTCCCCAAAACAGAAAAGAAGATTAAATAGGGAGGGGGGGGGAAATGTAGAGTTTGAGGCTTGGGTAGAAGTCAGAATTGTAGGTGGGTGTGAGTGCTCTGCTCTGGCAGGCTGAAGGCAGTTGAGGAACCCTGCAGGTATGGGGGTGGGTACTGCCTGAGAGGGAGGAGGAAAGGTTTGTCTACTGTGCAATTTTGCCTAGGGCAGCTAATTGCTTGGGCCCAGAAAATTGCCTGTGGAAGCCTTGGGCAATATGAAGTAGCTTTTCCCTGATGCCTAGTTTATCAGGTTAAGTTGAAATTTGGTAGAGAGGAGAGGAGGGGAATGATGAGCTGAAAGAAACCTCAAAGGTCACTAACTTTTTAAAAAAGTGTCTATACTGACAAAAGAGGGAACTTGAACCTCCGGAAAAAGTGCCTCAGCCTTAAAGCAACCCACCACTAACAGCAATATCCTTAGGTATTAAAAGGGAAAGGGGAAGGGGACCTCACTTTATAATTTGTTCCAGGATTGACCCCAGTATGAAGAAGGATCTAGCATTCATTGAGTCTTTATCATGTGCCCATGCTTTGTACTGGATACCTCACTTTATTTTCAAAACAGTTGTGGAACAAGTTATCATCATCGTTTAATACAGGATTAACAATTCTGAGATTTACAAATTTTCCCATGGTTGTTCAGCTGGTAAGAGGTAGAGTTAGAATTTAAATTCAGGTGTGTCTGATTGGGCCATCCTGCCTTTTTATCCACAGACATTCATTAAATGCTATGTACTGTGCTAGGTGTTTTAGGGATATAAATAAATAGTTTATCCTTGTCTCTTAGAGTTGATAATCTAAAGAAGGAAAACCCTGAATTAATTAATTGGTTATTTGAGATTTCCATTCAATATCCCAATCTATAAGAAGTGGAAGAGACCACTCATGGCCACATAGATTGCAAGATATTCTCAGTGTTCATATAATTAAAAAAAATAAGATGAGGTGCCACACATGGCCAAAATCCTTCTTATTAATCTGTATAGCTTTGCATGGCATATAGAACAATGTTCCCAAACTGTCCTAAGATATTAATAGGTTCAGCAAAAACAAAACAAAACCCTAAAAGCTGGTGTTAGCAATATTTCTTCAAAAATGCATTTCAAAAATATATGTAAGGAAAATACTGAGTACATTTCTTTTGTTCTTATTGTGCAAAATCTGTCTATAAGAAACGGTGGGCAATCCTAAAAACAAAGGAATTGCATATGTCACCTGAAGGGTAACTGACTAGGTGCTCAGTTTATTAGTTAAAACAGAGTCAAAACTGACTATTTTACCAATGTAATGTAAACATTAATGCATGTTGACTCTTCCATGATCTTCAGCTTATATTATGCGTATTTGTGATATGGATAAAATTTTGCTTCAGTCTAACAGCAGTTATATTTTCTTTGAGACCATATTTTAGTGTCTACTTTAATCCAGATGCCTGTTATATTTTATGAGCTTGTGGTGATTTTCATCATCATGTTAAAATGAGATCAAATATGTTTGGGAAATAGTAATCAAGTACTTGCTGCCAAGTCGGTGCCATGTTCTGATTCCCAAGTTTCATGAAGTGTACACTGGTCTTCTTGATTTGGTTTCCTACTTTTTGAACTTTTGCTACTTCATTAGACAGACTTACAGTATCCAATGCACATAGATCTATGGTATTAAGTGCACATAAACTTAACACTTTCCTTACACATATGATGACAAAAACCATATTATCAGAATCATTAAAATAGCAAATTTTAGTTTACATGTATTTCACTGCAATTAAAAATAAAATATAACAGAGATGACAATGCTACATAAGTAAGAATGAGTTGCAAAAAATAATATTTTTGGTGGTGTAATTTTACATAAAACAGAAAATAATTATATTTTATTTGTGTGAGAAAAACCATATAAATTGGAGTTAAATGTCCTATAAAATCTAAACCAGAAATATATTCATGAGAATATTTACATACAATTAAGTAAAAAGCGGGAGCACAATTTCCAGCAGGATATTATTCACTGGTATGTTCTCAGCACTTGGCATAGCACCTGACACTTAGTATGTATTCAACAAATATCTGTTGAATGGATAAAAAGATTATTTCAGCTCTGGGCCTCTTTTCCTAGTTGCCCATTTAACCTGTTTACTTTCTAAAGCAAGTTACATAATTTATACTTAATGTTTCTGTGTTCCCAGTTCCTTTAGAACATAAACTGAACCAGTGTGATTATAAAACTTGGTAAATCGCAGATTAAAAACAAACAAACAACATAACCTGTTGTTGTAATACATAAATCTGAGTAAAAACAATTGTTTAAAAATAGTTTTAGGTTTTATTTAAAAAATAATTTATATACCTTTATTACCATATGAGGGTGAACCATATGAAACTGTCTTTATCATAGGTCAAAATTGGCAATTTCATATGGTTTGATCTTAGTTTTTATAAATTTGATCTTAGAAATGTATATGTTTTTTTTAATAAAGTTTATTTATTTATTTTGAGAGGCAGAGAGAGCACGAGCTGGGGAAGGGCAGAGAGGGAAAGAGAGAATCCCAAGCAGGCTTTGCTCTGTCAGCACAGAGCCTGATGCAGGGCTTGAACTCATGAACCATGAGATCATGACCTGAGCCAAAACCAAGTTGGACACTTGACTAACTGAGCCATGTTGGCACCCTCGTAATATAGAAATTACTGGCTAATTTATGCCTACAGTTTCAAGTGATGGAAACATTGAAGCTTGGAGAAATGCAATGTTCATTGAAAAGGCTCTCCTTTGCTTCCAAATGCCAGGGACTGAAAAGTGATCTCAAAAACTGGAACAAATATTATAGCACCTTCATTAAAATATGTGAAGATGACACTTTTACTACTAACTTTTATGGTTAATCACAAATCTCCTACCAGAGACTGTGGAATGAGCATCTGAATGTATTGTAAGAAGATTTAATGACTTTAAATATTGGTTATCTTAATACATAGCAGTCCCTTCCATTTCTGAAGTTAAAAAAGCACTCAATTATTATGGTTGCAAAAAGGATGGGAAAGTCATGTATTTCATAATTAAGAATATCATAATAAAGTGGACCTATAATTTGTTTTCAAAAATACTGCCAATAATGATGAAAGACAGGGAAATTAATTTTGATCATTCATTATTTAAATAATTTTAAATCCCTAAGTGATCATAATGATTTGGATGGTCTAGGTCAGGGCTAGGGCAATGGCCCCAGAGCCACAGCAGTGACGTGAGCAAAGTCTTACCCAGGAAATAGAACAATGCTTTGCTTCTGTTGTCATCCATGACTCCTTTAGCTACTTGTGGACACTGCCACAAGAGAGACCCCCAAGTAAAACCGTTTAAAACTGAAAGATATAAAGGAGAGAATTAGGGGCACCTGGGTGGCTCAGTCAGTTAAGCATCTGTCTTCAGCTCAAGTCATGATCTCATGGTTTGTGGATTCAAACCCCGTGTTGGACTCTGTGCTGACAGCCTGGAGCCTGCTTCAGATTCTGTGTCTCCCTCTCTCTCTGCCCTCTGCTGTTCATGCTCTCTCTCTCTCTCAAAAATAAATAAAAATTTTTTTTAAACAGGGGAGAACTAGACAGATGCAGACTGCTACTACCACCTCCCAGTTATAAGCCAATACATCTCCTTTTTTCTTCCAGCCTCTGTTTAGCAAGAGAAGGGTTAGGCTAAGTTTACATGAGAATGGCTGGTTATCTAGACTTGCTAGTAGACCATTCCAACGCTGGTGGGAGTGAGTATGTGAGGCACACATTTTGGTGACTGCAAAACTTTCCAGACATTGTCTATGCTTATGTTTATTTATACATTAAAAATAATAGTACCAGATAATACTTGCTGATTATAGCCTGCTTTTTAAAAATTAAAAAGTACATATGTTATGAGTTCCATTCCTGTCACTCACTATTTTTATACAATATTCTTTTTAGAGTTGCTTAAAATTCTATTGTGAGTGTGGTGCTCCACAATTTACCCACACAATCGTTTGTTGTCATTCACTGTGTTTTTCTGAATTTATTTCTTCACCACTATTGATAACATTGCAGCTAAATCTGAACATAAATTCTTAATTCTTTTTTAGGGGAAATTTAGTAAATTCTAGAAGTAGAATTTCCTGGTTGACAATAGGGATTTTGAAAAATTTTCTGGAGGGAACATTTAGCTCCCAAGAGCAGAGATAAGGAAGAGAGAAGAGGCAGGCAGTAGGGTGAACCCTCTCATACTGGGGGAGCTTCTGAACAGAGTCTAGATGAGCTCGTTTAGAAATATGGAACACATATTTGCGACCTCACGCTTAGACAATTATTTCAAGCTCAGGCCAGAAAGACAGGGTGAGACAACTGAAAATAGTTGACATTTTTTTGAATGTTTATTATGTGCTAGGCAGTGCTATAATCATTTACTGTGTATTATCTCACTCTATTCACACCATAATTCAGAGAGGTAAGTAAAGAATAGAGGCATGAGAAGTTAAATAACTTCCCAAGGGTCTCATATCTAGTATGTGGCAAGCATATAGCCTTGTGTGCTTTTAACAACTGTGCATTGTTGCCTCCTGTCCAACATGCTGGCTGCTTAGGCAGATGAGCTAGGAAAGCCCCCAAATAAAAGTCCATGGTGCACACTACTTCCTTCTAAAATCTACTTTTCTCTTTTTCAGAAGTTTGAATTCTCCACCAATGCCATCTTCTCTCTTTTTAGTAAGTACAGTGATGATAACCTTCAATATTTTAGTATTTGTCACTAGTCATGGGGTAAGTCATTGAAAAAATTGATCTATATTATAAGTGCATCAACTACTGCTGCAGTTTAATTACTAAATTCTGACAGTTGGTATAAGTAAGCAATTCTGTTTGTATGGTTGTACTTGATCAGGACATTGCAGAATTTTCATTGGATATATTCTTTATATTCCAATTACATTGAAAGTCATTCAGGGATACACAGACACAACAAGGAAGATACAGTAATTATCCTTTCCAGGAAGTAATGCCGGTTAGGTTTTGATTTTCACACAGTATATATATTTTTTAATTTTTTAATGTTTATTTTATTTTTGAGAGTGGGGAGGGTAGAGAAAGAGTGAGACACAGAATCTGAAGTAGGCTCCAAGCTATGAGCAAACAGCTCAGAGCCCAACACAGGGGAGCCGTGAGATCATGACCTGAGCTGAAGTTGGACGCTTAACCAACTGAGCCACCCAGGCACCCCCCACCCTGGTTCATATTTTATTCTAAATAAATACCTGAAAATGTCTAAGTCAACATGTTCTGCATAAAACATGGACTCCCATAACACTGTCACCCCCTTTAAAATGGCTGAAGATATGTACACATTGAAATTAAAGAGTTACTCAAAGCACCCTTGAGTGACTAAAAGAGGATTGTGTTTATATTCAGGTACAATTATCAACTGGAACAGATGTTTTCCTTGCCCCTATTGCTGCTGCTTCCTCCTTCCTTCTTCAAAATTCTCAGTTCCTTTTAAGTGCTATCAAGTAGTATAGCACAGTGGTAAAAATTATGGGTTCTGGAACCAGAATACCCAGGTTCCAATCCTAGCTCTGCCGCTTACTAGCTATGTGATCTGGAGAACTTCCTTAGCTTCTCTGTGTCTTAGTTTCTTCATCTGAATCTCCAGACCTACATCTCCAGACTCGAGGCCTCCTCAGAACTGCGGTTTTATGTGGTAATTGCCCAGTTTCTCTCTCAACATGACTGTCTAAACAGTATCTCAAACATCACCACCAAAGAGAACCTGCCTCATTCCTACTCTGCCCTAGCATGGAAATGGCAACACCATCCACTCTTCACTCAAACCCCAAATCTAAGTTTCCTTGATTCTTCTTTCCTTCCTCATTTCCATACCTAATCAATCAATTCTATCCCCTTTACCTCCAAGACATATCTCAAATCTTCCCACTTCTTCCATTTCTACCAGCACTACCTTATCCAGGCAACTGTTATCTCAAGTCTGAGCTCCTGCAATGGTTTCTTTTCTAGTCTCTATTCTTCCACTGTTACTTCTCTAAAATCTAATCTTCTTAGAGCCAGAATGATTTTTTAAAATCATTAATCATATAGTCACTCTTATTCCAAATCCCCCAAGTGGCTTCTCATTACATTTAGAATAAAAGCCAAACTCCTTAACTTAGCTTTCAAAGTCTTAAAAAATCAGTGCTGTTATGGGTTAAAGGATGTCCTACCCTACGTTAAGGGAAACTTAGAATGTGACCTTATTTGGAAAGAAGGCTTTGCAGATGAAATTAAGTTAAGATGAGGTCATACTGGATTAGGATGTGTCCCAAATCCAATGGCTGGTATCCTTATAAGAAGAAGAGAGGGTGCAGAGAGACAGAGGACATATCAAGAAAAAGGCCATGTGAAGACAAAGGCAGAGATTGGAGTGATACTCTACAAGACAAGGAGCACTGAGAATTGCTGAGAGACACCAGAATCTAGGAAGAGGTAAGGAAATATTCTCCCCTAGAGCCTAGAGTCTTTGGAGGAAGTAGGTCCTGCTGACACATAATTTATGTTGTTTTAAGCCAGAAAGAAGTTTGTGGTATTTTGTTACAACAGCTTTAGGAAACTAATACATGTGCATTTATACCCTCCAGCTTCAACTCAATTACTCTGTCCTTGCCCTCTACTCTCTAGTCACACTGGTCTCTCTCTGTCCTTGGTGTTCCCACTTCAGGGCTTTTCACTAGCTCTTCCCTTTACTTGGGAATGCTTATCCCTCATCTTTGCTTGGAATCTTCTTTTTATTCAGCTCTCAGGTAAAATGTCACTCTATCAGAGATTTCCAGCTTAACCATCTATTCTAAAGTAGCCTCCCAAACTCTCTGTATCACATTACCTTATTTTAATTGTCTAATTTTAATTGTCTGCTTTGTTATTTATGTATGTATTCATGTAGTCACTACCCCTTCAATATACACACACACACACACACACGCATACACCTCCCACTTGAATTCACTAACCTGCACTATATAATATAGTAGCCACCAGTCACATGTGACTATTTAAATATAAGTTTAAACTAATTAAAATTAAATAAATTTTTAAATATTGTTTCTGGGCCATCTGAGGTGGCTCAGTCAGTTGAGTGTCTGACTTTGGCTCAGGTCATGATCTTGTGGTTCATGAATTCGAGCCCGACGTCGGGCTCTGTGCTGACCACTCAGAGCCTGGAGCTTGCTTCAGACTCTTTGTCTTCCTCTCTCTCTGCCCCTCCCATGCTCATTCTCTGTCTCACTCTCAAAAATAAATAAAAACATTAAAAAAATTTTTAAAGGCTTGAGACCAATATGGCTTTCAAGGGAAGGATGACTTATGCTCTCCTTGCCTTTCCACTGGGACAGTTTCTGCAAACACATCTGCCATTGATTATTCTTTTTGCTCGTTTTGTTTGTTTACTCAAAACAGTCAAAAGTAGATCTGCTTGTAAAGAAGATTTCAACAAATTCTCTCATCTTGAGTGGTGGCTTATTTGGCTTACAAATAAGAACTTCTAGTAGGGGTCTGTTGAAAGGTTGAAGGAGGACAGATGGGGTGTGGGTTTAATATTACCTTCTGTGTGGTATAGTATTTGCTCTGGATGTCTTACAAAGACAGTGTTATCAATCTCATCTCACATCTTTAGTAATCATTTCTCTATGCTTTGATTAATGTGGGTGTACAATATGTCTGATGTAGCAGCATGTGTCGGAAACGTTCTGAGCAAGAAGGATCGAAAAGTATTTTAATTTTAAAAATGAACTTTAAATAGGCCAAAAAAGAATGAGCTTATTTAATATATCAGGTAAGATACTATATTACTGCATTAACAGAAAAAGCATGGAAATCTATCTTTGTCAGACTTGTAGGACAAATACAACCAGTATGTTTTTAAACCATTAAATCCTTGGCTATAAGTGTCCTGTTCTGTTTTCAGCTCATCACAACGAAACTAAAATTAAAATTTGTGAGTGTCTGATACAGTGCCTAGCATATAAAAAAATCAATGTCAGTGTCTCTATTCCATCCCACTCCTCTATTTAATACACAGATATATATCAAAGCTCCTGCAAGGAAGCTCATTGATTAGCTAATGGAGAATTATTACTTCAGGGCACTTGTGATTGAAAAGCTAGGGACTGACAAGTAATCTGGAGACCAGTTGAGAATGGGTGAACTTGAATAATATTTATTAAAACTTAGCCATTTCCTATTATGAAATTGACCACAGAGTGGGGTTAGGGCACTGTGGAAATGAAGTATTCGTAACTTGGTCTGAAACAGTGTACAGATGCTCCATGCACTATTACCTAATCGGAATATACTATTTCCAAATCATAAACTTTATGGCTTTAGAATCATTGCTGATGTTTTTACATGCAATTGAAACGGAGGAAAACACAGGGAACTAGATAGGACTTCTTTGCTGTAAAACAGAATAAAGAGGGTGTGTGTGTGTGTGTGTGTGTGTGTGTGTGTGTAAGGGAGAGGGCAGGGAGAGGCAAGGAGGAGAACAAGAAGAAATGATGGTGTAGGTCTGATTTCAGAATTCAAGAAAAGTGAATCTTGAAAGAATTCAGAAAGTTCATCCAGATTCTAGACTAGATGATCTTCTCTTCTAACTCTTCTAACTATCCTGCACTGAGAGGGCTGTCTCAGCATTTCTGCCTGTGTTCAGTGGCCCAAGTCCAGGCCTGAGAGTGATTAGATTCCTCTGGTAGAGGTGAGGTTACCTCATCCCTACTGTGGCCCTGATGAGAGGCAAGAAAGGGGCATGAGGGCTGCAGCACACTTATTCCTTGAACCTTGATGAATAGTGCCATGGTTACAGTGACCCAATTTCACATCCCAATGTAGGAAAGAAGGAAGCCTTTAGGCCATGGGCAAAAATGGTGAAGAAAAAAATGTGTGCTTTTTGGGGGTTGCCCTGGACAGTCTACCTTCTAGAACATCTCCTCTATTAGAAACAATATTTCTTCAGGGAAGTCCCCATGTTTTTCCTTGCTTTGGTGTTTTTCTGCCATGAGTGGGAAAAGAGGAGAAGACAGTGAGGAGAGCAAAGTCAAGGTGAAAGGGGTGGGGGTAAAAAGGAAGGGACAAAATATGGCAGTAAGGGACATTTGTGAGGATTCCGGATAGGCCTGGAAATCAAGACTCTCATGGCCCTGCTTATAAAAGTGTATCTGGTTAATATACATTTAAATAGCTGATATAGCTAGATGGATAGATAGACAGACAGACAGATAGATAGATAGACAGACAGACACGCACACATACATACATACCCAGGCCTGAAGCGTAACTTGAAAAAACGTACTCTCTGTAAAAATGAAATGTCAGCCCTTCCTGTGTGCAACCAAAAGAACTCCCCTCTTTTTGCCTTTGAACAGTTGCAGTGGGTCTGGATAAGAGAGGACAGGTTTCTGGTGGAGGAATAGGGTTGTGGGAGGGAGAAATAGAGATAAGGGGAACATAGGAGGAAGGACAGAGGCAAAAACTTCTGCCAGGGGTACTACCCAGGGGTCTACCTAGATACTGTAGGGAATGGAGAACCAAGTGCATTGGACATCTTGAAATGTCCTCATGGTTTCTCTCCTAGGAAAATAAGTTTCCTTCTGAGTTGAGATCAAGGCCTCATAGCACCCACTTTATCTCCACTTTTCTTTTATCCATTCACTGCTTCTCCCTTCTTCTTTCCAGCTCTCTCCCACAGGTGTGCAGAGAAGGAAGTTGTGACAGCACCTCTCATTTTGATTCTGTCTGTTTTTGGTCTCAAACTCCTTATCTCAGGAAAAGCTTTGAAGACCCTGCAAGGCTCATGACCCTATTTCACCTCTGCCAGGCACTCACTGTTCCCAGAAATTGAAAGAAGGGAAAGGATTAATGGCGTTATTTTGCTGACTTTGTTTTAACTCAATCCTGAAGCAAAAGGTAGATGGGAAGACAGTGGAGAAATAAATGTTGGGCAAATAAACAACTGTTCTCTTTTCGAGAAAATCTCTGCATGACAAATCTCAAATTGGACAAAGTAGGATTAGCACTTTATATTGCATAAGCCATCTGTCACTGCAGGTTCAGTAAATCAAACGGCAGATCTAAAATCTCTAAGGGATATGGTATTCTACAAATGATAAGAAAAAAATCTGTGATCTGGGTGTTGCAGAAATCAAAATTATGGGGTCAGAAGGAGCCGATCTCCTAATGGCCAAGTTGCTGCACCCTAAAATCTAATAATATACCATGCTCAGACCAATCTCTCTTAAACCTCTTTTATCACATGACTTCCTTACTCTAGAAATTTCATCCTCTCCCTATTTCAAATATTGTCTTTTGTCCTACACACTTTCTTCTAAATTGACATTCCTGCAACTTTTAAATGAGGATTTCCAAGCCCAGCTCTAGCTTCCCATTGTCTGTCTTTAAGACCTCTGTTTTGGCAAAAGCATATGCTCATTAGTGCACCATGATCAGCTTGTTCTGCCCCTTGCCTCTTTTGGGCTCGATCCTTTTCCTCTGAAATGTGTTGTTTTATATTCAACTTCATGTGCTCAAAGACACTTCAACTTTGGCTCAGTTCAAATTCTCTAACTTTGATGCAGCCATCCCTAAATGTAGCCTCATTGATATCTCTCTAATCCAACATTCTATAGCTCTTAAAAGACTACAGTCTAGCTTTTGATTATATGCACTTGCTCACTTTCCAAATACCATAACATGCAAAAGAGTCTTACAGTCAAAAGGATATCAGTGTCTGGCATATAGTAGTCACCCAATAAAGATTAATTAATTCATTTCCTTCCTCATTATTATTGCATATTAATTATTTTCTACACAACAAGGTTGACAGCTAAGAAAGAAAACGATAATTTTATTCCCTTTTCTATGTGTCCCCCCATAGGGCCTGGCACCCTGGAGAGCACTCAGTAGATAATCAATAGATACTTACTGACTGAAAGATTGATTGACTAATGCACTTTGCATTTGGATTCCAAGTACAGGCCTTGAGGATGTCTTGGTTTTCCTCCAAATAATCAGAAATTGACCTCTACTATTACATTACCTCTATTACTGCTCTTTTACAGATGAGAAATTTTAAATACAGAGAAAATTTAAGTACTCCCAAAGTCAAACAGGACGTTAGTGATAGCTATAAGCTAAGAATTAGAGGCCAGTCATCCTCATTGCCAGGCCACTGAATTTAGAATCATTGAACTGTGCTTTTTTTTTTCTGCCATTGGTAGCTTTTGTCCAATCTCTGATGCATAAACGATAGCATGTTGCTATATGATGCTGCTTCTCTTTTTAACTTGTTTATTTTTGAGTGACTGTGACTAGTGAAAATGTATCTAATTATCTATCATGAAGGTTCTTTAAATTTTTTTATTTTATTGAGGTACAATTGACATATACCATTATATTTGTTTCAGGTGTAGAACCTAATGATCTGATATTTATATATATTGCAAAATGATTATCTCAATAAGTCTAGTTGGTATCCATCACCATACATAGTTATAATTTTTTTCTTGTGATAAGAACTTTTAAGATCTACTATGGTGGTTGCTTTTTGTTTCTTTTTGGCCTTTTAAAGTCAGTAACTGTGTCTTATATGCCCTTACTTACATTTTTTTGGTGTCTAGCATTGTGCCAGACACTTAATAGATGCTTAATAACTATTTGTTGAATGGATGAATATTATCAGATAAAATGATCGTTTTAGAGTACCGAACAACATACATAAATCCTCTTTATGGCATTGAGGGGAGTTAAATTTATAAACAACCTTATTTTATTCATGGCAATTCTTAACATTGAATTATAATTCCTTTGCCTAATTATTGACCTTTAGGGATTACATGAGAAATTGTACTACTATATAGCATGGTACTTGGTTTGATTCCTAAACTATAGGCTAACCTAGGCTTTAATTTTCAATCTACAGATAAGAGTATAACTCTTACACATTTAAGGAAAGAAAATAACCTCTTCTAACTGAAATAAGAGGTAACTTAAGGAGAGAGAATTATTGGCCCCAAGTTAGCAAAAAGCATTTTATCCCTGACTCATCTGTGCCGTATGGATTTCATAACTGATGATTAGCTTCTCTTAATCAGTTGAACATCCATTTAAGGGACAAATTGATTAGCTCCTTGCATAATTAACAGAACACTAAGTACCATCACTTTGAGTTGAAAAAATTGTTTTGATTAACAGTAAATATGCAGTTTAATGTTAAGACATTAAATGATGTTATCTCAATTCACTGTTAATCTGTTTTTTCCCCCAAAATGTTAAGGAGGTGTTTGCAGCTAGCTCAGCGACTAATGTTTGCAATTCCCAAAGCATTTTCATTTTTTTTCTGGCCTGCATTGAATTTATATACCTTTTCCACAGAGAATAAGAGTATAAAATAATGTGTAAATAATCACATTAGTATGTGATCGAACTCTCAATTTGTTTTTTTTAAATTTTTTATGTTTATTTATTATTGATAAAGAGAGATACAGACCATGAGTGGGGGAGGGGCAGAGAGAGAGGGAGACACAGAATCTGAAGCAGGCCCCAGACTGTCAGCACAGAGCCCAACGCGGGGCTTGAACCCACAAACCATGAGATCATGACCTGAGCCGAAGTCTGGCGCTTAACTGACTGAGCCACCCAGGCGCCCCATGAACTTTCAGTTTGTACCCTCTGCTTAGTGAAAGGGCAAATACAGCTCTGAAGCATAGAACAAGGAAAATAATTAAATATTAAACTTTTACAAATCATTTCAAAAAGACTTGGTGAAGAATTAAAGAAGGGTTGGCAAGAAAGTTAAAACAGAGAAGGGTTATCAGAGGCATCAGGACCCATACACGACAAGGTTCATGAGATGGTTGAAATCACAGAGTTGAACAATGCAGAGATGTGAAAGAGTAGAAGCAAATAAGACAGTAGCAAAATGAAAGATGGGAAAGGCTCTTCTTGTGGAAGTCGGGTGAGAAGAGATATCCAAATGGAGAAGAAGAACCAAGAAACGAATTTTACAATCCATAAGGGATCAGCAAAGTTGTTGAAAGATGAGCTATGTCAGTGGTCCATAGAAAGCTGCATTAAATTATACAAACACATAATTAAAGCTAAACATTCAGAATGTTAAGGTCTCACCATCCTGAGCCAGATGGTAGTTGATTCTGACTACACCTTGGGCACGGAGGACCTAATTAGTCTTCTCAAGAAAGTGTGCAGGTGTCAGTCAGTTCTGGAGTTAGTGCTGAGCAGGACAGGTTAATGGAGATCCTGGGATATTTGAAATTGATGAGGCCTGAGGCAAGTTTCAAATACTATTTGAAGAAATTTAGGAACTCAGTGGACATGCAAGGAATTTAGTTAGGCTTTTTCTGAAAGTCTACATGTACTAAATATTAATCTTTTAAATTCCCTCAAATCACTAGTCCCTGTAAGGATTAGTTTAAAAGAGGACTGTTTTTGTAGACTTGAATCAACAGGATGCTCAGCAACTAATCAAAAATCATCATTTATTTCAACATTACTCTTCTATCAGTTCAATAAGGGATATTTGACTGTGACAATGTAAGCGTTACCTGAATGGTAGCAGAGACCACCTATTTGCCAAGAAACAGACAAATAACATAAATTCCAGTAGACCAGCTGCTCAAACATTAGTGTTCATAAGTGCCTGGCTAGCAAGTTGAAAATACAGATATCTCAGATTGTTCTTGGTGATTCTGGTTCAGTAAGTTTGGGGTGTGATCAGAGATTCTGCAATTTTAACAGATACTGATAAGAGATACCATCTTTTGAGAATCACACAAAAGCCAAGAGTTCCTTAAAGTTAAGGATGACTCTTTATTTTTTATACTCACTTTATTTTTTATACTCACTTTAAGGACTTTAAGGTGATGATGCTTGACAATTGCTAATGATCATTTGTTAAGTGAATAAATTACTTGTTGAACTTTTACATCTCATGATTATTTCTCATGCCAGCTATTCTCCCTTTATATCGTAGTATTTTCAGATTCCACAATGTTTGCCCAGAAGTTCTACATTTAAACTCTTCATCTTAAACAACAGAATCATGTTTCATAGTTGGGGTCAGTGTGCATTCATTTATTCAATATTCAAAAAATATTCCACGAGCTCACACTATGTAAGAGGGACTGTTCTAAACACTTGAAACACATCTGTGAAATGGACAAAGATTGCTCCTTCATGGAGCTTACATTCTAGAAGTACACATATATCTAATTTTAACCCTGAGGTTTTAAAATTATTTTCTGGGAATATAATTATGTGTTGTAAGTTCTTCACACCAAAGAGTTTCTTATAGAGTCTCGAATTAAGTAAAAAATTCATTTTGGCAACTTCCAAAGCTCACTGAGGAGAAGAAAGATTGGTTTAAAGCACCAGGGAGTTTTATTTTTGCACATAAATATTTATGTGTGTAAAGGGGTGTGTGGTTAATTATAAGCGACAGGAGGAGAATGACAGATGCTTAGATCCTCTGTCCCCATGGAGAGACAGACCTTGCTTGTTGGAGTGTAGTGGCACATCGTGTGGTCTGTGTACTGAATCACTGATTTAAATATTGCAGCAGCTGGAGTGCAAAGTATATCAGCAAATACTACAGGAGGAGGAGCGTGTGTGTCCTGAATACAAACTAAGAATGGAATAGGTTTGCACAGTCACATTGAGCAAGGCTGTAGATGGCCTTTTGCTTTTTATATTTCAGTTTCAAAGGAGAGTTGGAGAAGGGCAACTGGACAGTCCAGCAGACACAGGTAGATAAATAAGTGGAGGACTTGGTGTTTCTTCCTAAATCCTAAATTTCTATTCCCTGAAGAAAGAGAGAGAGAGAGAGAGAGAGAGAGAGAAAGAGAGAGAGAGAGTCTCATTCTGCCAGGGAAAATCTATTCAGAGAATTCATCTCCATAATGAAAGCACTAAACCAAACAAGGATAGTCCCTATTTCAGTGCTCAAGGGGAAAATGAGAAGGAGAAACTAGTTTTCCTCAGCAACTTTCATTTTAGCGGTTCTACTTTTGGTCTAATAAGAAGTTCAAAATTTTTTTCTCCCCTTTCCTTTATTAAATAATATCTGTGAAGGTCTGCTAGACTACACAGACCACACCCTACCTTATTTACTAGTATTTTCCTAATTTACAGATTAGAATTTGAGGTGCAGAGAGTTGAAATAATGTTACACAAGATCACTCATTTATTAAGTAGCAGAATGATGACTAAATTCAAGTCTCTGATTATAAAATCTTTTCCTACCATCATGCTGCCTCTTATTACTCTTACTCCTTCTTTTCTTTAATTTTATTTTTACTTTTTAGAAAACGTTTTACTTATTTTTGAGAGAAAGAACACCAGCAGGGGAGAGGCAGAGAGAGAAGGAAACAGAGGATCCAAAGCAGGCTCTGTGCTGATAGCAGCAAGCCTGATGTGGGGCTCGAACTCATGAACTAAACCATGAGATCATGACCTGAGCCAAAGTCAGAAGTTCAACTGACTGAGCCACCCAGGCTCCCCATTCTGTCTTAAAAAAAAAAAAAAAGGCTATTCATTTATTTTGAGAGAAAGTGAGAGCAGGAGGAGGGGCAGAGTGAGGGAGTGAATCCCAAGCAGGCTTCACACCTGCAGAGCGGAGCCAGACATGGGGGTCGAACTCATAAATTGTGAGATCATGACCTTAGCCAAAACTAAGAGTTGGACACTGAGCCAATTGAGCCAGCCAGGCACTTCTCTTACTCCTTCTTTTTTGTGGTTGTTGTTGTGTTTCTTTTCCCCTTTAAAATTCTCCAAGTTAGAAATGACAGGAAAGCTGTGGGAGTGAGGTTTTGTGGGTGGGAGGTGAAGAAAATGGTTAACACTGATGCGTAGAACTTTTCTACTTACAGATAATGTGTTGAAAAGAAGTAGGAAAAAAAAATAAAGAGCAGCTTTAGAAGTATGAATTCAAACAGTAAATGAACAGATACATTACATACTTGAAACAATGAAATAACTAAAAATGTTAACTCCCTTTGTCAATATTCTAAATGTCTATGCTATTGCCTGTACTGAAGACTTCACATCATCTGGTTAACTTCTTGGGAGAGACCACCTGACTAAAAATATCCCCTCAAAATTCTGTGATATCACAAAAACAACCACCGCAATCTCAGCCTACAAATGTCATTATGGTCATCAGAATTTACGGCCCATGGTTTTTTTAATATGCTAATTCCTTGTGCGTCTGAGTCATAGCTCACCATCCATGTTGACGCCAGCGAGTTTTGTAGTGTTCATGTGGAAACAGCAGGGAATAGTGAGCTGGGTTCCATTCTGCCTCATGCCTCATCAACCAGATGGTTGGCTGTATCAAAGCCAGTAATGCTGATGTCAGAGGCGAGAGAACACAGCTGGATTTTCAGGTTCAAGGGGAAAGAGGGACTCTATAATGCTAAAAGTTTGGGAGGAAATTGCCTTTGGACTAGTGGATAGAGCCAACTAGAAGTGATGGAGAGTTTTTAATGTTAAGGCCTGCAGCAACATTTCTGTGTAATTGCTTTTTGGGCCATGGTAGGGTTTGAATCCTCTTCATCTCACACCTGCTAACAGACTTACTGGTGCCAGTCAGCTAGTTATCGTGCACCGGATCCAGAAGGGATTTTAGCACTGACACATGAGACTCCTACCAACTCTTGTATCTTATTATCCCTGGGATTTCAGGTGACTAGCTTGAAACCAAAAAAAAAAAAAAAAAAAAAAAGGCAAGGATGGAAAATAGCTCAGAAGATCAGCTCCTAGGAACTTGTTGATAAAGATTTTGCTTTTACAAGTAAATCAGTATAATTTTGCACCTGGACTAGGATATGAAAAAGGTGACACATGTTGTGTTTTCTGGCTTGGTCATACCAGTGCTAGCAGGAAACCTAATTGCAGCCACATGGGACAAGGGAGGGGAGACAGGTCTATTTCCCTATCAGGGCTTATTCAATATAGAAAACTTGGACAAAGGGCCTCAGCCTTTATTTTCTCATAGTTGCTGCTAAGATGTTCCTTCCCCAAGCCACTTTGGTCCATTTAAACATGAACACTCTCTTGCACCAAACTTGGTCATGGTTCCAAAGGCCATGGTACCTGGTATCCATGTGTTGTCACATCATGGGCCATCCATGTTGATCACTCGTAGGCCGCTGCATGGGAGTGAGGTCTAATTCTTCTACCTATACCTGAAACATTCAGGCCTTTAATCCCTGTTTTCTAAGCACTAGCTTCCTCCTAAACAAAGATCTGGGTATGAGGTTGGGGGAGTGGGTGGAGAATTGCTTTCAGGGTCTCTTCTGAAGCACAAAAATCTACTAAAATAATTCCCACAAAGCAAGAGAGGCTGATCACAGGGGCATGATTATTCTTGGAAGGGAGGTAGGATGAGGAAAATTTCCCTTTTATTCTATGTATTTTCTTACTGCAGCAAGAACAAGGTAACATTAGTATCTCAATGAATCATCCTGCCACAGAGAAGTAGGTGACTTGTAGGTTACTGAGGTTCAGTGAAGACTTCTGGGATATGCACACACTATCTATGATTGAATCAAGTTTGGGAGTGTAGGACCAGAGAATGATTGAGCAATGATTTGCAGATGAGTGCTTGATCCAGGAAGATTCAAGTAATACTTCATTGGGACAATAATCGTGGCATTTGGTGTCAGGAGAGCAACATATCCAGAGAAAGAGAGTTCTTCAGTCTTAAGTGCACAGGAACAATAAATAGTATTTCTGTTGTCAAGTGTGCCCCATATGTGTGTGCATAAAATCTTAACCAGTAACCCCTCTGTGATGCTGCAAAAAAGACAGTTTCACAGTTGCTACAGCAAAGGGGTATTGTGGATTTTAAACTCCAGGAATTAACCTATGTAAATGACTTCTGGGTAGCAGGGAAGACTTTTTTAAAAAAGCACTCAGCCCAGAAGTTGCTCTTTTCTTGCCAACATTCTGGGTGATTTATACAACTGTTCTCACTGAAGAGTGCAGAGAGAAGGAATTTTGCAGCAGAACATAATTGTGGGATTGGAGACAAGAGATGTCCCCTGAAGTTGTAATGATTGCACAGAAGCAGAGTGAAAACATCAGCTGAGCCAAGACAAGCACATTTATTTTAGCTATAACAGTATACTGACGAGATAGAGTTAATAGTTAACACCTCAGATACCTGGTTCTTATTACTGTCTATCATTTATAAATAACAGCTACTATATGCCTGTTGAGTTTATATTACAATAAAATAAAGAAAAAATAGTGTACAACTACTAAACAGTCACAATTTTGCTCAGTGCCTATGATAGATTGCAAAAAATGGTCATGAATTTGTCCCTTCTCTGTATCCATGCACTGATGATGCCCTCCTACACTGACTAGGCCATATGGCTTATATTGGCAAATGGGAAATAGAAACTGTGACTGAGGGAGAGACTTGGAAAGTGCTTGAGTAATGAAACTTGCAGTGTTGCTGCTCTTAGAACCCTTGTTCATTATGTGAACAAGCCTGGGCTACCATGTGGGAAGAGAAGGGACATGTGGTCCACTTATCCCCATCATCAGAGCCAACAATGAGCCGAATCCCAGAGAAGCCCAGACGAAATTGTTACCTACCCAATTGTGAGTTTATAAGTTGTTTTTGTTTTAAGCTGCAAAATTTTAGAGTATTTTATTATACAAGTTTGTTATACAGCAATAGATAATGGCTATAGTGCCTTATACACATATGGCTCACCTGATATTCACTAAAACCCCATGGAATAGGTAGTAATATCACTTTCCTTTCACAGATAGGGAAACAGAGGCAAAGAGGAAATGAGTACATGGATCAGACTCATACAACTTGTAGATGACAGCAGTGAAATTGAAGCAACATGATTCCAGAGTCCATGCACTTAACTGCTATGCATGATCAAATATTAACTTTCATCTTCGTTAATTGTTTATTAAACTAACAAAACAAAACACCTGTTTTCCAAAAAAGCAGTTTATTTATTTATTTATTTAATTCCTTATTTATTTTTGAGAGAGAGAGACAAAGATTTATTTTTGAAAGAGAGACAGTGTGAGTGGGGGAGGAGTAGAGAGAGAGGGGGACACAGAATCTGATGCAGGTTCCAGGCTCTAAGCTGTCAGCGCAGAGCTCAATGCAGGGCTCGAACTCATGAACTGAGCGTTCATGACCTGAGCTGAAGTCAGATGCTCAACCGACTGAGCAATCCAGGCGCCCCTCAATTATTTTTAATTAATCTTTTCATTCATCTCTAAAACATCTCACACTAAAAGAACACCTCAGGGAATTTGTGGCTATGATGGAGTAACTAAGACCATATTTATTCACCTTCTTTAAACAACTATAAAACTGGGAAAAATAGATGCAACAATGGGATTCAGATGATGGACAACAGGCAGCACAGAACAATGATTCCTGAGACAAGGGAACAAATAAGGTGAGCCCTATAATCATAATAGCTTGTCTGGAGAGAGTTTCCAGATGGCAGTACAGGAAAAGGGACCCGAAACAGACACTGGTGGTCATGGTGAGTTGAGGAGACAGTTTGGAATTTAAGCAGACCAAGATAGCTAGAATTTTCAGGTAAAAGTAAGGGCCAGGGAAGAGTTTCACAGACAGAGATCTTTGCACATCTGTCGAAGGAATTCCTTGAGTCTTTGGCTAAGTAATTATCTGCTCATGCATGTGAGAAAATTAACTGAGGTTATGGAAAGAACACTGGAAAGGAAATAGATTTCACAGGGCTGGGAATTGTTGGTGTTCTCACTAGTTGGCCAAATTAATTTCAGATTAAAGGCTGTCCTGAATCTACACTAACAAAGTATAAGAACAAACTTTGAAGAGATCAAACTTATTATAAGAAATTGAACTGCATTCCAGAACAAAGTTTAGCAATGGTTAAAGGAATACAACAAAATTTAGCACATGATAATATGCAACTAAAAATATTCCACATCCAACAAAAATTATCAAGCATCCAAAGTCCACATCCAACAAAAATTATCAAGCATCCAAAGAAGCAAGATATCATCCATAATTAGAAGAAAAATCAATAGAAGCTATCTAGAAATGACAGACAAGATGGAATTATCTGAGAAAGACATTAAAACACCCATCTCCATATGTTTGAGAAAGGAGAGGAAAGCAAAAATGATGAAGAAAGAAAGGGAAGATGTAAAAACATCCCAACTGAACTTTGAAAAATAAAACATATATATATCAGAAATGAAAAATATATCAAATGGAATTAATGGCTAATTACAACTCTGCAGAAAAAAAATCAATGAATTAAAGATGTCACAGTACAAACTATCTAAAATGAAACAGAGAAAAAAAATCAATAAGTAAATCAGTGCTTTGTGGGACACTATCAGGTAGTCTAATGTACATGTAATTGAAGCCCCAGAAGGAGAAAACAAGGAGAGACAGAAAAATATTTGAGAAAATAATAGTAAAAAAAATTTCCAAATTTGATGAACACTATAAACCCACAGATCTGGGAAGTTCAATATACCTCAAGTAGAAGAAACAGAAGAAAACCATAGAAAACATATCATAATAAAATTGCTGAAATCCAATAATGAAGACAAAATCTTAAAGCAGCTAGAGATAAAAGACATAGTACATGAAGGGGGACAAAGAAAGGATAATAGACTTCTTGCTAAAAACCATGAAAGTCAGAAGACAATGGACTGATATCTTTATAGTGTGGAAGGGAAAAAATATATAAACTAAGATTACATAACCAGCAAAAATATTTTTCAAAAAATAAAAGCAAAAAAAGGGCATTTTCATAAAACAGAAAAGCAAAAGTAGAACAAATACCAGAAGCCTATACTGCAAGAAATGTAAAAGGAAGCTCTTCAAACAGATGGAAAATAAAACTAGATGAAATTTGGATTTACAAAGAGGAATGAAAAGAACTGGAAATGGCAAATATATGAGCAGATATAAAAAACTTCTTTTATCATTAAAAAATGTAAAAGATTATTATTTAAAAACAATAACAATGTATCTTGGGATTAATAATAAATTAGAAATAAAATATACCAGCATAGTACAATGGATGGAAGGGAAGTAATTGAAGCATATTGTGGTAAGATTCTCATAATATACATGAAGTGACATAATATTATTTGAAACTAGACTATAATAAGTTGCATATGTAGGTTTTAAATCTGAGAATAAAATGTTCAGGCTTTGGCCATGGTGAAAAGTAGCCACTGGGATTGCCTTTAAAGCTGTTTAATCAACCAACAACTCACATCAGTGAACATGCCTTTGCAAGTCAACAGATCAGTATCAGCCCTTCACTACTAAAGTGAATCAATCCAGGATGCACTCATTTCCATAAACATGACACTGAGTGACAACCAGTCAACAGTAATTTCACCTGAGTCATCACACTTTCACTTATACATCTCAAAGTCCATCAATTCTGAACTCTCCACATTTCCAAAACTAAATATAAAATCAGTAATCTACTCTGCTCTGAGATACTCTGCCTGATCAGCCTAGCTCTTATTTTCTATTGCCTTTTTATTTCAAGTATTAAGTAGTAGTTGATGAGGAGAACAAAGGCAAAAGAATTGTAGGTAAAATTAAATGTCCTTGCAACTGATAGTCCAATGATAAATACCTGAGACAGGCAGAATAAGACATTCCTCAAGGAATTCACAATTGCCTTCATGTTAATATTTTGCTAAAGGCAAAAAGCAACCTTAGCTTGCCAATAGCCAGACTCCCAGGATCCTGTAAGTCTTCTTAACATACAAAAATCACTTTAGAAACTTTATCTCTACTCCTCAGCTTAAAAGTATATGATCAATTGCTCCTCACAATCACAGTGTAGCTCTTTCTACCCACTGGTTTTCTCCCTGTGCTTTAATAAAAACAGCATTTTGCACTGAAAACATATCAAGAATTCTTTCTTGACTGACCCACATCACATTAGTGGTCTCCTCTTCTCTTGACAAACCTTAAAGCAATCCGCAAAACAAAAAAAACTATAGCTAATAGGCCAAAAGTGAAGATAAAATGGAACCATAAACCATATTCAATTATTGCAACAGAAGACAGGAAAAGAGGAAAATATAAAACAAATAGCAAAATGGTAGATATAAAGCCAACCACATCAAAATCATATTAAATGTAAAAAGCCTAAACAATCCAACTAAAAGGCAGGGATTATTAAAAATTAAGTCCCAATTTTATGTTGTCTATAGGAAACCAATTTTGAATTCTAAATATATAGATAATTAAAAATAAAAGGGTAGATAAAGATATACTGTGTAAATACTAATTTAAAAAAGTTGGAGTGATTATATTAATATCGGATAAAGTAATTTTCAGAACAAGGAATATTACCATGGATAATGATAAATGGGTCAATTTATCAAGAGAACATAACAATTGTAAATATGAGTGTATATAATAACAGAGGCTCAAAATACATAATACCAAAACTGATAGAAATGAAAGGAGAAATAGAAATCCATAATTGTAGTCAGAGATTTCAATATTCCTCTGTCAGTGTTGATGGTAAAGGAAGAGAGAAAATTAGTAAGGATATAGAAGACTTTACATGGTTATCTATGTGGAAAATCCTAAGGAACCTCCAAAAAACTATAGGAACTTATAAATGAGTTTAGCATAGTCACAGGATAGGAGGTAAACAACTTGAAAAATCAGTTATACCTATATATAAACTTGATCCCCATTATTTGTGGATTCAGTATTTGCAAACTTGCTTACTCAAATTTATTTGTAACCCCGAAATCAATGCTTACAGTCCTTTCGTGTACATTTGTGGACATGTACAAGAGCAGAGAAAAATTTGAGTTACCCAACACTCATATTCCCAGATAAACTTGAACAAGGTGATGCTCTGCTTTCTTGTTTCAGCTCTCATACCATTAACCAGTATCCTTTCTGCATGCCAGTGTCACATTTTTTTTTTTTTTGCACTTTGTGCTTTTTGTTGATGAGCGTGCTATTTCAAATGACACTCAAGTATAGTGCTGAAATGCTGAATAGTGTTTCAAAGTGCAAGAAAGCTGTGATGTGCCTGACTTGGTTTGGTTCATTCAGACATGAATTTAATGATGTTGACTGTGAGTTCAACGTTAATGAGACTATAATATATATTAAATAAGGTGTCTCTAAACAGAAATAGATAAAAAAAAAAAACAAGGTTATATATTGATCAATTGATGAAAATATTGTGAACAGAGATTCACGAGAGCCTAATCTTGTATTTTCCCTAGGAGCAAAGGTTCAGGATTCACTAATTTAGTGTTTTTGGTAACTTCATAAAACATAACTACTGTAAAAAATGAGAATCAACAGTACTTGCAACAACTGGAAATTTCAATAAAAAATATCACTTTCAATAGCATCAAAAACTATGTAATACTTAGAAATAAGTTTAATAAAACATCCTATAGCTGCACACTGAAAACATACATATTATTTTATTGTGGGAAATTAAAGACCTACATTAATGGAGAGGCATCCCATGTTCATTAATTGCATGACTCACTGTCCTTAAGATATCAAAATCCTAGCAGCCTTCTTTTTTGTAGAAATAGATAAGCTGATTCTATAATTTATATGGAAACACAAAAGACAGTACAGACAATTTTTGGAAATAAAGAACAAAGTTGGAAGACTTATGGTATGTGATTTTAAGACTTACTATAAAACTAAAATGATCAAGACAATGTGATTTTGGCCTAAAGATAGAAAAATATAGGCCAACAGAACAGGGTCTAAAAATATATCTTAATATATATATGGTCAACTGATTCTTGACAAAAATACCAAGGCAATAATTAGAAAATATAATCTTTACAACAAATGCGCTGGAACAGTTAGATATTTATATGCAAAAAGAATTCCTCTGGTGTGACTTAAAGTCACTGTATGAATGGACAATTAGAAATAGGATTCAAGGTTTTTGAAACTTTATAAAATAATGGCTGGAAGGGGCCTATTCCTGGAATAATTAAATTCTGAGGTGCATTTTTGGTACCTCAAATTCTTGGAGATGACTTCTATTTCTGAAGACTAGTGTTCTTAAGTATAAAGGGAGTACTTATTCGTTTTTACTTTGTTGTTGATGATGTTATGCACAATAATTAGAAAAGATGCTGGGTCTCAGTTTTCTCATTTGTAAAAATGGGTATAATATTTTCTGTAATAGGTACTTTGGGGAAAACAATATGTGGAAGATCTTTGGAAAAAAGCAAAATGTCTGTTGATACTGGTGTTATAGTCTTAGAAGCGTGTGATACCATGTGAAATCTCCACATGATAACTAAGTCTCATTTTTTACTAAAAATTTCAAAAGTTTCTTTTTTAATCAAAAATTTTTTTCACGCACTGATAATTATGCAAAATTACTGATTTGATTTTGGTTCCTTTCTCTTTCCCATCTATACCTTTGTGGAGTCAAATGACTGAAACCTGGTTTGCAGGAAGAATTGTAAGGCAGAAACATACTTCACAAGAATCTGATCAGTTGAATGGGAAGGTTGCCTTAGGCAGGGTACTGTGCTGAACTCTCTGTAGGAAAAGAGCTGGTGATAGTGAATCTCAGGATTTCCAGATATGATCCTGGATTACAGTATTTGCAGGCCACTGTAAAGGAATTACACAATCTGTATCTATTATATAACACAGCCAGCAAGGTCTGTACCCTGTAATCAAATGAATGAATATTTCTGCAGTGAAATATGTAAGAACTATAAATAGCCTCCTAGCCATTCAGGTCAGATTTGCAGAAGAATGAGTAATGAAACAACTTTCAGTTTTAAGAGCACTTCATATTTTGCAGTTGTAGATAAGTCTATTTGCATCCTTTTCAGCAAATCATGTTAGTGTCTTTGAGGTTGAAGTCATGAAATATTAAAAAATAGAATAGAATTCAGGGGTCATGTTGTCTCACCACTTTTACCAGTTAGGAAATAGTAAAGATATTAAAGGAACACTTCAGATGCTAGCCCTGCATTATCTCATTTAACCCCGCTTGGCCATCACATTAACACATGTCAGCTCTAGCCTCCAGTAAAGGACCAGACCCAGATCATTCTTGGGCAAATAAAACAAGGTTGATTAATAAATGACCCAGAAGGAAATCAGCATGGTGGCAAAGACAAAAGTCTAAGCATTTAGTGTTTTTCCCAAAGGGCCACACCAGTGGACAGACAGTGGATGGCTGCTTAGTATGAATGACTTAGCACTAAAGGGATATTCAATCGATTCATGAGAGTAGTTCTTCCTGATTACTCTCTTTAAAAATAATTTTCCAGCTTGACTTATTCTTCAGCTTCCTCTGTCTTTTATTTTCTATTAAAAACTCTGGTTATAATACTAGCTAGCCTTTAGTAAGTGCCTACTGTCTACTAAGAATATCATTTTTAATCCTTACAGCACTCAAGGTGGATATTATCACCACCATTAACAGATACCGAAACTGAGGTTCTGAGAAGCTAAAATACCTTGCTCAAGACTGCACAGAAGAAACATTTCTGGGATTTTAATATGAGCTTGTTTTTCCTTTACGATACAATCTTAAGGTTCCCCTTTAAGAAAAATGCTCTACAGAAATCTCAGTGTAAGCCTAGGTAAATTGGAAACTTATTTACATTATAAAGTAATACTCACTTTACAAACTAATTTTCTTAAAAAAACAGGATTTCTTTAAATTATGGTTTTCTTGGCACATTCTGTTTATTGGTCATTAGTTACTTGATGGAGAGTCTGAGGGACCATAGCCAAATGCTGATCAATCAGAAATAAGGATAAAGACTTTCTGGAATAATAAAATAAATCACCAGGGAAGTACAGCTAAACATATTTCATTTTCCACAAATACATGTATCTTAGAAGTAAATTGGGTTAGGTTGGAAAGATCTCCTTGCCTAGGCAGTTAGGAGAGGTTTTTTTTTTTTTTTTTTTTTTTTTTTTTAAGTAGGCTTCATGATCAGGGCAGAGCCCAATGCAGGGCTTGAACACACAACCCCTGAGATCAAGACCTGAACTGAGTTAAGAGTCAGATGCTTAACTCACTGAGCCACCCAGGCACCCCAGGAGATGTATTTTAGAAGTCATGCATTCAAAAGACCTCTTTTAGGTGTCATGAGGAGAGTCATTGAACCGAACTGAAAACTAGAGACAAGATTCATATTCATGAAATGGGCAGATGATAAATAGATTATGCTAAATACTATAAACAAAGAAATGCTGCTGCTAAAACTCACCCAAATTGTTGCCACAGTTATTTTCACTCTATCAGTCTCTTCAAACTTGAAAATTTAGGGGGTACATTGATTAGAATGGCAGAAGGTGATTTACATCACAGGACAGGGGCACCTGGGTGGCTAAGTTGGTTAAGCATCTGATTTAGGCTTAGGTCATGATCTTGCGGTCCATGAGTTCGAACACCATGTCGGGCTCTGTGCTGACAGCTCAGAGCCTGGAGCCTGCTTTGGATTCTGTGTGTCTCTCTCTCTTCCCCTCCTCTGCTCACACTCTGTCTGTCTCTCAAAAATAAATAAACATTAAAAATTTTTTTTAAAAAATCATGACAGGACAATAATAAAAAATTAGTGGAGATAGGATAGAGTCTATAACAAACATATTTTGAGTAAACAAAAATTAGCTTTCTTTTGGAGGATTCTTCAGCATGAAAAGATGACAAGTAGAGATGAAAATGACATGAAGGGAAATTGGAAAATAAGCTTCTGCTTTAATAAACCTCTATGATCACTTTAAACGATGTGTGCAGGATTAAATAGGGCCCAACCACTGAGACATTAGACTGATTCTGAAAAGCAATTGTTCCTAAATACTTCATTAAAAACGTTTTCCCAGCTTTACTTCTTCACCTTCATCAGTGTTTTATTTTGTACTGTGTCATTGCTTCCCAAATCTAAGCATTTGGTTTTATCATCATATTCACCTTAAGTAGGCCTCCTTCCTTCTTTTTTATAGACTTCTTTACATTTTGATTGCTCTATACCTACAAGATACTGTAGTAAGTTCCTTTTTTCATAACAATAACAAAACCAATAATAATAATATCAGCCATTTGGGGGCTTCATTTTTTGCTGGGGAGTGTGCTAAGTGCTCCATATGATTTATTCTCATTTAATCCTCCAACAAGAAGAAAACTGCGGTTTAGAGAGATTGGTGATTTGATCTAAATAGTAAAGCCATAAATTGAACATAAGGGTCCCCTGACTTCAGAGTCTTTGCTCCTAATAGTTGCATGGCTTTAGCCTCCCCTCCAGGTGTCACATCCTTGGTGGTGGAAGGCAGTAGTCCTGAAGACACTGTCTTAAGACCACTGACTTGTGGAGGGAGGGAGAGCTCTCTCCAAGAGACCTCAGGCTCTGCTCATCTGATAACTGAGCAGTAACTGTTTGGTCCCTTTATCTACTTATACGTAAGTCTTTAGTTCCTGCATCGTCTTAGAAGATATTTGGAGTAGATAGATATTATTATTTTTTTAATGTTTATTTATTCATTTTAAGAGAGGGAGAGTGCAGAGGAGGGGCAGAGAGAGAGAGAGAGAGAATCTCAAGCAGGCTCCACACTGTCAGCACAGATCCTCATGCAGGGCTCAATCTCATGAACTGTGAGATCATGACCTGAGCCAAAATCAAGAGTTCGGCGCTCAACTGACTGAGCCAGCCAGGTGCCCTGAGAGCTATTATTTTTAATCTCAAGGTCAGGTATTGAAAGAGAACTGGTTAAAGATTAAATGACTTGGGGAGCCTGACTGGCTCAGTCAGTAAAGCATGCAACTCTTGATCTTGGGGGTCATGAGTTCAAACCCCACGTTGTGTGTAGAGCTTACATTTAAAAAAATTAAATGACTTGCTGGGAATGGATTTTGAAGGTATTTGGCTGTTCTGAATTAGGCTTTGTGAGAAAGACAAAAACAACTCAGGTTGGCTAAATTAAAGGCTAATTACCCTTACCCTGGGTCTAAACAGGTTCAGAGTTTAAGCTTTTGGTGCCCAACCCCCTTTGTTTCTCCACCACTGATCTGCCCCAGTGGAATTGTGTTATCCAGATTTATGTTAGTGTACCTTGGGACTGTCCCTGGAAGGCTACCACATAAACTTACATGCAGTAAATTGAGCTCCATGTTTCTACAATGGATGGAAAGAAAAGCAACAACACAAACAACTCATTATGTTAAATCTGATTTTAATTCTCCTTAAGAAAATTAAGCAACTGGCACGATATTTTGGCAGCTTTTTGACAGCGCCCACATTTGATTTGATGAGATGCATGCTCCTATTTGAGTTGTGTCCAAAAGAGGGCAGACAGATGGAAGGCTTTTACAAAAGGAAAAAAAAATCCTGGTTAGTGTAAGCCTGGAATTCCTAATTTGCTTTTAATTTTTTTCTCTTAAAAAGCAATAAGTAGGTCTTAACAGATGGGCTAACACTTGAGTTAGAAGCACCCTTAGAAAAATTACAAGCAATGAATGTCTTTTACAGATGTAGAGAGTTCAAACACATGCAAATCATAGCAAAGTACACAAGGTGAGGCTAGAGAAACTGAAACTTTCTGAGAAAGGAGGTTTAGAGAAATAAATATATACTCAGCTATAAAACAATTTGCTGTGGCCTTTCAGCATAGTTTTTCAAACTGTGAGTCATGACCCATTAATAGGTCATGAAATCATTTAATGGGTTGTGACCAGAATTTGAAACAAAAGGTGGTGTGTATAGGGTGGGGGTGGGGGTGGGGGGAGGGTCAGGTACAAAACAGAAAATATTCAGAATGCACGATGTGTGGTAAAATAAAGGCTGTTTCATGATGGTTTGTTTCCATTACACACTGTTTACTGGGTCATGATGTATTTCTAACTACAGGTCATGGATAAAAAAATGCTTTTAAGATGCCAGTCTAGCAGATGACTAATGCAACTATATCGCAATATGATTCCATTCATGAATAATAAAGCTTCATAATGTATTATGTAGTGTTAAGACTTGCATTGTGCTTCTGAGTATGCCAAGTATATTCAAGGAAATCCTAGTTGGCTTGAGGAGTGTTGGACAGGGGTGGCTTGTGAAAATGTCCTACCTGCCAGATATACCTGGCAAGGTTGCCTGGGTAGACTCAGAAACTTTGTGCCTGTTGGCATGAGGTGAAAACCCAGAGAATGGGTGATCAAGTGCCTTTCTTTTGTGGCTCCAGCTCAAAGAGATGCTATTTTCAGATTCAAGAGGATGGTGTGATTAGGTGTGTGATAAAAAGCAAGAGACCCAGAAGATAAGCACAGAGCAGAACAAAAAAGTGACACTTGTTTTCCCTGTAAATAATTCTTAATGAAAAAGGGTAATAATGGTAGTCTAACATTTATTGAGCACTTAATATATGCTACTATTATGTTAAGTATTTTCCATAAATTGTTTAGGAATGATCTTAGGACATAGGCACTACCACCATTCAATAGGTGAGGAAATATATGCTTAGATATGTAGGGAAATTTGTCCAATGTTACACAGTTATTAATGGTGAAACTGGAAGTTGAATATAGTTTTGCCCCCAAAGCCTGAGTTTTTTCTAATTCTGTGTATTGCCTCAGTTGCCTTGATTTACTGTATTTGTGGCCTAGGCTTAAAGGTGTTCTCTTTCACTAGAATATGCTGCAAGGACTTAGCTCTATGAATTATCCTTGCCTGAGTCCCTTTTTTAGTCCACTCTCTGCATCTAGTCCCTTAGCTTTCTGCTCAAAACATGGGACATACCATATTTATCCACTTCTCTTCATTTCCACTGCTTTTACCCTAATCCATGCCACATCATCTCTCATTGTAGGCTATAGAATATTCTCCTAACTGATCTCCCATCTGTCACTCATGCTGCCTTTTGATCTATTCTACACATGGCAGCTAGAAGAATCTTTTAAAAACATAAATTAAATACCATCACTCTTTTGCCTGAAACCCTCTACTGGTTTTCCTTTGAAATTGGAATAACATCTAGATTTCTGAGCATGCCTACATAGACTTTCCCTGCCTACCTCTCCAGCCTCATCTCCTACTATCCTGCTTTAGCTTTGATTTAACTTGGTCTCCGGTCTTGTATCTGCTCTTCTCTTTGCCTGGAAGGTCCTTTGCCCTGATCTCAGCAAGGCTGACAACTTTCCTGCATAAGACTTTCAGATACTATGTAGATGAGGATGTGTTCTCTGACCCACCTACCTCATGCTGAATACCTGAATACCCACTTAGAGTCCCTGAACCAGTTGCCTGAGACTTACTTTCTTTATAGCATTGTCTGAAGATATCTTCTTTACTTGTTCATTATCGGTCTCCCCATTTAGGCACCAAAGCATTGGGAACTTGTCTGTGTTGTCCTTAACTATATCTCCAGCATTTTGAACAGGACCAGACTGGCCATAGGAGGCATTCAAAAATATCTCTGAATGTGTAAATGAGTGGATGGATGGATGGGTGGATGGACGGATGGATGGATGGATGAATTTGCTCCAGGATTTTCCAAAGGCCCGCATTCTGAGGGCTCCAAACCTAGACAAACTATGAACAGAGTGAAGTTAGAATATTCTTCTGGTCCTGCTAGTTGGATATGGCATTTTGAAGCCAGAGTCTGAATTTTGGCTTCCTCAGTTATTGCCATGTTTGCTTCTCCTTTTCCACAAGATCATCACCTTGACAGACCTCAAAGTCTTGTAATGTGTTATCAGAAAACCAGAATTCTGTGACATTCAAATCCTGATTCCTTTATCTGTAAAATAAAGACAAGAATAATTCTACCTAGTAGGGACATTTGAAGATTAAATAAGAGAGTATGCATGAAAAACAAATATTTGCTATTGTAATTAGCAGTTTTTTCAGGTTCCATGGAAAAATGAGGAGTGAACAGGCAAGTGCTTTGTTAATTCCAAACTCAGGAAAGTGCCCTCCATCTAGGCTTCAACCTCAAGGCAACCTTTTCCCTTTAACTCTACATCCAATTATCTACCAGTTTCTATCAATACTTCCTGCTCCCTCTAAGGTGGTGATACCCTCACTTCATCCCTTTACCATTTGAGATCTGATGCAGGGCCTTACAATTTGATTAGATGAACTGACATGTCTGGAGCTCAGAGATTTTTTTTTAAAAATATTAGTTTCCCTTTTTCCTGAGGAAAATTCATTTGTCCCTTTCCCCAAGATACCCTGCTTTTCGGTGCCATGCAAGGCTCTCCTATGCTCTGAAGATCCAGGTGTTTTCTTGGCTTGTGAGCCCTCAATTGTTTGGATGCAGAGTGAAGTAAATGTTCCTATAGTTTCCCCCTTGCATTCCTCAAATAATTCAAATGGTTACTGAACCCAAATATGATTCCACCTGGGTACCTCTCCCAACTGCTCACTGGCTGAAGTGATCACATGCTTTTACCAAACCAGTCTCACTTGCCTAGAGTCTATCATCACGGTTTTATCCAGGAAGATACTTATTTTTTCATTTGTTTGCTTTGTACTTTTTCTGGTAATAAACTTAGTTTATTATGATTTTTGAATAAACTTTATTTTCCCATTCTTTCTTCCCTTCCTATTTAATTATTTATCAGCTGGACTACTGTAATGGTCATGGAGTGGTTTCCTTGCCTTCAGTCTCACAGCCTTCCATCCTAACTTGCTGTTACTGTTATTATGTCATCCCTTAGGCCCATCTCCTGATTTTCACAGTGACAAACAGGTAATCCGGGAGACAAATTAAAGCCAGAGCTATAGAGCTGCTGAGGTGTTGTTTCTACCTTTATCATCCATCTAAGAGGAGCTCCTTGAAATGTGATAACTGTGGACCAAATAAGAGAGTATTGCCCCAGCAGACCGATTCCAGCCTTGACTGTGTACTAGATGGCTGGGCAACCTCTACAGCTCACATTATGTCTCTGAGCCTTAGTGTGCTTGTCTGAAACAATGAAAATAGTAATGGTTAAAATTCCTTTTGTAGTTGCCATGTGCCAGGGACTGCTTTAAGTATTTTACATAGATCTATTTATCCTTCCAATAACCTGTTCAGGTAAATACTACTACTATTGCCTGCATTTTACAGATGAGAAAAATGAGGCACAGAGAAGTTAAGGAATGAGTCTAAAGGCATACATCTAGAAATAGTTGGGACTCTGATTCAAACCCAGGTAGTGGCTCCCAAGTCTGCACTTGGATACCATAAAAGGAAAGAGTTAAATTAAAGGAGCTTCCAGGGTCTCTCTAGCCTTAAAAATACCCTAAGATTGTATGTCAGGGAAGGCTGCTTGTTCCCCCAACAAACACAAAGGGCAGGAACAGAACTATGTTAAGGTGTGACACCGAAGCCAGTCCAGTTCATCCTCAGGCAGGGAACATTGTCTAAATATAGAACCTCCCTTAACATTGGAAGGTCTGACTAAACTGGGTTAGTTGCTGGGCAAGGTGCTAGAGGCAGAGGAGGCTGAAAGGTGTGCCAGCTGCGCAATGGTGCTGTGTAACAATGTAGGGCAAGATTTCTCCCTGAGCTCTGCCCTCCTTGCCTCATTGCTTTCATTGTACGTCCTTTTGTGGGATTATATAATGCTGATTAAGGTAGATTACTTTATGAATCAATCCTCCTCTCCGAGAAACAAGGGCATTTTGCCAAACCCCTTTCCACCAGGATGATAATTTTATGCCTTAAGTTGATTCTCTTTGTGTTTGTTTGTCAGTTGTAAGAGAAATGCTGGCATGTGTCTGATCCATGCACAGCTGGACTGTCTTTGGACATGCATACCTTCCAACGATGTTTACTTCCTCTTTGAAAGAGGTTTCTAGGCCCTTGAAGTACTGTTGTGGGTTGAATTGTGTTCCCCCAAAAGATGTTCAAATCTTAACCCCCAGTACAAGTGTAAGTAAGTGGCCTTATGTGGAAGTGTAATTTCGCTTATACTTGCAGATGTAATCAAATTATGAAGAACTCCTGCTGGATTAGGTTGGGCCCTAATCCAATGACTAGTGTCCTTATGAAAAGAGGGAATTTGGTTACAAACATACAGTTAGGGCGAAAGTCATGTGACCATGGAGGAAGAGACTGGAGTGATTCTTCTACAAACCAAGGAAAGCCTAAGATTGCAGGCAAACATGCTGGCAAGAATCGAAGACAAATTCTTCCCTAGAGCCTTCAGAGGAAGCATGGCCTGCTGACACCTTCATTTAAGTCTTCCAGCCTCCAGAAACGTGAGAGAATACATTTCTGTTGTTTTAAGCCACTGAATTTGTGATAGGTACGGCAGTCCTAGGAAGTGAATGCAGATACTTCTCTAGTCCCTTTGCCAAGACTTTTGAAAGATTTTGTAAACATAATTCCATTAATCCCCACAAAAAAGAGTACTATGATCATAGAGCTAGAACACAGGCCAGAAGATCTGAGATACAGCTCTACCTCTGCTTCTATTTAGCTCTGATTTGGGAGCAAATCGCTGAGCTTTTATAATTTTTTTTTAAATTAAGGAAACAGGATGATTATAAAAAAATACTGTCCTACCTGCTTCATAAAGTTTTTATGAGGATCAGTAAGGATTTCCATTTACATAGCACTAGGATGCTTACAAGGCACAACCAGGTAAAAACATTATCTTATTTGTTCTTCCCAATCACCCTACAAGGTGGATAGTTTTTTGATCTCATGTTACAAGTCAATGCAAAATTTAGGGAAGCTGTTTACTTGCCAAAGGAAACACAACAAATAAATACCAGGGACAGAATTTTTTGTTCTCTACTCTATATGCTGCACTCTGTAGTGATTAGGAAAACACTTGGTTCATAGTGGATGGTCAATATGCATTTGTTGAATGAATAAAGGAATGAATAAATTTTTTTTGGGACATTTAAACATGGAGTTATTTTATTTTATTTTATTTTATTTTTAAAGTTTCTTTTTGAAAGAGAGAGAGAGACGTGAGCAGGGGAGGGGCAGAGAGAGAGAGAATCTGAAGCAGGCTCCAGGCTCTGGGCTGTGAGAACAGAGCCTGACATGGGCCCTGAACCCATGAACCAGGAGATCACGACCTGAGCGGAATTTGGATGCTTAACCGACTGAGCCACCCAGGAGCCCCAAACATGCAGTTCTTTTAGAACACTGCAGCTGGGAGAAGGTTAATGTATTAAAGTATATAGTATATAGTATATAGTTCCATTCATTCATTTATGCACATAAAAATATTTGATGAATGTTTGCCAAGTGCAATAATGTAGGCAAGAGGTGGAGGTAGTGAGAATGGCCAGATCCAAAAACATTTTGAGGGTAGACATGACAGGATGTTGCAGTTGATTGGATGTGGGATGTGGGAGAAAATGATGTGTCGAGGATGACTCCAAATTTTTGGATATGAGCAACTGGAAGAGTGGATTTCAGAGTTATTAAGATGGTGAATTCTGGGGCGCCTGGGTGGCTCAGTTGGTTAAGCATCTGACTTCAGCTCAAGTCAGGATCTCACAGTTCAGGAGTTTGAACCCTGCATTGGGCTCTGTGCTGACAGCTCAGAGCCTGGACCCTACTTTGGATTCTGTGTCTCCCTCTCTTTTCCCCCCTCCCCCACTCACTCTGTCTCTTAAAAATAAACATTGAAAAAAAAGATGGTGAATTCTGTGGGAGAAGTAGGTTTGGGGCAAGAGTGGGGAAACCAGTTTGGTTTTGGACATTTTAATTTGAGTTTCATTGTAAACTTCCAAGTAGAGATGTTGTGTACACAAATGGACATATGAGTCTGGAGTTGAGGGAAGAGGTCCAGCCAGTCAGGTGGGAGGAAAACCAAAAGGGAGGGGTGATATGAAAGCTGAGGGAAGGTGCTGTTTAAAGAACATTTCAAAACCAGTTACATGGAAAAGAGAGGGACAATTGTTAGAGCAGTAAACTCAATTCACATATTGCTGCCTGGTTGAGTTAGGTGAAACTAAGTTGTTTTCATTTAATATGATAATTTGGAAGCAATTAATAGGTAACCTTGACAAAACAGTTTAGGTGTAGGTGGGACCAAATTCTTATTGCAGTGGTTTCAGGACAAAATGGTAGGAGAGGAAGTGGAAAGAGAAAATATAGACCCATTGGAAGAGTTTTGCTGGAAAGGGCGCAGAAAAGTAATGTGATAGCTGGAGAGTAATTATATATCAAGGGAGGGAGAGGTTTGTTTGCTTGCTTGCTTATGAAGAGGAGAAATACTAGTGCATGCTAATGGTAATGATCCTATAGTAAGGAGCGCATTGATTGTACAGGGGAGAGAAGGGGGCATTGCTGAGGTGATGTCCTTGAGTCAGTAGGGGAGATGAGATGTACTGAACAAAGGAGGGGTTAGCTCTGGAAGGAGCAGAGAGCAGATTCATTGTCACAGGAGGGAAGGAGGGGTATATGGGCATACACACCAGTGGTTGTTTATTATCCAAGGGAGAGCATGTGGATGTTTTCTTTGAATGCTTCTCTTTTCTCTGCAATGTAGGAAGCAAGGCCATCAGTTAACAGTGAGGGGGAAGAGCTGGAATTATGAAGAGTTGCGACAGCCCAGGAGAGTGGGAGAGTGAAAGGACTAAAGAAACATAGTGGTAAGATTTCCAGGCAGACTCACGTAAAAATGAAAAGGATTAATTTGATGAGTAGAAACCAAGGCCTAGGAATTTTACATATTAGTTGGCAGCCCAGCCATGGAAGCTATGCTCCAGGCCTTGGGGTACAAAGAAGAATTCTGACCTCTAGAAATTTAAAATCAGGTGTCAGGGATAAATAATAAACACATGAAATGTTCAAATAATATTTTAAGACAATAGAAGAGATATATGTGACAAGGAAGTGTATTGAGTTGCTGAATATATTTAAGGACTTCAGAGGAAGGAGTGAGGTGATCTAGAAGTGATATGATAGTTGAGCCTAGTAGAATAGATAAATTCAGAGAGAAGGGCAAGTGAAGATAAAGGAAATAATAAGAACAAAGACTAAAGCCTAGAGAGAAAGTGGCAGAGAAATATCATCACCAAGTAGAGTTGCCAGATAAAATACAGGATGCTCAGTTAGATTTGAATTTCAGATAAACAACAAAGAACATTTCAGTATAAATATGTCCCATGCATATTTATCTGAGATCAAAGTTAACTGGATGTCCTATCGTTTTATTTGCTAAATCTGGCAAACCTATCACCAAAGTTGAAGGAAACCAAAAAGAATGTTAATTGAACTCAGGGAAGAGAAAATTAGACAGAATGTAAAGATGGAATGTAAAAGGTGATGGGTGGTAGCAGATGCTTCAACAAAACAATGGAAATGAGATTTGTCATTAGGACATCCTTGATGGCATTTGACATAGCAGTGAAGGCAGAGGTCCAACACAATAAACACTACCCAGTAGAGAGGTTCGAGAGTAAGAAAGGAGAGAAATATAAAATCTAAGGTCAAATATGGAGATGGACCCCAGGCCCTAGGCTAATTGCCACTAGGATGCTATCTGCATTTAGATAATGTGTGAACAACCCAGATCCTGTCTTTAAGACCCTCTGTAAATGTCAGAGATTGGCTCAGCAGTGAGATCACAGTTTAGCTGGCTTGGTTCTCTAGGGCTCAGGTATCCTCTGTTGGGGATCAGAACAAGGCAGTGAGACACAGCATCATTAATAAAGTATGAGAGGAAAAAAGAGATGGAAATGCTACTGTCAGTAAAATGCTCATTTTAATTCAATAGTAGACCAAATTTGGATACTCCCAGATGGAAATCAGACTGTGAACTTCAGATTATAAATCGTTTAATAGAACACACTCTTTGCCCAGGAGACGGTATACTGGATTTGATTTTATTACAACTGGGTAGAAGAAAGCCTCAAAGAAATTCCACAAGAGCCAAACACTAATGTGCAAAAGACAATGGCATAATTGTTCCTGCCTGGCCATTAGAGGTAGAGGCTTGGTTGGTCGCTGAGGACAGCAAGTCCAAGGCTGTGGACTGTCAATGGGTAGAAGCATCAGAATGACAGGGGCACCTGGGTGAGTGGCTCAGTTGGTTGAGCGTCTGACTCTTGGTTTCGGCTCAGGTCATGATCTCACGGTTCGTGAGTTCAAGACCCGCATCGGGCTCTGTGCTGATAGAGCTTGGGATTCTCTCTCTCTCTCTCTCTCTCTCTCTCTCTGCCCCTCGTGTGTGCACGCTCTTTCTCTCTCTCTCTCAAAATAAATAAACTAGAAAATAAATAAAAATAATGGCAGTGACATGCTTCTCCAGCCACATTTTATCCTTAGGTGCCTCAAGGTTCTTTCATATCATTATAGAATATTTATTGCTGAAATGCCTGCCCCCAGGAAGAAAAGGTGGCAGCTTTTGGAACGGGTTTTTTAAAATGAGGGTTAACAGAGTGACCTTTGACAGTAACTGCTAATGGATTAGGGTCAGGAACAGCTCAGGGCTCACAGACCTTAAAAATATTGTCATCTATCTCTCTCCCTGAATGGAGTGTTCATCTTGCCAGTTCCTATAGTTAATTAGATTGTTAACTCTGTCTATTTATAGCAGCAAACACTTCACTGGCATGTACCAAATGCTGATTATTAATCAGGGGCCTCTCCGGACTCAGGGTGGAACAAAATGTAATTATTCAAATTAGATTTAGGCCAAGGTCCAATGACCTCACAGGCAACATCCTGATTTTGCAAGCACTAGTTTCTGAAGGCTGCATCTCTGGAAGATGTAGAGATTCTGATCTTCAGGCGCTTTGGGGTTAATAGTGATGCTGAGTTTAGGCACCTCCCAGGATCCTTAAAGGGATTGAGTTCTCTGCTATATTTGTACCTATGCACCTGCCAGCTCATGACTCAAAATCAGCCTTACCTAGTAAATCATTATACAAAGTAGTTATGGATGTAGAATTTTAATAACAAATCAATGAAAGTTAATTTTCATGGATGCTCTTAGGAAGGGTGTTCACCAAGGCTGTCTCCTATCATATATCACATTATTTTATACTTTGGGAGAAAAGCTAAATTCTTATGTAGCTGATTAAAAAAAAAGAAAGACAGGCTTTGGAATGACCCAACCTTCTCTACTATATTTGACTGAGTGTCCTCCCTAGCATTTACCATTTAGGCCTTTAGTGGGAAATAAGGATACCTTCAGGGTAGGCAGAGTGGAGGAAGAAAACTTGAGGGGAACTCTCTGGGTAGTTTACAGTTGCTTGGAAGAGAGGGCTTCATCAGGTGAGCACAGCTTTTGCTATGTATGCCCTCTGTTCCTTCTGTTCCTTGGGTGAGATGTTTGTTACTCTATGTTCTTGGTATGCTTGGGCCTCATGGTTTTTTAAGTGTGCCGACCAAGTAAAAATGAACTTTTTTTCTTCAGTAAAATCGGGTATTTTGTACTTGAGAGCATTTCCATTTTTTCCATTATTTCCATTATTTCCATATGATATCCTAGGAAACCTGGAAAGTGCTCTAACTTCTTGGTGGGGTGATGAGTGGAATAAGCATTTTTTAAACAAGTTCATATAGTGTAAGATTCATCATTTCACAGTGTACACTTCAGTGGTTTTTAGTATATTCATTATGTTGTGCAACCATTACTACTATCTAATTCCAGAACATTTCCATCACCTCAGAAAGAAACCCCATACCTATTAGCAGCTAGTTCCAAAGATCCCCTCTCTCCATTCTCTAGCAAACACTAATTTACTTTCTGTCTCTATGGATTCTGCCTATTCTGGACATTTCATATAAATGCAATCATATAATATATGGCCTTTTGCATCTGGCTTCTTTCACTTAGCATAACGCGGCTGATGGACATTTGGGTTGTTTCTAATTTTTGGCTATTATCAATCCTGCTGCTATGAACATTTGTGTACAAGTTTTTGTGGAAACGTGTTTTCAATTCTCTTGACTATATTCCTACAAGTAGAATTGCTGGGTCCTACAGGACTTCCATGTTCAACTTTTTGAGGAGGTTCCATACTGTTTTCCACAGTGGCTGCATCATTTCACATTCCTACCAGCAGTGTACGATGAAGCCCATTGCCTTTCAATTTCAAATTTCAGGGAAAAATTTCTGGTTACCCCATCTCCATTTCAGGCATTTTGGGGCAGATTTCTACTCTGTTCAATATGGCTCAGGATGAGGTGGGCAGTAGAGTGTGGGAGCAGAATGGTCACATGGTACAGCCAGGCAGAGGCTCATCCTGACACAGTTCTCAGGAAAGAAGGGATCGTCTGGTACTGTTTTTTAAAAATGTTTATTTATTTTTGAGAGAGACAGAGAGACAGAGCATGAGTTGGGCAAGGGCAAAGAGAGAGGGAGACACAGAACCTGAAGCAGGCTCCAGGCTCTGAGCTGTCAGCGCAAAGCTCGATGCTGGGCTCGAACTCACAAACTGTAAAATGACCTGAGTTGAAGTCGGACGTTCAACCAACCGAGCCACTCAGTTGCCCCCATCTGGTACTTTTGATATTTCTCCTCTCCTATCTAACCCCATCTCATCCCCAGCACACCACCTTTAGAATAGTCCTGAATCATGGAAGTGGTCAATTGATGACAATTTGCTATTTTTAAATTGAACTGAGCCTTGAACTTTTCTTTAAGATACAGTACATAACTCTTTAGTGGCTCCTAAAAGGTAACATGTTCACTTAGAATGGATATTTCTTATATCAAACCTGTGAGGCAAATGAAAACTCTAACTCAATGTGGAACTGTTAACTGACGTGTGTAAGATCATGAAGTGAGTTAGCAAGCGTCCTGGAATTAGCATTTGGAACCTCAGTGCTGCTGATCGGGTTCTTAGGCCACTTGTGGGTTGCAGCCATAATTATTGTCCTTCCTTGTTATTTTGGGATCCAAAATCCCATTCTTTATTCATGTCTTTGGGGAATTTGTAGACAAAATCTCACTTACACTTTCCAAAATGAGTTGCTTTATAAAAATCACAGAATGCAGCAAGCCCATCTGTTTCATCTCCTACATTAACTTATTTGTTGCAGTAAAACCCCAGACAGTCCTCAGAGAGATACAGTTAAAGGGAAGAAAACTGATTATGAGGGAAAGATTTTAGGGTCATTGAGATTTATTCCACTTATATGCAAAGTCTGCGTAATGTGTGCAATAGCCTGAGATCACCTTGGCATAAGGCATTGCTCACGTTTGAGCAGCTAATCGTGCAGGCTGCACATGAGGGGAATAGTAAGCAAAGGATTCCCACCACAGAAGGTTTAACAATCAGGAGCTTAAGATATTGCAATGGAAATGAGGCTGGTTGTGCAGCATTTTAACTGAGCATTACTCTGGATCTGGTCTCCTAGTGTTAAGACTCTCAAAAATCATTGATTTGGATCCAAATGGGGAGAAGGATTTAACATTTGCCTTGTTTTCTGTGAAAGTCAAAATAAATATACACCAGCAACTTGAACCTGAGATAGACTCTGTGTGTGTGTGTGTGTGTAGTAGAGATATGTAGTAGATGTAGAAATCTGAAAGTGGAAGGTAAATAATAATAGATAGCAAACCTTTCAGATAATTTTTATTTACTCCATGTTATTTATGTAATTTACAATCATTTTTTATTTTATTTGTGGGATTAAGGAACAGGGGTCTTCATTTCTATTTCCTAGATAAGGCTCTATCTGAAAGGTAGAGTTAGGTGGCTGAGTCCCCATGGCATAGCAATATAAATGCTATGTGAACCTGCTTCCCAGCTCACACACTGTCTAGTCACTGGACAGTGTTGCTTCTCCCCAATTCCTGCCTCCAAAAGGACCTCCAGACACAGCAGGTGACACTGATGGATGGTCCCCACCTGGCTCTTTATTGAAGCCCCACATTGTACACAGAATGAGTGAGATAGTGGATGCTTCAGTCAGTGTGGGCAGCTAACAGGTCAATAGAAACTCAACCTGAAATTGCTGTTACAGCACCTTATTATAGTTTTTGGCTTTGATATACATCGACAGCACTTTGTAATTCAGCAAATGCGATGCTGTGGGACTGCACCATTGGGTATAGCTGTAACTGGAAGTCAGGTGATCTGGAGCCCAGTTCCAGCTGGAGCTCTGTGACCTTGGGAGGATTTCTCAATGCTTCTGTGACTGTTTCTTCATCTGGCAGGGCAGTGGAATGGGTGTTAGACTTTCCTAACCAGGATCAAGTAGGATAATGCATGTGAAAGCATTTTGAGATGAAAAGAAAACATATTGTTAACACAACAAAGTTAGGCAGGTCAGAATTCCCTTGGGGGCATTTCCTTTCTAAGTTGGGAAAAGTGGGAGAAGAGAACAAATATTCTTTGGAAAGAGGTATCACATATTTGTCTTGTGTAACCCCATCAAGGTTGGCATTATTCCCATTTTGCGTATGAGTTGACTGAGACTAAGAGAAGATAAGTGGCTTGCTCAAAGTTGTTCAGTTCGTTGGTACTCAGCAGAGGCAAAACTGAAAGAAGTGTGTCTGATTTCAAAGCTGTGTCTAAGGTATGTGATCCCCGCCTCTCTGTTCCACCCAGCATTTACTTCCACATGAACAGCCCATCCCTTCTCCCACTTAAATGTTATATGACCTTGGGCAAATTAATCCCTTTGAGCTTGCCGTCAGCTGTAAAAACAGAATTACTACTACTCATCTTCCAGGCTCGTGCAAAGATTAAATGAATTAGTCTATCAGTAGTGCTTGGTCAGGTGCGGGTACAGAGAAGATGTCTCATCTCTCTCCACCTCCAGTCATCTGCCTCATCCATGATGCCCACTCTGCAGTGCTCCTGAAGTTCAACCTGTGCCTCGGGGCTTCCCTTCTTGTTTCAGCAAGAAGAATGAGAAAATGTCACTGTGCATTATCTTTCCATTTCTACTGACATTAGAAAATTTTTGAGAAACACCCTTAGATATTTTCTAAGCTAGGCACCTAAGCATGTTACCTGAAGGAAAACTACTCTTTAGTTGAGGGAAGGAGTGTGCCTTGAGCTGTCACTCAGGAAGCTATCAGGGCAGAGGTTTTGATGTCATTGGTCATTTTGTCTGTATTTCACTAATAGCTGAATGCCATGGCACTGTTATTCTTTCTAGTTCCCATTCCTAACCTCACTTAATATTTATCAATAAATGAATGTTGATAAGGTTTGTGAGATCACATTATTTCACTTGAAGATACTGATTTGAATCTGCTCATCTAACTCTCCTTCTTTCCTCTCAAATTCCATTTGAAATGACCAAAGAAATATTAGAAAACATTCATAGCAGAGCTAGAAAACAGAAATGAAGCAACCTGAGGCCAGAAATTTTAAGAACTTTCTATAAGATACTGTTTATATAAAATGAGATTTAGGGTTTTACTGTATGGTAATGAGAGGCTCTTATTTTATGAATTGCTTTTAAAGGCTTTGTTGGGAGTTTAGTTGTATCCCTCAAAATGATATGTTCCAGTCCTAACCCTCAGCACTTACAAATGAGACCTCATTTGAAAAGAGGGTCTTTTTAGATGTGGTCAAACTAAAATGAAGTTATAATGGATTAGGGTAGGCTCTAATCCAATGATTGTGCATTTATAAGAAGAGGGACATTTGGAACAGAATATGCAGGAAAGAAGGTCATGGAATGATGGAGGCAGAGATTGGAGTGGTACAGTTGCCAGCCAAGGAATGCCAAGGTTTTCTGACAAAGGGCAGAAGCTAGAGGGAGACAAGAAAGGATTCTTCCCTAGAGCCTTCAGAGGGAGCATGGCCCTGTCAAAACCTTTATTTTGGACTTCTAGCCTCCAGAACTGTGAGAGAATAAGCTTCTATTATTTTAAGTCACCCAGTTTGTGACAATTTGTTATGACAGCCTTAGGAAACAAATACGAGCTTGACTGAAAACTTTAAAAATGGATTTAGGGAAGTACTGACCCAGATGCAATTCAACATGTATAAAGGAAAGACTCACCTGGAAAGTAAGCAGGTAGATTCCCTTAGCAGAGTCCCAGATAATTACCAAGCTCAGACTAACAGGGGCTCAAAAATATGTGGGTTACATGTGAAGCCTACAACTGACCTTGGGAAATTGGATCTTGACTCCACCCTTGTTATGATCTGCCATGTCAAGCAAAATGGAGGCATCATCAGACCAGGTGTGTACTGAGGAAGCTGTGCCAGTCGGAGAAGGGGCTGACTTGGGGGACCACACCAAACACAGAAAAGCATGTACTGAGCAAAGGAATTCTCTTGCATATGCTCTTTTCTAACTTCTGGGTATAGCCTAGACTATCAATCTTGTAAAAATAAAGCTACAAAAACAGAAAAATTTCCCTTCCTCCTTTGTCTGAAACTGAATAGTTTGAGATCTGTACAGTTTCTGATAAGCCATTTTTCAGATCCCAAAACAAGAAAAATATAGACGTTCATTTGTTAAATTCAGAATTTTGTTGAACACTTACTATGTGCCAGACATCATGCTAGAATGAGGGTTTCATTCAGAGATTTTGCATCACATGCAAAGATCTGGAGGCAAGACAAAAGAGAACATGGGGCAATCAAAGAGCTGCAAGAATGAGTAAATAGGGAAAAACCACTGGGTCTGAGAAACTATTCAAAAATTATTCAAATTATTCAAACAAGGGAGGTCAGTCAGATCAATCAGACTCCTCTGAATGGACTTATTCCAAGAAACCAGAAAAAGAAAAGATTTAGGTGAATCACCAATTCCTTTTAATATTTCAGAACAAGATTAGAGAGGACACTCTGTTTATGAAAACTGAACAATCTGAGGTTAGAAAATATTGCCATAAGATCAAAAATATAATCCTTAAATTAAAATTTTAGATAAAGACAGCATAGAGAAAATTGAGTTCTGCAGTGAATTAAATTGAATTAAATGATCAGGTTGAGAAATTCTCCTAGAATGCAGAGGAAAATGTACAAATATAAGCATAAAGCATGTAAAGGAAAGATGTACAGGGGATAAATCCAACAAATCCAACATAGGTATAACAAAAATACTAAAAGAGAGCAATTAGAGAAATGGTCACAATAAAGAAATAATGGAGAAAAATACTAAACTTAAACATTTGAGTTTTAGACTGAAAGGACCTACCAAGAATCAGGTAAACTTAGTGCTCAGACTCCCACACTGAGATAGAACTCAATGCAGGTTCCTTCCTGCAGTTAGGTAAAGCAACAAACAAACAAACCAAAACAAATTATCTAGAAATAGAAAAAAAAGAACGTCAGCATACTACTTTTCCATCATACTAATTGCTGAAAGACAGGGAATAAAATATGTAAAATTTTGAGAGAAAAGATTATTATCCTAGAGTTTCTTATTTGGTTTATGTGTAAGGGCAATAGAAAAATCTATTCTCAGACATTCAAGAACTCATAAAATATTCCTCTTCTTGAGAAAACTGCTATAGCTTCTTCCTGAGAAGAAGTCCTATAGCAATTGAAGAAAAAAAAAATCAAAATAAGAAATTCAAATTGGAGGAAGTCAGAGAGAGCATCACAGAACTTTTTGCAAGATGAAACCAGTAAAATTTAGATCAGTGTTTAAATAATTGCTGTTAACATATGAAATTTAGGAAAGATACTACAAATGATAATAATGTAGATCTAAAAAGATAGCTTATTTAGATAAAAACTTGGGAATGTGGGGTAAAAAGGAGGAAATAAATAGAAGCTCTATGAGTATATGAATTTTGTCTGACTTGCTTACTATTTTATCCCCAGGCTTAGAATAGTGCCTGGCATATTGTAGGTACTTAGTGAATGAATGAAAAGTCTGGTAAATCTCTAGAATCAGTTAGAATTTATAACTCCCATGCATCAATAATAAAAAGACTATTGGAGAAAAAGATGAAGCACAAACACAACTTACAGCAATTGAAGAAAATAAAGGGCAAAAGTCCTCTCCCCCAAAGTTGCTTCATCTAATGAATAATTAGGCAAATTGCAAATTAAAATAACAAGACATACCAATTCCCATCCATCAATCTAAGTGCCAAAGATCAATATTCTGACAATACCAAATGTTGGTGACCATATGGGGAAACAGGAACTCTCTTACTCTATTGGTGGGACTTTAGTAGTAATGCTTCAAAGAATTTGGAAATATCAAGCAAAGCTGAAGATGTTCACACCCTGGGATTCAACAATTCCACTACTAGGCACATATCCTAAGGAAGCTCTTGTAAATGTACCCCCCATGAACTCCTGCAAGGATGTTCATTAGGTATTGCTTTTAATAGTAAAAAATTGAAAGCAACTTAAAAGTCCATCAAAAGAGAGTAGATAAATGTACTGTGAATAACTCATACAATTGAATAATATACATCACATAAAATTAGTGAACACCATTGGTGTCTTAACTAAATATCAAAAATGTAAACTAAGTCAAAGAGCAAATTCCAGAATGGTATGTATAGCATGCTAGCATTCGTGTACATTTAACAAGTCCTCAAAGCTACACCCACATTACTATGAGTTGTGTGTGCTTACATAGACAGTGAGAAGCAAGAACTAAGTGGATATGTGCCAAATTCACAATAGTGATTATCTCTGGGGAAGAAGAGAGCAGGGGAGTTTTGAGATTGTGGGTTGGAATAAAGGACTTCAATTTCATAATGTTTTCATTTCTTTTATTTGAAAAAGTCTGAAGCAAAGTGACAGAATATTAACATTTGTTAATTCTCAATAGTGGATACATGGGTGTTTGTTATAATATTCTTGTACTTTATTTTTAAAATCTTTCACACTCCCCCAAAAGTGAAATAATTATCTAACCTCATGTCCTTACAACAATGATTCCATCAGAAGACTGATGAGTTTCTAGTGGGGAGAGAGTGGATCCATGTAACTTGTGTAATAATTTAAAAAACAAAAGAAAGCTTTATGTGTGTGCTGTGTATGTGCATTGTTTTTTTTTTGGAGAGGATGCAACTCTATCACTTCCAAAGGCATTTGGAAATGTATGACAGGAGAGTTTGATTTGCACAATACTTGACTAGTGTTACTGGGATTTAGCATCTGGTGCCAACCGTGCTAAATATTTTGCAATTTGCAGGTCTACACCTACACAAAAGGAATTGGCTAGCCCCAAATGCCAATTACATTCTTTTGGGAAATACTGAGTTAGAAATTGCATCCTACTGAGAATGATGAAAAATCCTACAATTAGTGGTTTCAACACATAATCATTTTTCTTTTTCTTTTGTAACAGGAAGTGTGGAGGCTGCTGATATAGTTCCATGCCTCAAGGGTGTCAGAGCTCAGTTCACTCTTTTTCTATTTGTTTTTCCTGATAGTTTCACAATGGCTGCTAAAGCTCCAGCCATCAAATCCCATCCAGACAGGAATAAAGAAGGGCTAGAGAAAGAAAGGGCAATCCCTGTACTAAATATCAAATATAGGTATTTGGAAAAGAAGACTCTCCTAAATCTTCAGTATATTCTATTTATGTCTCATTGTACCACATGGCTTTGCTTGTTGCAGGAGAGCTTAGTTTTTGGCTTTGTAGCCTTTATACTAGAGACAGGGAAGGACAAAGGGGTTTGGAATGGGTGTTAGGAAGTCAACCCACAGTATTTGCTGCAAAAATATAGGGTAAATTTCATACTAAAATAAAGAGTAGGTATATAAAGGCTCATACAAGAAAATAGAAACCCACTCTAAATATTTATCAGAGAGGGAATTTAATGCAAAAAAAAAATTGGTTACACAGGAGATGGAAGAGTAAAGTTAAATAGGGGATAGTGAGGCAGCCCAGAGATTAGCAACCTCAGGAAGCTGCTATTCACTCTTGGTTAGAAGACAAAGGAGAAGGCAGAATTACTGGGGTCACTTGGCAGAAGCTAGAACCAGGACAAACTCATTCAGCAGGAGCTGGAGCCAGAGAGGAGGTGGAGCTATTGCAGAAAACAACACATGAGAGGCAGGGGGAGAGGAATACCTTGCTTATCTCTTTTTCCCACTGGTTTCTACCATTGGCCAAGCCCAGCTGGGAGGCAGCTGACACTCTGTAGGAGCCCCACAGTGATGCAGAGCTGAGTAAGAGAAAGAGAAATAAATCGGAGGGAAAACAGATCCAGGACCAAGCACACGGAGTCAAAATAGGAGACACACTTCTACGTTAAAGAAAAGGAAGGTATACATGATAAAAGTAAATCAGGGGTGACAAAATTAATATCAGATGATGCAGAATTTAAGGCTCAGGCCATTAAATGAGATGAAGTGTTTTTCTTTCTTTCTTTCTTCCTTTCTTTCTTTCTCCTTTTTTTTTATTGCTGACAGGTGCAATCCATAACAAATATGAAGGAATCATTGAAACTCTAAGTGCTAAACAGCATGGCATCAAATATATATGTCAAAACCTCTTAGAAATACAATGAGAACCATTATCATAGAGGGGACTTTAGTCCCTGTGATAGATCAAGCAGTCAAAAGTAAATAAGCACATTCAACGAGCGCTCATATTAAGACATATGGCAGCAGCCAAACCTGAAATCAGAGATATTCACAACTTTAAGTGCTTTTATTAATAAACAAGAAAAATGAAAATAAATGAATTCAATTATGGCTTCAACTCAAGAGAACATAAAAAAACAAATATAACTTTAGGAAAGTGAGAAAAGGAATCAATAAAAACCCAAACAGAAATCAATACATTTAAAAAGAAAAGTGGAATCAATAAATTTACCAAGAGCCTATTTCAAAAACATCAATAAAAGAGACAAACTCTTGGATTTAACACACACACAAAAATGAGAAAAGACCCAAATAAACAGCATTAAGAATAAGAAAGCTTGGGACGCCTGGGTGGCTCAGTCGGTTAAGCATCCGATTTCAGCTCAGGTCATGATCTCACTCATGGTTAGTAGGTTCGAGCCCCGCGGCGGGCTCTGTGCTGACAGCTAGCTCAGAGCCTGGAGCCTGTCTTCAGATTCTGTGTCTCCCTCTCTCTCTGACCCGCCCCTGCTCACACTGTCTCTCTCTCTCTCTCTCTCTCAAAAATAAATAAAAACATTAAAAAATTTAAAAAAAGAATAAGAAAGCTAATACAATCACAGATATAGTGATTAAACACATTGTAAGAGCCATACTATATGTGACTTAATCAAATACATTTGAAACTCTCAATGATAAGAATAATTTTACAGGTATATAGAAACATCACAAACTTGAGAGAGGTCTTGTTATGGCTTGTGAGGCCTTGCAGTTGTACTCAGTCCCAGAAACAGTAGTCTTCTGTGTTACATCTATCATGATGGCATACTGAGCTGTCTCCCCTGTGAGACCATAAGCTTCCTGAGGTCAAGGACTACATCTTATTTGATTTTGCATCTCCAGTATGTAGCTACAGGATACATTGCAGATGCTCAGAGATGTTCATTGAAAAAATTTCCTCTGTCCTCCCTCCCTTCATTTCTTTCTCTCCCTGCTCTTCCTTCCCTCCCTCTTTTCTTTCCTTCTTCAGCACCTCATAGAATGATCAAGAAGAAAGATCCATTTAGCTTAGAAAAAAGAGCGCCATATTTATGTCATTCTTTAGGTCCTGTTGATGGTCTATTCTCTATAGTTCCTGTTCTCCTGTGAAGGACACATGTGCAGGCAGGTACCCGTGTGGGGTCCATAGAGCATTCCTCTGCAAGCAGCACTGCTTATCAGGAGCTACCCGGAGCTGGTGACTCAGAGAATGGCCCAGCAGGCCCTGGCTGTTGCTAGGAAACCACAATTCCCTGGTGGAACCCAGCACAACACTTGCAGGTTGTCCCCGATAACTTAGAGGAAACGAAAAGCTGTCAGAAAAGGTAGAGGGCAAAACAAAACAAACTAAAATGAAGAAAATAATTTCCCTTCCCTGGCATTAATGACAGGTATTTATGGGGATTAGAGAAAAAAATAATCAAAAGAGAGGTTGGCATCATTAACAAAAACTGTGTTTGCTCTTGCTACTTTTGATGTCGAAATGTGCTGCAAGAACATGGCCAAAAAGATGTCTGTTTTGTAGATGGTCTCAGAGTTTTCTGGAACTTTGGCCATGGAAGGGTCTGGGGAAGTGATGAAAGCCTCTCCCCCTTCATCCCTGTCCACTCCCTGATTGGGACCTCTTCAGCTGCCTGGTCAACATACTTTTGGAAGTGGATGCTTCTCTTGGCCTCCAGTACACCTTTGACCAACTGCAAATCAGTGTTGCCCAGGCACAGCTGGAGAGGACACAGAGGGAGAATAATAGAACCCTACAGCAGTGGTTCTCACAGTTGAATGTGTGTCAGAATTACCTTCAGGGTTTCTTAAACACAGATTGCTGGACATGACTCCCAGTCTTTCTGTTTCAGGATACCTAGGTGGGGGATGAGAGTATGCATGTCTACTAAGTTTCCAGGTGCTGCTGGTGCTGCTGGTCTAGAGATCTCACTTTGGGAAGCTCTGCCCTAGACTATTAAATCTTGCAAGGAATTGTCAATTCACTTAACTGACGAAGAAACAGAGGTTCAAGGAAGTGCATTGGGTTGCCCAAGGTCACTTAGCTGCTGCTGGGTGGGTTCAAACCGAGGCTTCCTGAATTGAACACCAGTACTTTCTCTACTACAAAATGCTCTCCAAGCAGCGTGCCTCTTTAAAAATTCTCCAAAAGACTCCAGATGGCCACCAACAGCGGTGGTCCTATCAAACGAATGCCAAGTTGCTAAATCCAACCCTGATAGCGACAGCTTTGGATATGAAGCCAGAGATGGTTTGCAAAAGGCTTTGTGTTCTTCGCAGCGTTGTCTCTCATCTTTCTAAATACTGCAGATAGAAAAGGAAGCATGTTGAGGAGGAGCAGACACAGCTAAGCAGGGCTCCAGTATGTGTCCAAAGAGGCACACCTCCAGTGCCATGCTGCCAAATGAGAGCTGTTGGTGGGAAGTCCCATCAGCTTTGGACTCAAAACAACAAGGCGGGTCTCCTTCTTGCCTGCCCCCATCATCCTCCCTCCCTGGCCTCACTGTGTGCAGAGGTGGCTTCAGAGATATATTTGAACCTTAAAATATATATATTCTTTCCACTTTTGCTTGACTGTAGGCTTCGTCATTCATTGAGGCTAACTGTAAGCTTCAGTATACAAAAAGAAAAAAATCAAGCAAACAACATGCATTAACAATGCCTGGCTAAAGCAAAAGTAGGGTGAGTATGGAGTTTATCTTTGGTCCCTCTGGTCTCCTTTTTGACACTCTCATGACTCTTCAAGGCCTCAACTCTTCCTGCCTTTCTTGATTTCTAGTACAACCTTTACTTCTTTATTTCTTCTTTGCTTTACTTCTTTATTTTACTTCTTCTTTATCTTCCTTTAAACTCTGCTAAGGTGTGAAATGAAAGAGATTTAAAGGGTTATTGCTTATAGGTCTTTTTAATTTTAAAAAAGGATGTTTGAAAACTAAACACCCTCCAATGCTTGAAAAAATGAAGCTCTAAAGATGAAATTTTGGGGGATTTGGGGGTTAAGGGGAGAGACATTAGGAAGCAGGACCTTACTCAGAATTTTTTACATTGTACATCACAGGTGGTCATTAATTTGTCTCCTGTTAAGGCTAAGACTTGCTTTGTGTATTGACAATGGTGGCAGAAGCTCATGACTTAGGAACCATCACTTGTAATTGTAGTTCTGTTGTTATCACAATAACTTTATGTCCACTAGATGGCATTCAGATAGAGCTGGTAGGCATATTCTTATTTCTATAGCTTAATGATGCTGAGAAAAAAACGAGCTGGAGAGCTCCTCCTTCCTGCCAGGATTTTTAGCTTTGTTCTTATTGTCTCTGCCTCATGGAGTGAACTATGTTTGTGACTCCTACTGAGTGAATGCAGAAAGATATGATATTTTACTTGTGTATAGCACTATACGGTGTTTGATGTGCTTCGATGTACATTCTTTCCTTTGAGCTCACTTCTTGACTTGTAGAAGTTATCATTTCCATTTCACCTATGAGGTAAGAAGTTCAAATACATCAGCTAAAAAGTAGCAGAGCCAGAATGTGAATCTAAACCTTTGATTTCTGGGGGTGCCTGGGTGGCCCTGTCGGTTGAGTGTCTGACTCTTGATTTTGGCTCAGGTCATGATCCCAGCGTTGTGGGATCGAGCCCCATGTCAGGCTCTGTGCTGAGCATGGAACCTGCTTGAGATTCTCTCATTCTCTCCCTCTGCCCCTCACCCCCACTCGCATTCTCTCTCTCTCAAATATATTTTAAAAAATTCATAAAACTTTGATTTCTGATTCTAAATAGACCATATTTCATCCCCAAACAGTAAATTAAAGGTGTGTCATAGAAGAGACAGTGGTTGGCTAACTGAATGGGCAGAGAGGCCCTTGGAGGATTGACTGCGGTTAAGAAGTGACTGGCCAACATAGGAAAATATTGAAAAGGGGAACATTATGGTGCCTGGCTTCCTTCTGGTGATCCCACCAGATGTCGTGATTTGTGTGCCTTAAGTCCAGAGTAGTGGGGGCAGACAACAACATAAGAGCGGCCTACGACTTTCAGGAAGGCAAGAGAGTAAGAAAATGTGGGCAGAGGGGAAAGATGATACTTAAAATAGAGCAGGGGGTTCTCCCAGTTACCTCTGAGATTCTACTCATGTAGTCAAAACAAGTCCTGTGAAGGTGAGGAGGCTCCTTCAAAATCACATTTTAGCTGAGAATGCCAAATGACCGTGGGCAAGTAGAAGTGCTTGTGCTGGCTGAGGTCCCCTAGGAATTATCTGTGTGTTGTCTGCTCACTTAATGCTGTATGCAAGTGTTACAGGGTTGTATTTCATTAATATTGCTCCGGTGTAGAGTGCTTGTCTTATATTTCAGGTGCTCCCAGGGATGCTGGGAGAAGGAATTATGTTATCCAGCAAATATTCCATGCACTTAATCACTTCTGGGAAATTAATATAGCAATAGTGTTGACTAAGTAGTTAAGAGAAGAAGGAGGGCATTTCAGGTGTGTGGATTAGTAGATTAGCAGGCACAAAGGTACCAAGGTGTAAACGAGCTTAATCTGTGGGGAAGAATAAAAGCCCCTGTCTTGTCAAAGTGGAGAATCAGAGAATAGAAAGTAAGGTTGGACAGATAACTTCAGACTGGATTATAGGGCATGGTGTGTCACACTGAATAGGGCTTGCCTTGATAATGGACATCGCAAGGTTTTTAAGAAAGTATTGTTTTAGAAAGATTATTCCAGCACTGCACCAAATGGTTTTTAGTGGGAAGAGCTTGGGGCAGGAGAAAGGATATAAGGCTATTGGTATAATTTTTATAGGAGGTAATATAGGGCTGACCTTGTATGGAAAGGGAGAGGATAGACAGATGATGAAAGACACTAAAATGAGCCCCTTTTATCTGCCAATGAGAAAGTCAATTGTTTATTGAACATATTGTCCCCACTGCGATCTTGTGGGCAAGAAGCAGGTTTTCCTGCTATTCTCTTAACCTCACATTCTTACTGCTTGTTTCCCAATGTGGTCTCCCGTTGTCTTAATGGAGCAGTGGCACTCTGCTCATTAAAACTGTGCAGCACATTACAAGTATCATTCATTTTAAGTAACTGATTTTATAGCATTTCAAACCTGCCAAGTTGATAAATTAGGCACTGACTATTTTATACAATCTGGAGTCTCAGATCTAGGGAATTTTGAAAATTAGCAAATCCTGTGGCAAACGGCAGCCCCTGCTGGCAAATATGATATTACAGGCTAACTCTAGTAGACAATGTAATGGCCCAGAAAAAGATGAACAAAGAAAATGAAGCTGCTTGAGATGGAAGGGCTGAGGAGCAGGATCCATTAGTTTGGGAGAAATTAATATATTCCAGGGAAATACAAGAAAAGCAATCAGTGACAGTAAGATAACCTCAAAGTTGGAACAAATCCAGAGAATTTTTAAAGACCTAATATGTGTATGACTATGTGATGTGCTTGGACAATATCCACGTGATGGTATCATACACGGTTTCTGAGCTCATAAGCAATTCTACATTTAGAATGATAAATTCTAAGGGTCTAAGTGCTGCACATACTTCTTTTAGGATAACACTGCAACCAATATTTCAGTACTCTGACTATACTCTCCAAAATTTCTTCAACAATAATTTTGTATTTAATGCATTTGAGAATTATTTTCTTGGGAATTGTTTCCCCTGCAACAATACTTTTTAATATATTAGAAATTGGTGTGTTAATGAGGAGGTGGGGTGTGGCTTCACTTTATAGCCCTTGTTACTTGAATTCATACATTCTACAAAGTCAGATTTTTCAGGTTCATACATGATTCAAAGAAGATGACAAAAGTCTTTATACAGTCTGGTCATAAATTTACAGGGAGACTGGTGTGTAAGAAAACTTATTTGTTTACATCCCAACTTTTATTTCCAGAAATAATTTAAGACTACTGTAAGGCAGATGAAGTCAGCAAACTGTAAAGAACTAACGCTTCCCCTAAAGAATCTGGTTGGGAAGATAAAAGTAGGTATAAAAATTAATGAATAATAAAAGATTATCTATCAGAATGTAGTAAAGAGTTTCTGGAACTTGACTGCCTGGGTCAACATCCTGACAGTGTAGTTCTTTAGCCTGGAACCTTGGGTAAGTTGTGTAAGCTCTCAGTGTCTGATTTGTAAAATGGGGATAATAATAGTATCTGCCTCATAGTGTTGTTGTGAGTTTTAAATAGGTTAATATATGTAAAGCACTATATAGAGCCTGGCATTAGTAAGTACTGTATGTGTTAGCTACTATTATTATGGAAAGTGGCAAATTAATGACATAGTAATCTCTGCAGGAGTTAGCTGGGAAATAGTGGTATAAATAAAAAAAATAGTGAAAAGAACAGAAGTGAAAAGTGAAAGAAACAGAGAAGAAAAGAACACAGAAAGATGAACTGGGGAGGCCTACAGGGAGGGTAATGGTGGTTCATGTAACCTGAGCTTTTTATTATTATTATTTTTTTATGTCTTTATTTTATTTTGAGAGACAGAGAGCGAGTGGGGGAGGGGCAGAGAGAGAGGGAGACAAAGAATCTGAAGCAGGCTCCAGGCTCTGAACTGTCAGCACAGAGCTTGACGCGGGGCTCAAACCCGCGGACTGTGAGATCTTGACCTGAGCCGAAGTCGGACCCCCAACCTATTGAGTCACCCAGGCACCCCTATTATTATTTTTTAAATGTTTATTTATTTTTGAGAGAGAGAGACACATAGTGTGAGTGGGGGAGGGTCAGAGAGAGAGGCAGACACAGAATCTAAAGCAGCTCCAGTCTCTGAGCTGTCAACACAGATCCCAACATGGGGCTCAAACTCATAAATGGTGAGATCAGACCTGAGCCAAAGTTGGACCACAAAGGATTGAGCCACCAGGTGCCCCTGTAACCTGATTTTTTTTAAAAAAAGAAGTAGGATTTATATGAGAGAAGAGGCAGGCAGAATGGCTGAAATCATAGTGCATGTAGCCTGTTACAGGGAGGAGGAGAGGCTGGTCTGATTGAAGCAGTATGGGCACAGAGGAGAAGTATTTGAAGCCCATGCTGGAATGATCATGGAGCTGAGGAGTCAGAACTTTACTCTGAAGACTTGGGAGCTACAGACAGGGTTTGCATGGGGTAGTGTGGCACATTAAGAAAATTAATCCGTGCTGCAAGGGTGAAGGATGTTGCAAGGGTCAGGAGTCTGGCCAAAGGTTGTAGGGGATGAAAATAATTTTCCCTCTACCTTTTTGAGTTCCTAGCTGAGATGCATGTAATAAAAAGCAGACTTACAGGAGAAAAACAGATAGAAGCCTATTAACATGTTTACCTCATGTACACATGAACGGAAACTGAGTGACTCCCCAAGGTGGCTTACAATCCAGGATTACACACCATTTTAATAGGGAAAGCAGGGTGGGAGTTGGAGGGCTCTTAGAGGAGAGTAAAGGGAGATGAATGGGCCCTTAGAAGAATAGATGGAAGGTATGATAATTTGTGACAAAATTTGTCTGGGTGTGGTGTGGACTTTAGTCTCCTCTCCTGTGATAAGAGTCCATCTTCCTAGTTGCTGTAACTCCTGGGGAGGGGATTGATGATAAGTGAGCTCCCTTTGGAGGGTGACAGGAGTTTAGAGTAAGCCTCTCCTTGCACCTGCTGGTTTTCAAGTGTCTACAGCTCAAAATAATCAACATACCAAAGTGGCAGATTTGAGGTAGCATTTTATGCTACCCTTCAGGGTTAAGTTGAGTGGGAACTGCAACAATGAAGGTCTGGAAAAGGGCAAAGACAGATGAAAAGATGATGAGATGGACCTCACTAAGGAAGACTTGAAGATACTGAATGTAGGAACCAAGGGAGGGGCTGTGGGAGATCCTACTGTTTGAAGCCAGAGACACTGAGATGGTTGAGGTATCAAGTGATCTTAGGAAGAGGCTAGGGGTGCCATAGATGATATTCTAGACATGTTGAGGTTGAGGTGGTAGGAAAAAATGAACTATCATAATAATGTCTGGGGCAGTTTATATCAAGACAAATGTCCCTATCAGTTCTAGGTTAGAAGGTTTCTTTGAGTATGGAGTACATCCTTAGACAGAAATCCAAATGATTTTTCTTAACTTTTCATTTGTAGTACCTTTCATTACAGGACCAGTGATATCACTGCTTTTAGGCTGAATCTGGGTAGCATTTGTCTGTAAAGTTTTCATCATTATTAGCACAAAGTGTGGCCCAGGCATGCTGGATAATTCACATTTAGCCTTTTGTGCTGACTTTCTGCCTGAGGACTCCTCTGTCTTTTCTTCTAATTTAGCATTAATATTAATGATGACTTTTAGAGCAGAAAATCAGATCAGCAGGCAGAGTCAGATCTGCTTCTTTAAGAGCTCCCAGTTTACCCAAATGTGAAGGTCTGGGGGTGCGTTTGCTCTTCAGGTGAAGTCTGGTAAGTGATGAGAAAAACCCCTTTCCTCAAGTGAAAGGCTGATGCATTAGGGATGGTTCACTCTTTGCAACCTCATTTAGCAGCACACTAAACAGTGGTTCATTAAGCTGTAAGCATCTGCGTCGTGGCACCAGAGGCTTCCGAGAGCACCAGGCTGAGATGGTGGCTTCACTGTTTAAATCCTGAGTCTGGGACATTTAGAGCTCTGTAGGAAGAACAGACAGAGTAGCGAGTGCAGTAAAATTGAATGTGGCCAGATTTGCCCTAGCATTGAATTAATGCTATAGGCACTGAGGTTCAGAAATAGTAACAACATTACAGATAAAACAAGATGGGGTAAATTTTGCAGGGGATCATTTGTTTTTCCATTTCAAGGCTTGAGTGGTCAGATGTAATAGGGATAGGAGGGAAAGTGGAAATAAAAATTGTAATCTATAGCTTGGCCCAGCTGCCCAAATGGTGCTTAGGTGTATTTTGATTTGTCTTAAGTTTTAACCCCTATTTTCTTTTTCCTATGTGGCGTTGTGGATGGGTTCAAAATTATCTTAAGGTTATAAGATTTCTCCTGTGTGTAATCTGATCTCTTGTTCTCCGTCTACTCGGAAGTCAGCAATGCCCCCAGTGGCGGTGAACACAAATAGCTCAATATGCTTTGAGTCAAAGTTTCCATTTTTATAACTTTTGCTTGTCTTATGGTCTAATTTTAGGCCTGACTTATTTTTTCCTCTTACTGCTATATTAATAAAATTCACAATGCCTTGAATATAGCAAAGAGTCAAATGTTCATTGAATGACTGTTTCATAATCATAGTGTACAGGAAAGAGCTCAGCAAATCCTGCTTTGGTGATGTTATTGAGCAAGCATCGTAGGCATAAAAGTAAGGCACACTCAGCTTCCAATTCTACGTCATTCTAGGCAAGTTAGGTGAACTATCTGTATCCCAGTTTCCTTATCTGCTAAATGGGAATGTAGACCTTCACAGAGTCATAGTGAAAAGAGGTAACATATAAAAAGTGCCTGGCAGAATACTGAGCATATGAATGAGCCCTTATAAAGTATTTGCCACAGAAATCAATAACTCTACTGCAAAATTTCGTAGGACAAAGACATTTTTCCAGATACAGCAAAGTTCCTGAAGTGTCATGCCGATGATCTAACATCCATCAGTGTGCTAGCTTTGTGTGATAATCCTTTCTTTCTGTACACATTTTTTAACTGCCAGATTTGTGGTGAAGGGGAACTTGGATGTCTCTTAAAATGATATGACATTTTTCTAAAGGTAAATTGAAAGGAATTTACTCTACTTTTAATAATGTTAACCAAAAGCAAAAGTGGACTCTATAAGGTACATTTTGACTTGCCATAAGAAATTAGGATTGCTTAAAATGATGAAGAAGCAATAAAGAAAGTGTGAAGTGAGCTGTATGAAAACTTTAGTATCTTAGAATTTGCAGACAATATTGTGGTATCATGGCCTGAAGATTGGGTTCCTGCTCCCCTGGGAGCCACCAGGGATATTCATGTTCTCCTGGACCTCCCAGACCACTTACAGATGCTTCGAACCATCATGAAGAAAAGATGTGTAATGGACCTATTTTTGTTTTAGGGCTTAATTAATTTTTTTTCACATTGTAGTGAAGTAGAATTATTTCTGGGAAAGAAGAAGTGGAGTTTCATGCTATTAGACAATTCGGCCTTTCTTATCAATCATCCATAACACAAGAAATCAGAGGAGAGAGACAGGCTCAGAATTAATGAACAAACCACTTAATAAAATAGGTAAAAATGGAAACCCACAGGTTCTTGACCAAACGTTCTCCAAACCTGATGTTAGCAGTGGAAACTGAGACTGTGGTCCTCAGGGAGACTGACTTGATGGTCTTCAGAGCCACCAGGTACATCTAAAATGCTATAACTTACTACCCTCCCCCATTTTTTTAAGACTTGGCTTGCTTCTCAGTCACACCCTTTTGGACCCTACATCTTAACTCAATACATATTTCCTCTTAAAGGGACAAATTCACTATTTTACAACATTAAACATACACACTGAAAGCTGCCTTATCAGTAACCATCTTAAGCTTTGTGACAAATTACCTTCATTTTAGCAGGCACCTGGGATGCCTGTTTATTAGCTGCAACTCAGAACTCCTGCAGAGGGTTATGAGACTGAATCTGATGCACTTGTGACTCTACTCACATATGACAATGGGGAACCCCTGCAGATGGCAGCAGCACTTCAAATTTCACCAGCCAGGAAGGGCCTGTGGTTCACACAACCAGAAATCAAAAGACGCTGGCAGAATCCTTATCACAGTCCCTGTGCCTTGACCATTTCCAGCCACTATTCCAGATTCCCACTTTACCGCTTCAAGTCCTGCACAGCGTAGAGAATGGACAGAAGGAAGCAAAGCCAAGAAGTGTCTGTCTAATTCCCTTTATCAAAGAAGATAGGAATTTTAAAACCTTTCAACACCCTCAGCCCCTCCATTTCCCTCTTAAATGTGGGTTCTCTCTCCAACCTGAGTGTGAAACTGAAGGAATAAGAATGGAGATTGTAGATCATACACTGATTTTTAAAATGATATTACTCTCTGCTGGCTAGTTATACTATTAGTCAAAGAATGAGCAAACTATTCCTTTTGCTTTCTGATGCTATAAATGCCCGTTAAAGAAAATTAACGTCTATTCTGTAATTTCTGAGAACTATGTACAATGCCTGTACATAAGAGGTGTCCATAAATATGACTCTGAGTCTTTCACATCTGAATGGAAAAGCTATATTATTTATATAACTTCCTTTGTGGAGTTGAAAATATAAAACATATATAGGCTGATCATCACATTTACATCTAGAATTATTTCTAACTTAGATTTTAAATTGCAGAGGCAATACTAGCTTATATAAAAAGTCCAACAATTCAGAAATATATATAGAAAAAGTTACTAATCCTCTCTGTCCTACTTCCTGAGGTAATGTTAAATATGCTCATAAAAATACTTAACAAGAAAGTAGGATCTTACTGTACACATTACTGCAACTTTCTCTGAATCAATAGATAGACCGAAGTCATATATAATAGCTGCATAGTATTCCATAGTATGGTTGTAACATAATTTATTCAACCATAGCTTCTGTGATGGACATTTGTGGCATTTCCAATTTTGTCATCACCACAAGCAATGCTGAAATTTCACATACAACCTCATATACTGATGTTTTTATTTCTGTTGGCCAGAGTCCTCAAAGTGGAATGTTACATAGAGAGAGTTTTGTGTCCTGCAAATTTTTAGTAAATACTGCCAGATTGCCCTCTAAGAAGGGTATAATAATATTTGATTGTTCACTTGCTTACATCCTTACCAGCATTTGATGTTACCAATTAAAAACTTTTTTTCCCAATCTGCTGGATAGAAAATGGTATCTTGATTGAACTTGCATTTCCCTAGCTAGATTGCATGGCATAGTGTCTAAAGGCATGGACCTATAGTCCAGCTGCTGATTGTATTGCATACTACCTGTGTGACTTTAGCAACTTACATAACTTCCCTGTGACTCAGTTTCACTGTTCCCATTGAAAATAGGAAAGGTAATAATACCTGCCAAATAAGATTATTATTGGGATAAATTGAGTTAACATTTGTAAAAACTTAGAATAGTGCCTGGTGCTTAGAGCAGTGCCTGACATGTAATAAACACTATATGAGTTAATAAATATTAGTGATATTGGACTTTTTTAATATTTTATTAAAATTTGCATTTTTTCTGCTAAATATGAATGTCAAAATGTTTAATTTTTAGTGTAAAAAAAGTGGATGGATTTTGTTTTTCACTTTTGAAATCACATTACTCCCAGAGAAAAGCATAGTAATCCTTGTCCTACCTCCCTTCTCGAAGAAGTACTCCACTGCTTGGAAATGCCATATGCCAGGATGCTGAGAAGAATTTTGCTGGATTGTTTGAATTAGAAGGAAAACAGAAAGGTTTTGAAAAATAGACAAAAAATGTTCTAAATAAAAGAACAATCCCGGATTAACTATAAAAGGTAATTCAAACTTTTCTTTCCTAATGCCAATGGTGCAATTTTACAAGTGAAAAATCATCATTTGATATCTTGGATTTCAGAATACCTCAGCCTTTTCTTGTTGAGATTACTAACCACATACCTCTTTCCTCAATTGGTTATTTTTCACTTGGATTTGTCCTCTACAGGGAATCTTGTATTATTTATCAGTCATATAAATCTAAAACCACCCAGCATTGGGCTTGCCTAAATGTCAGAGACAACTGTTTCTTGTGTTCTTCCTCTCAGCTTCTATCAGCAACATGTTCTTTTTATGTTTTCTCTACATCTTCAGTGTGATGGAAAGATGCTCTTTCATCAGGCATTGGTTTTAGTCTGTTTTGGTTGAATTCACATTTGAGTAGTTTTATTCCATTTCAGAATTATTGGGGGTTGGGGAGGGAGGGCAGGTGAGGTGGAGAGGGAGAGGAGGCAGGAGGGAGGGGGGACTTTCTGAACCACATTCATTGGCTTGTGTGCACTATTCTTAGGCAACATCAAACTGACTTTTATTGAACCTTAGAAACAGTGGCAGTCAGTGAGAATGTTTATGGAAAAACATCCCTTCATCATCTCAAATTCAAACATTCTGATATCCTACACCATTTCCTATTTTCCCAGTTCATTCCCTCCAGTCCTTGGACTCCAGTAGCTGTTCCACCTTATCTCCAATTCATTGACCCCATCATCTTCTTGCTGATCATTACCTCCCCTCAAGTCTTTACTGCGTGCCTTAATTCCCTTGCCCCTTTCTGCCTCCATCACCCTAACTCTGAATTAATTACCACAAACCTAAAGCATTTCCCTTATTCTTTCCCTCTTTCCTTGACCATCATCTGATCCCTTCTTCTCCCTCCTCCAACCTCCAGTGCCCCTCCCTAGTCCTCACTCTCAGCTCATGACCTGATTTCTTATTTCACTGAGAGGATACAAGCAACCAAAAGAGAAATTCCTATTGCTCTCACCACCAAAACTTATAACGTAGGTGCATTGTGTTGATAAGCCAGCCCTCAGCTGTTGACATAGGGGGCAAACTATCCCTGTACCCCTGTAGGGCAGTCCTTGCATGTGTGTGCTAGATTTTGCACATTCCCCAACCTTGCTTCTTACTCAAGGACAACACTTCTGCAATTTTATATTCTCTCTTGAATGGTCAGTCTCCTCCTCCTTACTTAATCATTACCATCAGCATACAAGGTTTCTACAATATCTCATCTTTAAAAAATTTTCAATAGAGGCATTAATCATAATGCCTTTATAAACAAATTTCTGTCTGGTAATTGTATTGTATTGTATTGTATTGTATTGTATTTTTTATTTTAGAGAGAGAGGGAGAGCATGTGAGGTGGGAAGAGGGGCAGAGGGAGAGAGAATATTAAGCAGGCTTTAGGCTAAGCACGGAGTCCAATGCAGGGCTTGATCCCAGGACCCTGGGCCAAAATCAAGAGTCTGACACTCAACCAACAGCCACCCACGTGCCTGTCTGGTCATTTTAATGAGGAAAAACATTATGTGAAAAGGTACAAAACATGAAACTTGCTCTTTTCTTTCAGTGGAGCATAAAGCATTTTTTTCAAAGCCCAAAATTAGTGGCACAGTAAATAGGTGTTCTATAAAATACACTAAAGTAAACTTGTTAATTGTCATATTTAAAAGTGGAAAGACTCCAACATAAAGCAGGAACAGGAGTTATCAGGTTTTGTGGAGGAATAAGTGAAATGAATGTTTATGGATCACAAATTCCTAGTAAACTTAGGAAGTCATGTAGCTTTGATACAGATAATGTTCAAATTAGTTTAGGAGTGGTACGGCTTAGACTTCCCCACTCCTAATAAAGTACCGGGGAGATAATATACAATCCTTAAATGTGAAGCTGTTTCAAGCATTAATAGACTGCACATATCACCTAAGGAATCTGAACACTTCTGTTTCTCCAAATGGTTGAATTGTAGTTCTCAGCACTGAAAGGATTTATCATCTGTGAGGCGACAGGGGCCAGGTGTACGGTGTCAGATTGGCCATCAGTCCAGCTCAGTAGACTCATTGGTGCCTCTCATCTCACACTGCTGGAGTTTCTGGTCCTGTGATTCCTGGAGGCACCTGGTTGACCCGTAAATGGCTGCCAGCCCCGCTAGTGACTATCTTCTGTTGGATTTCCAGTCTCCCCCAACCGCACCTTGATCTGGGTCACATTCTCTGCTCTGTCACTGAATACTGCAAGGACATGTCTGCCATCTTTGTTGGCTCTCTGAAGCCCTAAGCATCTGAATAGTAGAAATATTTGCAATTTCAGTGGCAAAATGCCTGTTTCTATCTAGAAACGAGATCTCTGTTTGCTGAAAATAAGACAAACCACTGTTTCAGATGTCTGATTTTCCAGAAGTCATAGGTAGTAACACCCTTGGTGCTCAGCCACACAGGGTGTACCTAAAATCCCCAGGGCAAAAGATTGACATGGAGAAGCACTTCCGATCCCAGAGATAGTAGCATTTTGGGGGATAAAGTCAAACGTGGTGTCACACTTAGCACACCTTAGATATTCCTGATCCAGGACTTATTGTGGCTCTTTCCTATCAACCTGGGTGCCAAAGCTCTGTGCCTACATACCAGGCAAGTACCAGCTTCTCAGCGTCAAGTGCATGGCTACTGTTAAAAAACGAAATTCAACTGAATAAATTTGAAGATCTAATTAGGTTTATTAAATGATTCATGAATGGGGCAGTATCCCATCTAGCAAACAGGAGCTCTGAGGAGTTGCACAAAATGGAAGGTTTTTATAAGAAGGATGGTGGGGCAAGAAAGTTTTAGGTAAAAGAAAAGAAAGTATCATTTCAGACAAGATCACCTTCCCTCAGGGGGAAGGGCAGAAATTCTTATTATGCAGATTACCTCATTCTTCCCTTTTTGGTTGGGGGGGGGGTGGATGAAGAAGGCCCTTGTGACAGATTATCTCCTTGCTACTTTCTGATTGGCAGGTTAAAACAACATTTCTGAGGGGAATATAAAAGCTGCAGTTAGGTTAGGCATTAAGGCCTGGTTTGGTGACTTGGCCTGGCCCAAGTAGTGCCATTTTGGGCCAGTGGTTTTCTTTTTAACTCCACTCTGGGGACAGGATGCCAATTCACTCACCTGTCATGGCTGCTGACTACTATCTCATCTTTAAAAAATACCTCCTTGGACCCCTAATTACCCTCCAGCTGTTGGCCATTTGTATACTCCCCATTACAGAAAGTGTGTATGTTCTTGTTCTCACCATGTATCTTTTCCCATTTTTTTTTTTTCTGGAATCCAGCCTAACATTCCTTCCCCCTCGCCAGCTGCATTGTTGACTCCAGTGCTATTAGTTACAAGTGACACAGGTGATCACTCTTTCTTTCTTATGCTGCTTTCTTCTCTTGGCTTATAGAACACCATGCTTTCTGGTTTTCCTTCTGGTCCCTTCTCTGGCTCCTGCTCCTCTTTCTGATCTTTTAACATCACATTGCCCCAGGGCCCAATCTTTGGGTCACTTCTCTCTCCTCTTTTCACACTAACCTTCTATGTGATCTCAGCTAGCCCCACCCACAGGGATGACAGATAAAATACAGGATTCCCGGTTAAATTTGAATTTCAGATACACAACCAATAATGTTTAGTTCTGTAACTTTATTTTCTAAATCTGGCAAACTCATGCTAATGACTCACAAATTTCTATCTCTAGCCCAAATAGCTCTCCTGAACTTTTTATAGATGGCAAAACTGAATCTTGCATATTTAATAGTGATAGGGGAAAATCTGTTATAAGATGGCTGACAGCACTGATAGGGGAATTCCAATCTCTGCCTGTAAGACTCCCCTTCCGGGTTCTTCTTCCCAGCCTGCTTGTTGCGCGTATTAATGAGGAATGCGGAAGTAACAGACTATAAATTGTCCTCCATGCTTGCACTCAGACCTCTGGAGAGTGATTTCCTCTGGACCTACCGGTGTAAAATAAACCTCCTGCCTTCCAAGATCTCGGAGTGCCGCTTGGTTTTTCTGCCAGGTGATCCAGAGCAGATTCCGTAACGTTTGGTTCCCTGACTGGGAAACCCAACCTCGCTGGCCCATTGTTGCCACCAGTTTGGGAAAATGGCGAGGCGGTGACAGAATGAGGAATTGCAAAGGAGAAGGCATGCCCTGCCTGAATTTCGGCAGTCTCCCAAGGAGACTTGGCAGGTGAGGACCTGGAACCGACATCGGTAAGGCCTGGGCCCTAAATCTGTTCTGTCCGGCCCACCCATAGTGGTGGAAGGGGGACCTGATCACTCCCCGGAGACCTCAGTGGTCTCACCGGTAGAAATTCTGTGGGAGGGAATATGCCTCCGCTGTGTATGTGAGTGTGAATGTGTGACTTGGTCTGGCTTGCCTGCCAAGTCCAATTCTGTGGCTCTGTGGGTGGGCGCCCTTAAGGTCTCCAAAAGCCTATGGAGTCTGAGTGGGCCCATCTGCGATTCTGTGGTGAGGGCATACAGTCTATGGTGGCATCGGGATAGTTTCCCATTGTAAGTCACAAAGCTGAGACCTCTACGGCTAAGCATCAGCTAAGTTCCTTTGGGTCATGGCCAGATGGGCATCTGATTGGTCTCATTAGAGGGGGCACCCCTACCCCTCAGTTTGTCTTTGCGACTCTGTCACATAGGAACATTATTGGGTCGGGACTGAGCAAAGAAGGGGTTTTCAGGAGAGTATTTTAATACTCTCGGGGGGAATTTAAGATGACCCCCCCCCCCAGCAAATTAAGGACCCTATGTGAGTTAGAATGGCCCACTTTTGGTGTAGGGTGGCCCTCAGAGTGAACCTTAGGTGTCCCAACCATCTGGGGTGTCTGGCATGTTGTTGCCAGAGACCCAGGTTACCCTGATCATTTCCTGTGTATCGACTCCTGGTTAGAGATTGCCTAAACCCTTCCTGCTTGGGTGCAATTTACCTGCAACAAACAGGGACAGGCTAGGATCTTAGTCACCTCAACAAAGTGGCCCAAGGAAGGTCAACAGAAGTCCTGACCTTCCACAAATTCTCGCCAGTGATCCAGAGGAAGAACTACGCCAACTTTGGTCTACCCAACTCCTCTGGACTCAGCAGATCTGCTCTCCCCTGGTACTAGCGGCCAGATTGCCCCCTTGGCCAGGTGCAGACGCTCTCCAGATGCCAGTACACAGCTGTCAGGACCAAGAGGCTCTGCTGGGGTGGGGGGGAAGAAGCCCATGAATATGCTCAGCAGCAAGGGGAATCCCCTGGGGATTATTATGAGAGGCTATGCAAGGTTTACACCCTGTGTGACCCCAAGGCACAAGAGAGCCACAACAAAAAGATGGGGAAGGTCCAGCCGCCAAAAGCTGGGAGGCCCAGAACCTCCTTAGCAAGAGGTCAATGAGCCTGCGGCAAGGAGAAAGGACATTAAAAGAATAAATGTCCCAAACGGGGAAAGTCCCAGAAACCCAGCCAATACGCAGAAGAACCTTGCAAAAAAGACTTCATAGGCCTTTTTGATAGGCCTATAGATTCAGGAATAGATTCAGATTGAGGGGAACCAGGCTCACTTCTTCTTGGCCCCCATGAGCCCACAGTCAAAATAAAAGTAGGGAGCCCAATGATGACTTTTATGTGAACTCAGGGGCCACACCGTACGTCAGGGGTTCCTCTACCTACTTGAGTGCCCTATCCATTTCCTCGGCCAGGATATACTCTCAAAGCTGGGGGCCCAAGTAACCTTTGAGCCAACAGGATGCACCGGCCCCTAACTGGATCCAAATGGAGGCTATTCTGTGCCGAGGCCCAACTGAGCAGCCCCACCTGAATTCAGGACTGCCTTCCCCACTGTGTGGGCCAAGGACAACCCCCACCCCCGCCCCTGGACTTGCCCACAACCAGGCCCCTGTCGTTGTAGAGATAATCCCAGGGTCTCAGCTGCAGAGACAGTGGCAATATCACCTCCCACAAGAGGCAAGGGCAGGCATCCCAAAAAAAGCAGGCATTCTGGTTGAATGCCAATCACCCTGGAACACCCCACTCTTGCCAGTCGTGAAGCTGGGAGGAGGGTACTGACCAGTTCAGACCTTGTACCCAATGGTCCCAAACCCAAACACCCTCCTCAGCCAGATCCCAGGCTCTGCCAGATGGTTTACCTGCCTAGACTTAAAGGATGCCTTCTTCTGCCTCTGCTCGGCTCCCCCTGAGCCAACCCTTGTTTGCCTTCAAATGGACCAAACCAGACACAGGGCGTCAGATGCAACTGACTTGGAAGTGCTTCCCACAGGGGTTTAAAAACTCGCCTGCCCTCTTTCGGGAGGCACTGGCCAGAGACCTCGCTGGCTTTCCAAGGGAGGCCACACGCTGAACCCTTCTCCATTACCTGGATGACTTCCTCCTTGCCAGCAATACCTGAGAAAATTGTACAGAGGGCACAAGGGCCCTCCTCCTGTCGGACTCAGGGTATTGGGTCTCATGCAAAAAGGCACAGATCTGCCAACAGCAAGTCTGACTCTTAGGGCTTCCTCCTCACCCAAGGAAAAAGAGCACTATGGCTGGAGAGAAAGATCATCACCTCCCTACCCCAGCCTCAAACTAAGGGTGGCCTACAAGAATTCATCAGGGCTGCGGGATTCTGCCGAATCTGGATTCCCAGATTCTCAGCAATAGCAAGACCTCTCTATAATCTCTTGGTAGGGCTGGATTGAGAACCCCCTGTCTGGACAGAGGAGGCTGAAGCCGCCTTGCTAGAGATAAAGGCTGCCTTGGGGCAGGCACCAGCCCTTGGCCTGCTGAATATAGAAAAGCCTTTTAATCTATGCAAGAGAAGGAAATGGTCGCCCTCAGGGTTCTCACACAGACCTTTGGCCCTTGGCAATGGCCAGTAGCATACAGTTCTACCCTGCAAAGGACACCAAAAGGAAGACAACTCTACAGCAGGAGGAAATCGTCTAGCAGACAAAGCAGCCAAGATAGCAGCTAATAAGGAGGTAGACACAGCTCCCTCCCTTTGCTGTGATCCCCACCAGGAATTCAAAGAAGAAATTGTCCCCGAGTTTGGTTTACCAGCCACAACCTACAGTGATAACAGGCCTGTGTTTGTGGGACTGCTTAAAGGCCTCAAAGCTCAGGAAAAGTAGAGCAGATAAATCGCAACCTCAAGGGAACCTTAGCCAAGTTCTGTCAGGAAACAGACCTCCCATGGCCACACCTGTTGCCCCTGGTCCTCCTGCGTGTCAATTGCACATTAGGCACTCAAGGTTTCTCCCCTTTTGAGAGGGCCCCAATCTCTTTAGGATCTCCTGTACATCCCCTCTCACCAGGGGACTCAGTCTAGGTCAAAGACTGGAAAAAAAAGACCCTTTCAAACCACAGTGGACTGGGCCTCATACAGGTATCACTCCATGCGTCTACCACTCCAGAGTCAAGAGGGCCAATCCTGAGGAGCCCCAGACTTGGAAGACTGACCCAAGTCCAACCTTCAGCCCTGTTCCAGCCACACCCTGGAAGGTCTACACATGACAGAAGCTTGAGGAATCACCGGTCTGATAAAATAAATAGACAGTCCTTACTCCTTGCCATCGGATTGGCAGAGGTTGCCCCAGAAAGCTGGGCAAACAGAGAGAATTTCCTGTTCGTACTCACCTTGCTCTTATGGATAGAATGTTTTGTTGGTATTGATTGCCTCTAATCTGGGCCCCATTTGTAAGCGCAGGGCACCTTCAGTGGAAGAATCTGGGGGTTTAAAAGCTTAAATGTGGGGCCACTAGGTGGCTCAGTCGGTTAAGTGCCCGACCGGCTCAGGTCATGATCTCACAGTTCGTGAGTTCAAGCCCCGCATCGGGCTCTGTGCTGACAGCTCAGAGCTTGGAGCCTGCTTTGCATTCTGTGTCTCCTCTCTCTGCCCCTCCCCCACTCGTGCTCTGTCTCTCAAAAATGAATAAATGTTGAAAATCAATAAAAATAATAAAAGCTTAATGTGGTGTAACCTGTTTCGGTCTGTTGGTTGCCTGCCAGTAAGGAAGTTGCTAATGCCATTTTGGTGAAGCGTTTGCACTGATGTATGTACCTCACACTTCAAGAAAAAGAGATAAAATAATTCTCAGGATAAAAGTTGCTTAGACTAACCTTCAGCCTTAAGGTCCAGGCTAAATGGAGGTGTTACTACCCGTCCTCCTTGGGGCAAGAATGGCCACGGGGATAGGGACTGGCAGAGGAGGCATAGGCTCTTCTATGGGTCTAATGAGTGCTCACTCTCTAGTGTCCCTGCAGAGCCGAATAAATTCCCTGGCAGGAGTTGCCCTCCAAAACAGACGGCACTTAATCTCCTCACTGCCAGGAAAGGGGACACCTAAATATTCCTTGGAAAAGAATGCTGTTACTTTGCAAACCAGTCAGGAATAGTCACAACCAAAGTCAGGGAACTAAAGAAAAAGAACCAGTCCATAATAAATAAAGATGATTTCCTCTAATACAGACTAGGTCTGTTTAAAGGGGCATCAAATCAGGAAATGATAGGGAAAAATCTGTTATAAGATGGATGACAGCACTGATAGGGGAATTCCAATCCCTGCCTGGAAGACTCCCCTTCTGGGTTCTTCCCAACCTGCTTGTTGTGCGCATTAATGAGGAATGTGGAAGTAACAGACTATAAATTGTTCCCCATGCTTGTGCTTAGGTGCTCAGACCTCTGGATAGTGATCTCCTCTGAGCCCACCCGTGAAAAATAAACCCCCTGCCTTCCAAGATCTCCGAGTGCTGCTTGGTTTTTTTGCCGGGTGATCCAGACCAGATTCTGTAACAGTAGCTCCAACATCTCCACTTAGATTTTTAACAGGCAGTTCAAACTTACCATGTCCAAAACAAATCTTGACTCTCTTTCCTCCCATCAAAGTTACTCCTCTTATAGACTTCCCCTCTCAGTGGTGTGACTATTCTCCCAGTTGATGTACTTGTCTTTGACCCCCTTTTCTCACTTGCTGTACATCCCATCCATTAGCAACCCCCAGAGACAGTTATCTTCCCAATATAATCAGAATTCTCACTTCTGTCACCTGCACTGCTACCATGCGATCCCAGCAGCCTTCTAACCCAATATACACTCCACAGAGAAATCTGTTAAAAACATAAGCCAGATCATATCACTCCTCTGCACTAAAACCTATAATGTCTTGTCTTCTCTGAGTAGAATGCAAAATCCTAACCATGGCCTGCACACTGCATACCATCTGTCTCTCTGCACCCCATCTGCACCTCTCTGACCTCATGGGCCATCACTGGCACCCTTGCTCCTGTAACCAAACCAACATGAGTTTGCTTCTTGGTGAATCGCACAAAGAAAACTTTATTTGCAGCAAAGTTTCTTTCATACAAAGAAAACTTTATTTGCAGATCACGGGGAATGGCTTCCAAAGCGGTAACTCCTCCAAGCGAGGCTGGATGGGTTCATTTTATTTAGGATTAGGATAAATAATTACATAGGGAAGCCTTGTCATTGCATATAGAGGTGAGCACAAGGGTAGTGCATGAGTCCTAAGGAAACATGGCTATACACACATTGTAAGTTATGTAGATGAGGCTCATGCTCCTCCTTGGGCTGATTAATACTATAATGAGATAAAGGTAGTTGTTGGTCATTCTAGTAGTGTAAGTCTGCGGTTAAGCTCAAACTGATCTGGGTGGTCTGGGCTACTGGAAGTCTCGTCAGGGCAGCTGTATCTCTGGAGGGGTGGTGAAACGCTTAAGGAAAAATGTGGGACAAAGGTCGGTGAGTACAAGCAGCCGGTGGTAAAGCACTCTCTAGCCTCTAGGGTTTCATTACTATTCCCTCTGGTTGGGATATGCTGCCCCTGTGTATCTGAATGACTGGCTACCTTGCTCTATTCCAGCCTCAGCTGCAATGTCACCTAATGAGAAAGGCATAACAACCACCTTGTCAGACACTTTCTTCCTCCATCGTGCTCTTGTAGGGGCCACGGGCAGCCTGCCCCCAAATGTACCACTTTGGTGTATTGATCATTTTAAGTAAAAGTTACTTAAGAGACAGCCTATGCAAGGACATGCAGACCCTCTTCTGTCCCCCTGAAAGCAGGGAATTAATCTCCATGTGAAAGGCACTTTCTCTATACATATAAGATATGTATATGTATATGTACACATATAAGATATGACAAGATAGACATCCTTATCACCAGAGATGGGAAGGTTAGACCCCAGGAGGCTGTTTAAACAATGCTTCTTACTTTTTACTGATTTACTACCCCACACCAAACCAAATTGTTTAGCATTTCTTACTAATTGAAGCGCCCTAAGTTAAGGATTTTTTTTTTTTTTTGGTCTTGTCAATTCTTCACAGATTTATTGTCTCTGTGCCCAAAGAGTATAAAAACTGCCTGCTTTGGTTATTTCTTTAGGTCTCAATTTCATTACTGGGCCTCCGTGCACACCTAATAAAATTTTGGCTTTTTCTCCTGTTAATCTGTCTCCTGTAAATTTAATTCTCAGTCCAGCTGGAAGACCTGGAGGCTAGAGAAGAATTTTTCCTTCCCTTCACTCTACTCCTTAAGCTTACTTCATACGACTTAGCACCACCTGGCAACTTTATTTATTGTCTGTTTCCACCCTCTCCCACAACTAGAGTGTAAACTCCATGAGAACAAGGCCTTGATTTTGTCATTGCTGGCTATCTGGGGTCAGGAATAGTGCCTGTGACCATGATTGCTCACATTTGTTGAACACATGATTGAGTCAATGAATGAATAAAAGAGATTTTTTGGAGGTTGTGAAAGAAATCGTCATCTTTCTTTTTGTTCTGTATCTTAATTCCACTTATAACCTAGACATCTTTCTTTTTGTCAGCTTAACTTTTCAGCTTTGCAAAATGTGTGTGTGGGAATAGCTGTTCCTTCCCTTGAGAAATCACTAAAAACCTTCCATTATTTATAAAGATTCGAGCAGAAGGAGGGATGCATCTTTCACTAAAATAATTTAAGGGCTCAGGATTGGGAAGCCTCAAACCCAAAGTAAGTACAAAAAGTTGAATATTTGCCCTTGCAGCCTTTTCAGAAAATATACATGCCCCTGGAACGATGCATTGTGTTAGAATATAGGCATTACTTTAGAGTTTGCTAAAAGCTTCTATTTCCTATCATCATCTTCATTTCACAAGAGGGAAACTGAACCACAGAGGGATCACACGATAAATTAGAGGTGGAGCTACTACCTGAGTCTGGGTTATCAGCCTCAGTTCAGCTCAACGAAACAAAGAAGCCCTTGAAAACTGGTTCTTATCAGAATCACCTAAGTTGACTGTGAGTTGGGAAACCTGTCTTTCCCATAAAAATTATGGCTAGAACTCAGGAAAGTGACACTGTCAAAAAAAAAAAAAAAACAAAACACCTGAGAATTTTCATAGAAAGATTGAGAGAACCAATTCAAAGACACTTTCATCTTGGCTTCCATTTGCTTATCTGTATCTATTAACTTAAGAGTTTAATTTATTCATTTTCCCATATGTTTTGTTCAGGAGTGAACTGTTTTTATGGATTTCTTAATCTTTAGTGGATTTTGAGATTTTAGAAGCTTGTGATCCAGAATATGCTTGTTTTAGTCCTTTTGGGTTGCTGTAACAAAATACCATAGACCAAGTGGCTTATGAACAACAAACATTTACTTCTCACGGTTCTGGAGGCTGGAAAGTCCAAGATCAAGGCTCCAGTAGATTCAGTTTCTAGTGAGGGCTGACTTCTTTGTGCTGTGTCTTCATGTGGCAGAAGGGGTGAGGGAGTTCTCTGGAGCCTCTTTTATAAGGGTATAAGGGTATAAGGGACCATTCATGAGGTCTCCACCTTCACGACCTAATCACCTCCTAAAAGTCCCATTTCTGAACACCATCACATTAGGGGTTAGGTTTCAACATAAATTTAGGAGGAACACAGATTTTCAGTATGTGGCAATGTTTACATTATTTTTTTGAATATGTAATTGCTGTAAAGTCACAAAATTAAAAAAAAATTACAGTGAGGTACTTTGTGGATTCTGGAGGCTCCCAAGATCTTATTGTCAAACATACTTATTTACTACTTCCTCTTCATGGTAGAACATAATCTATTTTGTATTATAGGATAGGTTATTGGTTTGCAGCATGTTATTAAATTTTTTATAAGTGGAAAAGGGCTAGCACTTTGCATGCTGGTATCTGGTCTCCAATCTTTGCCACTGGAAAAAAAATGTCATCCAAAAGTCAGTTTTCAAACAAGACCTTCCATGTTTACTATTCCTGGCTGCTATCTTCCTTCTGGCTCCTTCTAAGGAAAGAGCACATGCAACAAATGTGATGTAAGCACCCTCAGAAACAGGTTGGTCAGAAGTGTAAGGTAACGTGAGAATCCAGCTTGCCCAAAAGAATTTCTCTGCTGACAACTGCTTCTTCCCCCTCCTACGTGACTTTAAATTTCTACCTGCAGGAAATGCTGGGAAAAAGTGGGCCCATTTAGGGCTTTCAGAGAAGGAAAAAGCCTTAATGGGGATAGCGAAGATCCAGCAGCTAAGTAAATAGCAGGGTTTGGCTAGAGAAGAACTGGATGGATGTTTCTGCCAAGGTGGAGGAGAGGGTAGGATGTCTATGTAGAATCCTACAGTGGAAGGAGCTGAAGGGGAAGTATTTCTGGGAAAAGAGCCTGTTTCTTAGGGTGCTCACATCAAATTTGCTGCATGTGTTCTTTCCTTAGAAGGAGCCAGAAGGAAGATAGCAACCAGGAATAAATAGTAAACATGGCAGGTCTAGTTCTAGGGTGTTTCCTCTCTGGAGTATTCAAGCAGGATATTGACAAGAGGCATTGCTTTAGTTCTCTTACTGACATTAACAATCCTACTCCTTCACTGCCCAACAAAATTTCACTTATCTAACCATTCTAGGGACACTTGTGAGGGAGTGGTGGCGGCCAGAGGGATTGGCCGGGTGATATATGAGTGACAGTTGGATGGGTAGAATCCAGGGAGTGCTTGCACTAGAGGGCCTGGTGACTGTCGTCCTATCTGTAGTGTGTAAGGAGGGTCAGAAAATTGTCACGGGCACAAGGTGTTGAAAGAACTACCTGCCAGACCAGAGAGAGGCAGAGGTTTTTTCAGACTATAATAGGACAACAGCGAGGTTTTTCAAAATTTGCCCTTAACGATGAAATTTGTACAATCTTACTGTATTCTAGGTAATATTACATACATTTTAGATATATTCACACATTCAATTCTTATAACAGCCTGTGGGGAAACAATTTTATCATGCCTGTTTTACAGAGGAAGCTGAGACAAGAGTTAGAAACTGGCAAAGGTGAGGGGCATGTGGGTGGCTCAGTCAGTTAAGGATCCAACTCTTGACTTCAGCTCAGGTCACGGTCTCACAGTTTGGTTTGTGAGATTGAACCCCACATTGGGCTCTGTGCATGCTTTCTCCCTCTCTCTGCCTCTCCCCTGCTCACACTCTCTCTCTCGAAATAAAGAAATAAACATTTACAGAAAAAGAAAAAGAGAGTAGCAAAGGGGAGATGGAACACGGGTCGTCTGGCTCCAGAGCCTTTCCCTTGCAGCATACTATACAGCCTTACTGCCAATGTTTCAGAAGTGGCTGCTTGACCGTTTTTCCAATTATTCAGAGCCACTAACTTGAGCTAGAGAACAAAGACTGTGAATGGTGGTGGTGGTGGTGCATACAGGGGAGACAGCAGCGTGAGTTAAGGAAATACTTGGAGGTAATGTTAGGGTGTTGCACCAGAAAGGAAGTCATCTGAATAGGGTGAAGTTACACTTTGCATGCTACTTGCAGGCTATCTGTTCAGATACACCTGGGAATAACGCAAACAAAGAAACCAGAGTTAGCTATTTGTAGTTTATTGGATGATTTTCTTTAGGCCCAAAATATATGAGTTAGTGCTTATTTTTATGGTTGCTGTAGAATTTCAGATAGGAAATCTTTAATGGATTACTATCTGAGTCCAAAATGATCACATTTTGTACCTAGTTAAAGTCACTGCAGGTTATTGAATGTTCTGATTTTGAAAAGGGACCAAATGTTTTCCGTGTCCTTTGCTTGAGAAAAGAGCATGTTACTCCCAGGTTATTTCCAGTTAGATTTTATGGCATTATGTATCTTTCTGCCATTTGATAAGTTCCAAGATCAAAAACTAGGTAAGGGACTGAGATCCTATCACTCCGACAAAATAAGCGTGTTGTGTGGTCAACTTATATTCAATCAAGTTTAGACTTCCAGATCAGGCCACCAGCCATGTTATAACTCTAACCTTTTCAAAACTAGTTTGGAATTAGTCAAGGCTGATTGTCTGTGTGATTGAAACTAAGGACCAGAAATGAAACTTGCTACTTCTTTATGGAAATGACAGTTGCCTCCTCCTTCTCCCCGCCCTATTCCCTTCATCATGAACGCCAACAGATATTTGTATGATGCTTTGCAGTTGACAAATCATGGCACTTGATGTTGAGTTTGGTTTGCATTTTCTTCATGAAAGTGGAAACATACTTTCCATTAAAAGCTAATAAGAAATTATTGAAAGTTAAAATTGTTCCTTTGTCTTTTAAAACTGTGACAGGGACCTATACAATCACCAACTCTTAGTTATTTAACATACTTAAACAATGGTAAACATATGACAGCAATAATTAGGTCAGTTGACTTGGACAATTAAGATATGAATGTAGCCTTTGAATATTAAAACAAATAAAGAACAAAACCAGGCTTTGTAAGATTGAGAGATAGGAGGGTAATTCCAAGTATGTAGTCTTTTTATATTAATGTTATTTTATATCAGAAAATTTGTCTTAGAAGTATCTAAAGCTGATTGCAATAGAGAATAAAGAGAAAGATATCAGAAATAGAGTAATAAAATACTTACAAATTTGGCCTGAAAATTTTTTTGGAATAAATGACCTAGGTGATTAAAGGTATATACTCAGACATTGTTTCTTGATCTGACATGCTAGGCAAATACTTTGGCTTCTGTTTCTCATTTGCAAACTAGCATTCTCTGACCTGACTTCTAAAGGAAGGTTACTGCTGAGGGTCAGCTGATAGGAATGTTTATGAAAAACAGCCAAGAGCACAGTGCCATATAAATGCTAACCACCGATGATAATGATAGAGAGAGAGAAGGGGAGGAAAGGTATGTTGCCTTCTTTGCTTAACTTTATTGTGTGGAGTTTGACCTTCAGGAAGGTCGTGGGTGCGTGAGCAAGCAGGCATGCATTTGAATTATCATAGAATATAGATTTAATAATTCTCAAGATGTTTTTATTTTTAAGAGTGTTTAGATGTCAAGTCAGGAACATTCAAATTTGTAAAGTGAAGGCATTTTTCCACACAAAGTTTCTTCTCCCGTGTCTGAGCTTGGATGTATAGATAGATGGAAACACAGTTTTTCTTGTCATTAACCAACTTTAAAGGCAACTTCAGTTTAATAGGCTGTAGCTGAGTGCTCCCAGCCCAGTCAGCCTCTCTCTGCTTGAGCGCAGGCAAGAGTAATTCACTCTCA
>CM053560.1:33110358-33147922 GCA_028646485.1 Cryptoprocta ferox
CCCCCCCCCCCCCCCCGAAACTCTCATCCTAATTTTGCATTCAGCTGTTACTTCCTGGAAAAGGGTCAGAAACCACATGGAAGAATAAGGATAATAGTAGCCAAGCCCCAAATATTGTAAGAGATGAGGATCCTGGTTCCTCATGAAAAGACTTCATTTGAGAGAACACAGTTCTCACTTGAAACCTTAATTGGACTGTATGATTTTTGGTTCTTTCAAATTCTGCAACATTTGGTTTCATTCTATGAAAAATACTAGGAAATCACACTGTAGAGAAGCATCCCATTTCTCAAATGATTTTAAAATTAAGACAAGATTTGTCTGGCAATGGCATCACAATGCTTGGCAATGTCCAAAACTGATTTCCATTTTTCTTTTCTAACTGGAAAATGCATCTGGGCTCATAACCTTGAGTCTATAAAAGTCATCATCTGTTGTCTCATCAAGATCTTTTAGGGAGAAACCTTTCATCTATTTTTCCTTTCCACTTGGCACTTGGCCTTGGAGTGGAAAAAGCCATGAACTTTAATTGCAATACTGAATCTGCTATGAGTCTGTATCCAACCTGATCCTTCAAAGCACGCATTCTGCTTTGCAAGTTTGTCTGCCATTCTGGGTTTGTCCTTCCTCATGAATAGATGTAGCCTCAGGCATTTCCTTTCTGCCTATCTGTTTATCATCTGTGACCAGGGCAAACCGTCTTTTACACCCAGCACTCAAAAGTAGCTAAAACAAAGTGCAATGCTTCCAGTTCTTGGAGTGCCTGCTACTAGCAAGGGACTCTTTTGGGTACAGAGCTCATACTCTCCCACAGCGTGGTGGGGAAAGTAAGAAAACATCTGTAAATACACTAACATTTACTTGCTACTGAGGGCCATTTGTGTCTTTTTTCTTATTGATATTTTAGTGGTTTATCTCTTCTGAATGTAAGCCCACAGAACAGTGTTTGGATTTAGTTGTACATCGTACATTATCGTTGCTGGCATTCAATGTGTTACCTCTTACAAATAGTAAGAACTATAAATCTGTTTTTGGTGCTAGCAAGAGTCTTGCTCAAAAAGAAGGAATAAGGAGGTAGAGATTTTCTTAAGAGTCTCAAAAGGCCATAAAACTCTTAGAGACTTTGATTTTCCTGGCATTTATCTTTTTCTCCCTTCCCCAGTTTTGGTATTATTTGATTTACACCAATAAGCAGGGCTGAAGGCTATCTCCTGTGCAGATTCTCTTGGGTGTGGATAGAAGACATGGTTTGTAACACAGACTGCATGGAGTTCCAGCTTTGATGAATGGGTCTTTGATGAGTCCTTTGATCTTGCTCAATTTTTAGGGATTTGTTTGCAGACACCTGACAAGGAGCACACTCAGCAAAAACAGCCTTCAGACTTCATTTCTCTCCCACCCAGGGAAGCCATCAGCCATGCCCTTTTATCTCTTCCACTAAAGCCAGATTGTGTCTCTGGCTTGAGCTTGCTGAATTGACATTAGGGCTCTAAACTTCCTCACTCTCTGCACTTTTACTCAAACGAAGCAGCTGCTGCTGGACTTTTGATGAAATTGAATGATATGAGACCCAAATTCAGTAACTCCTTAGAGGGCTATGGTGCCTGGGGAGGTGCAAAAGGGGAGGAGTGGGCAGAGTTTATAACAAAGTCTAGGTCTTATATGCACCCACGTCTGTGTTTTTCCTAGGTTAACACATCCTGATGCTGAGCACAACTGAGACACAGAAGATGACGTGAACAACTAGGACACAAGACTGCCAGGCTGTGGATGGTGCAGATAGGATTAATAGCAGGAACAGAGCAGTGACTAACTCTAAGGGTGAGGAAATAAGGGCTTGTTCTGAGGTTCAGAAATTAAGCATATCTGCATGAAAAACATTTCTGGGTTAAACTGGAAAGGAAAATGAGAACAGATTTGGATATATTTGGGTCTAGTTATAAACTTCTTACTCAAAATAGTCTTTTTGAACATCTTACTCATGCTGCTAAGTCATAGGACTTAATGATGATGGGGAGTTGAGTTAGTAGGACATTTCCTGGAAAAGGAGTACACGAGATCATACATTGTCAAATAAGGTGGTTTTCTTTGTTTGTTTGTTTCTTCTTCTTCTTTTTTTTTTGGTTATTGTTGTTGTTGTCTTTAAAGGGTACATTGGGGAGGGGCCCTGGGTGGCTCAGTCGGTTAAGTGTCTGACTCTTGATTTCAGCTTAGGTCACGATCTCAGGGTTCGTTGTGAGTTCGAGCCCCCTGAATCAGGCTTCATGCTGACAGCACAGAACCTTCTTGGGATTCTCTTTCTACCCCACTCTCTGCCCCTCCCCCACTTGTGACTTCTTTTTCTCAAAAAAAAAAAATAAATAAACTTAAAAAAAAAAGTACACTGGGGACATTTTTTGATATAGGTATTAGAAGAAAGGTAAAATTTTAGCATCTCAGAGCACTTGATGACTATCTAAATGATACAGGGAATTTGTACCAAAGGTATGGAGAAAAATGAGAATTTGCTCTGGAAAGGGTTGGTCAGGGAAGGCCTTATGGAAGAGGTAATGATAATAGCTATCAGGTGCCTACTGTGGGCATTTCTTTCTAAATAAACTATTTCATGATCTTTTTTTAAAAAAATTTTTTTAACATTTATTTATTTTTGAGAGACAGAGAGAGACAGATCATGAACAGGGGAGGGGCAGAGAGAGAGGACACACAGAATCAGAAGCAGGCTCCAGGCTCTGAGCTGTCAGCACAGAGCCCAATGCGGGGCTTGAACCCACAAACTGTGAGATCATGACCTGAGCCGAAGGCAGATGCTCAACCGACGGAGCCACCCAGGTGCCCCTATTTAATGATCTTGAAAGAGATATAAGATTACCTCCATTTTACAAATCATAAAACAACATCAGAGAGGTAAAGTAATTTGTCTAAGGCTTTCCAGTTCATCACTGGTAGAGCTGGGGTCTGAACTGGGGCATTTTGATCCTTTCCTTCATGCCTCACTGCCTTCACTTGGGCCAGATGTGAAAGATGGATGCGATTTATTTGTAAGGTAGAGCAGCTTAGGGCCAGCACTGGACCTAAGGGAGGAGAATGGCCCAGGAGAGGGAAAGAGAGTCAAACACTGTTCCTTGCTCTGCACATTGCCTGTGGTAATGAGGAGTGAAAATGAGACCAGCTTCATGTGTGTCCAGCCTAGATTCATGAACCCAAGTCTCCTGACACCAAATAAAGTGCTCTTTTCATGATATTTTAATATATTTTATTCCATAGTTGGACTAAAAGATAATAGGTTTTAAAATGCAAAAGTGTACCACATTGTGCAAGAATTTGTTAATGTATAAAAGAAGCACAGAGGACAGTTTGAAAGCCAAAGACACTAAACTAAATCCTTGAAGAGAGGTAGGAAGAGACTGAAGGCAATAGCATCTATTCCCTGGTTTTACCCCTGGTGCAGTGTGTGTCTGTGTGTGTGTGTCTGTCTGTGTTTGAATCTGTTACTGTGCTTTGGGGCACAATCAGACTCCCAGAGATACTTCCTGTCCTGTTTGGCTGTGGGCCCACCTACCCTCTAAGGGCAGAACTTATTGTTCAGCTTTTTATCTTATCATTGACAAGGCTTACTATTATTTTCAATTACCTGACTCCTAAACAGCTCATATTCACTGTATTTCTCTCTCTGGAGGCGCCAGGCTAGCTAACCCAGGTTCTGGATGGACCCCATGAAAGCAAACAATATTTAAGATGATTTTGGCTGAGGTGAAATTTTGTCACACTGTCCAGGCTTGATATCTGTCAGTCCTGTTCTGAAGGTTCTGAATTCATGAGCCTCTCTCCTTCCTGAGCACTTGCTTGCATGGGTTTCTCTTCAGCTCTGAGTAACCTGTAGCTCCTGCAAACTTTCCAGACAGCTCCTGGAAAGGCATCCGCCCCCTTAGTCTTGTTGCAAAACTCCTGGTCTGGGACCTTTAAGTGGACAGCCACTGTTTCTGCCTGCTCTGGATCCATTGTCCTGCTGGTAATAATGACTCCTCCCACACTGCAAGCAACTCTTGCTAAGACTTTCAATTAAAATCAGTTCCCTCTTTGCTTGTGCATGCCTGCATGCACTTGTGCGTGCATGCACATAGCACATGAAAAAGGAGGCCAATCAGATACTCTCTTCAGGAATTTATTTATTTTTTATTTTTTATTTTTAAAAAATTTTTTAATGTTTTATTTATTTTTGCGAGAGAGAGACAACATGAGCAGGGGAGAGTCAGAGAGAGAGGGAGACACAGAATCCAAAGACAGGCTCCAGGCTCTGAGCTAGCTGTCAGTACAGAGCCTGACGTGGGGCTTAAACTCACGAACCGCAAGATCATGACCTGAGCCAAAGCCGGACGCTCAACCGACTGAGCCACCCAGGCGCCCCCAGGAATTTAAATCTTAAGCGGATTGACCCAAGGATGGGAAGTGGTTAGAGGAGTGACCTGAGGTGACTGTCCAATAGTCTTGCTATTGAGATTGCCCCGGCTGCTCTTAGGTCTAAGGTTCAGCTTTTTGTTATCTTTGTGGATTTGCCCATGTGCTCCCCCAAATTTCTTTTTATTGTTCGAATTAGCTCGAATCAGTTTATGTTATTTGCAACCAAAGAACCTTAATCAAAACAGATCTTACTTATTTGAAATTACAATGGTCAAGAGCGGAGTGGTGGTCAGTGAGATGACAAAGCCCTTTCTGCTTGAGTCCTAAAACTGCCCCTGAGGGTTGGCATGAATTTTTTTCTTTTGGTGCTCACTTGAACCTGAACTGAGAGCCTTTCCTATGCTCTGCTACTCTGGTTATTTCAACCTAGGGTTGGCCTTCTTCAGACATTCCATTCCCATGTTAGCTTCCTTAAGTTGCCCTTGGTCTACCACTTGCTATGGCACTAGAAAGTTTATACTTTCTGTGTCTGGCAGTTTCTCTAAAAGTCTCCTCATTTTGCCACAAATCCCATGTGATGCCCAAACATGGTTTCCATTCTTCTGTCCTAGGGGATTCACTATTTCAGGAACCCCTCCCTCCCAGGTCCATTGCCTACAGGCTATGAGCTAAGTCTGGGATTGGGGCAGACTTGGCTTGGCTGACCTTACTTCCACTACTTATGTGCGACTTTACCTAATCTCTCCAAGCCTGCCTTTAAAAAAAAAGTTATTTATTTATTTTTTGAGAGAGAGAGAGAGAGACAGAGAGAGAGAGAGAGCATGAGTGGCAGAGAGGCAGAGAGAGAGAGAGAGAGGGTAATAGAGCAGGCTCCAAGTTGTCAATGTGGAGCCTGATGTGGGGCTCAAACTCTCAAACCGTGAGAGCATGACCTGAGCCAAAGTCGGACATTTAACCCACGGAACCACCCAGGCACCTCATTTTTTTTTTTTTTTTTAATAAAGGCTTTTTATGGCTGTAGAAATTCAGACTGCTGTCTTTGTATTGGTGTTGGTGTGTACTGAAGATCAGTTTCTGGACAAAAGAATGTGGGATAACTTAATGCCAACTATTAGTCTCTTGGGAGAAATGATTCTGAATGGTCTCTAGGTATAATAAATTTACTGGTGTCATTTTATAAAGGAAGTTTCACAAATAAAGAAACACAGGCCAAGAGAGATTCAGTCACTTGACCAAGCACCTATAGCTAATTAGTTACAAAACCACATCTGAAGTTCATAGTACTTTTTCTCTGAAAAGTACTGTCTATGCTAAAAGTTGCCCTGAATGTTTTGCCTGCATGGTTGTTTTTTTTTTTTTTTTTTTTTTAATCCATTAACTCTAGTGCCAAGTTCACTAGAGAGATTATCCCATCTGAGATGGGAATGATGGTGAAGGCCTGAAAGCAGAGGGGGAGTGAGCTTTTTCCTGCATGAGAAATAGGACGGGTCTCTGTTTTGTTTGTTTTATTGAATCAGGAAAGCAGAAGCTCTCAATAGCTTAGAATCTGAGCTCTCTCTTGTGGTTTTTCAGGGCAAGCTGGGGTTAGGGCTTCCATATCCAGCCAGCAGGGATAGTTTACAGGATTGGCCTGTGTCTAAGCAGGGAATGGACACCGATGGGGATGACCTGGTCATCGTGGCCCTGCACAGTTGGTTCAGCTGAGAGGTACACATAGCCCCGAAGAGTGGAGCTGTTTTGCCAGCTTCTTGTCACTTACTAGTCCAGGCAGGCTCCCCGCCGGCAGGGGGATGACTACTGAGTTATATCAGACATAAATGAATCAATACAAACTAATTCCTTCACAAAAGAAAACCTAATTAGTCACGCTGCTGTCCAAATCAACTGCCTCTCTCTCTCAGCAGCTGACACATTCCAATTCCTGCATACAACTTCATTCTAATTCCCATTAATGAAAAATACATATCTATTTTGTTATTGTCAAGTTTAAGACTCGCCAAGTTTGTTTTTTAAAATATAGCCAATAATGGAAACTTAATTATGGTCTAAGAAGGGTTTTCACAATTTAAAGAAAAATCAGGATTTATGTTAGGAAATAGAATAAGTTCACAGCAGGCGATGGTCTAATCAGAGGTGAGTTCTCACTTGGCTGCCTGTGTAAGAGGGAGATGCAGAACCGGTGGATTACCCCATGGCACCCCCTGGAAGGTGTTGTAACCCAACTTCAGCGCTAGGAAAAATGAGCATTTCCCACAGCCCATTCCTACTGATAGATGCTTTGTATCACTGCAGGACCCCTGGAGAAATCAAAGGCTACTTGTTCAGGGAAACTCAATTTTTCATTCACTCATCATACATCATTCTTCCCAGTGGCTCTGGCAACCAAAGAGACTGCTGCCTTCTCAGGCTGATGTAGAGCATCCATTACCACCCTGGCACGTCAGATTCTGGGATTACCTATCAAGGTGGTATTACAGATAGTTGAGCATGAGAGTGTGAGTTTAGTGTTAAACTGTCTGGGTTCAAATCCTGACCCTGCCACTCACTAGCTGTTTGATCTTGAGCAAGCTCCTTCTCTGAGCTTAAGTTTCCTCACCTGCAGAAATGGGGCTGAAACTGCATTTTCTGAGATCTAGGATGCCACCATTCTTTTCTGTACAACTAAGAAAAATTGCTGCTGATGAAATTGTGACACAATAGTGATTGCAAAATTCACCCATTTTAGAGATGTTAAAATGTAAAAAAAAAAAAAAAAGGCTAGCACAGTTGAGGAAACAGGATAGCACCTACTTCATGGTACTGATATGAGGGCTGAGATAATTCAAATAAATGCTTAGCATTTTGTCTGTCACACAGTAAGCCCTAAAAAATGATTACTACAGGGGCACCTGGGCGGCTTGGTCGCTTAAGCTTTTGACTTTTGCTCAGGTCATGATCTCATGGCTCATGGGTTCAAGCCCCGTGTTGGGTTCTGTGCGGACAGCTTGGAGCCTGGAGCCTGCTTCAGATTCTGTGTCTCCCTCTCTCTCTGCCCTTCCCCCGCTTGTGCATTGTCTCTCTCTCTTTCTCAAAAATAAATAAACATTAAAAAAACTTAAAAAATATAAATGATTACTACTATTTTACTACCAGTAGCTTGGGTAATTTAGCAGATCATTTAATCCTCTATGCTTTATTCTCTTTATCCTTAAAATGAATAAGTAGAGGGCATCTGGGTGGCTCAGTTGGTTGAGCATCTGAGTTTTGATTTTGGTTCAGGTCGTGATCCCAGGGACTTAGATGGAGCCCTGTGTGGGGCTCCATGCTGAGCACGGAGACTGCTTAAGATTCCCTCTCGCTCCCTGTGCCCCATCCCCTGCTTGTGCTCTTTCTCTAACATAAAAATAAAAATAAAATAAAATATGGTTTGCCTGGGTGGCTCAGTCAGTTAAGTGTCAGACTTCAACTCAGGTCATGATCTCACAGTTTGTGGGTTCAAGCCCCAGGTCAGGCTCTGTGTTCACAGCCTAGAGGCTGGAGCCTGTTTCGAGTTCTGTGTCCCCCTCTCTCTTTGCCCTTCTCTTGCTTGTGCTCGGTCTCTCTGTCTCTCAAAAATAAATGTTAAAAAAGTTTAAATACAATGAAATGAAATGAAATAAAATGAATAGGTAGCTATATGTTCTTGTCACCCAGAATTGGGAGGAAAAATGAATTAAAAAAACATTTAGGGCCTTAGCATCTCTAAATGTGAAACGTTGTCAACTCCTGCTATTTATCTTCTGTAAACTGATAAGGAAATACATCCTGTTTTTCTTTTAACGTATGTATTAATTTATTTGGAATTCCTAGGCCAATTTAAACTTTCAAACTGGAGTATGTATATTTCCATTGTAATTGTTGAAAAAATTTTACATTTTTTTTCTTTATACTACTCAATATGACTCTGATATTTCATGGATTGTCTGTTTTATACCAAGAGGGTACAATTACCTTAATATAGTATCTCCGTGTTGGGCATGACTAAATCAGTAATACCTGATTGCAAAATTTTTCACCACAAATTTTAGAAGACTGGTTGAGTTGACTTTAGTTATACTGGTTAGATGAGAAAGGAAAGTAAGTTCTACATTATTGCAAATAATCACCAAACACAAAGGAGATTCATTTAAAATATTATTCAAATATTAGTCGCATAGAACCTGTTGGATCCCATTTTGAGTAGCAAGGAGCTAGACCTGTAGTGTTAGCTGTTGTGTGAGAGAAGTTCAATTTAATTCAAATTTCTGTTATTGAATCATTAGTTTGAAGTGTCAGGGTACTAGGTGCTAGAGACCCAAAGGCACTGAAGACAAAATTCTTGCCCTCACAGACTTTATAGTTTGATGACACATGACAACACAGACTGATAAATATTATAAGAATGATATGGGAGTACCAAGGAAACAGTGACGGACTCTGCCTGGCGACACAAAGAAGGCTTTAAAGGTTTTATAGAAGTTTATAAAATGGAGAGTTTGGGAAAGAGTATTGCCTGCAAAGAGAACAGTGTTTGCAAAAGTGATTGGTGTGAAGAAGCATGGCTTTTGTGCGGCTTAGCGTGACTACAGAACAATGCACAGTGTATGTGTGTATGTGTGTGAGGGTCAGTCGTGGTGGTGGCGAAAGAAGGTTGAGATAAGATGGTGAAGGGCCCTAGGTGGTTGTAGGAAGCAGGTAGACTTTATCCCATAGGCAAAAGGTATAGATTCAAGAAGGGTTTGGTGGCAGACTCAGTGGGCCATAATGACACGTTGGCTGCAGGGTGCTGAGCATCACAGAGGATCTAGGAATGATTTTAGGTGTTGAACTTGGACTTCTGTGATGGAGGGGTGGCATTTGCTGAAAAGGAACCTAGGAGGGGCAGCTACCATGAGAAGCACATGGCTGAGATCAGAAGACCTGGAGTTTGGTGTGAGTTTTTCAAAGACCACCTCTGAAAATAGTTAGACCAGGTTATTGTATCACATAACATACTGCACCCCTCTGTGCCTCATGTTCCTCACGTTTATGGAAGATGGAGAAATAGACCAAGATGACTTAGGAGTCACGGTGCATGAGTTCAGTTCCTGACTGACAGTTACTAGTTCAGTGATTTTTGGGCAAGCTACCTAATGCCCAAAATGAGAAATAATAATAACACCTGTATCTGGCACATGGTAAGCCCTCAATAAATGTTTCTTGTTACCTTTCTTGTTCTTTTCTTGTTCTTGTTACTTTTATTATCTCTATCTATTGGAAACTTTGGGTTTCCAAACGGATTCTATGACACTTTTGGTGAGAGGAATCTTATTAATGGATACACTTATCCTATAATTTGAGGCAGCATAACATAGTGGTAAAGAGCAGAAACTCAGAACCAGAGCATATAAAGCGGAGTCGGCATCTGCTGCCCTTTAGCTGTGTGACTTTGGCCAAGTTACTAACCTCTCTGAGCCTCACTTTACTCATCTATAATACAAAGGTAATGAGAGCATCTGCCTTACAGGGTTGTGAAGATTAAGGAGATAATACATGTTAAGTGCTTTGATGAGTACCTGGCACATATTAATGCTTATATAAGTGTTTGTTATTATTACTATTATTATTATAATTTTAATTTTTAAATTGTAAACTGTTTGGGATTGGGGTACTCCATGGGAAAAGTAGCTGCTTTTCCGGGTCAGTGACTGTTTAGATGCAGTCCCCGAATAGACAGTCCTGTATTTAGTCAGGTTATACTTGCCCTGTCCTGTATGCCAGTGAAGCCAGGGACCACGGCTAGCCTCGGAAATGGCTCCTCTGAATTAAATGGGATGTCTTTCTCCTCCAGATTCTGTGTGGGAAGCTTATGCATTTGGTTTGGTAATGAGTTTGCTTTTTGAGCCAAAGAAGAGAAGAGAATAAAAGAAGAGAGAAGGCGTGAGAGGCAATCATAGAAACCTGGAGGCTTAGATCCTCCAAAATGGAAAAGGAGCCTGCATTTCTGCAGAAACAAGAGAGAAACAACTAACAATCTCAAAGCTCATTATGATTTAACTTTGAGATAGCACAAAATGACAGTAATGTGACTATTGAAGCCTGTTTTAACTGTAGGCAGGACAAAGGAGTGGAGACGGAGTGTATAAGTGAGCATAAAGATAACCTCCTCGCTTACAGGCTGTGCATACATTAGTGCACGAATGTACTGTTAAAAGCTGCTAAATCTTTTTAAAGTGGGCAGTTCCCTTTCTATGGCAAATGATTGAAAAATCTTTGTTGTATATTTACTTGCACAAATTTCTTGGAACATTTTAAGCCGCTCTCTCGTTGTTAGAAGGCTACAGACTCATGACTGATAGTGTCAACAAATTGGAGTTAGTGATGAATTCAGAGGGCACATTGCCCTCCATAGCTGAAAAGAGTAAAGTACGAATTCATCTAATTTTTTTTTTCTGAAAAGGAGCATTTCTCTTTGTGTTAGGGTATAGTAGAATATTGAAAAGATAGAAGGATCTGAGTGTCCTATTTTCCCATTGACTGACAGTGTCATTTCCTTTGGTTGTCCACATGTCTGTTATTACTATGATCATCACTATTATCATCTTTTCCCGTTTGAGAAGTGAAAATTGTCCTCAGCATCATATTGTGAGAGAGACATCTGAGTGGAAGAGCTGGACATTGGTGTTTGTTTAGATTAATTGCATAAATTAGGAACTTTGTAATTTGATCTTGAGTATTAGAAGAAGTCAATATCCATAATGATTTAACTTAACTCTTTTAATATGCATCATCTTAAGAGGGGTTTTGAAGAATTTTGATGGATATGAAGAATTTTTATTTATTCTTATTCTTATTTTATTTTTATTTCTTTTTTATGGTTTATTTATTTTTGAGACAGAGAGAGAGCACGAGTGAGGGAGGGCCAGAGAGAGAGGGAGACACAGAATCTGAAACAGGCTCCAGGCTCTGAGCTGTCAGCACAGAGCCCGACGCAGGGCTCGAACGCACGAACCGTGAGATCATGACCTGAGCCAAAGTTGGCCACTTGACTGAGTGAGCCACCAGGTTCCCCCTATTTTTATTTGTTTATGTTTATTTATTATGAGAGAGAGAGAAAGTATGAGCAGGTTAGGGGCAGAGAGAGAGAAAGAGAGAGAGAGAGAGAGAGAGAGAGAGAGAGAGAGAATCCCAAGCAGGCTCCACATTCAGCTTGGAGCCCGATGGGGGGCTCAGTCCCATGACTGTGAGATCATGATGTGGGCCAAAATCAAGAGGAGGATGCTTAATAGACTGAGCCATCCAGGTGCCCCAAGGATCCGAAGAATTTTTAAAATTTCAAGCCAACTGAATAGATTCACTAAAATGTGCTTCAAGATGATAGCAAGGGGTAATCGCACAATTGTGAAGCAGAGCTTCATGTCTGTAAATGTCATTCAGTCACATTTGTTGAATTCAAATGAGGGTAGATAGCCCTCCTGAAAATGCAAAAGAAAAAACATGCTTTCCCCCTACTAGGGACACTTACTTTGTCTTTTGGCATCATGACTTTATATGTACAATAAGCAGAAGATGGTATAAATCACCTGCAGGTGAGCAGAGTCGATGCCCCTTACTGCCTCTTCATGATCTTAGGCAAGTCACTTAAATCCTTATAGGCTGAAGTTTCTTCGTGTGAAAAATAAGCAGGTTAGAAGAGATATTTTCTAATATCCTTTTGAGCTCTAAAAGCGTATGGTTCCAAGCGAATGCAAATTAACACGGTGTGAACAAAATGCTTTGTTCACTTATCAACAATACTAAGAGCATCCTAAGAGCTAAGCTCTCTTTAATGGGGCTGTGGATGCAAAAAATAGGAACATTCGGTCCTGCTTTCAAGAGGCTCACTAACTAGCAATTATTGTGCTTTATGCTCAGTGTGCCCTGCCCTTCCCCACCCCACCCCCAGACTAAGTTGGTGGGGATCCAGAGGAGAGCAGGGCTAGTCCCAAGGTTGGGTGGAGCAGCCATCCAGGCTATGGTGCTGATAACTGTGATAGGCTCCAAAACATTAGCAAAATATTATCTAGAGAAGAGGGGAGGATGCCTCTGGCAAAAGCGGTAGCAGGAACAAGATGTACACCCTTGTGCTGAAGGGTTAACTCAAACATGGACATGTCAATAGTGGAAAGTAATGGAGACCAGAGGAATTATTTGACACTTGATTGTGAAGAGCCTTGAAAGTGCTGCTAAGCTCTTTTGATTTTATCCCCAAGGCTTTGGAGATGTGATCAGAATAGGACCAAGAATAGGAGATGTGATCAGATTGCTTTCAGAAAGTTCATCCAGATGGCACTGTGGAGTCTGAATAGAAGGAGAAGGGAAGGGAAGGGAGAGGAACCTCTTAGGAGACTATTTTGATGGTCCATGGGAACAATGGTGAGAAACATATGTGGGGCTGTGACAGTGGGAATAGAGAGGAAGGGACACATCTGAGAGATGGCTCAGAGGCTGAATCAATAGAATCTATTCATTTACTCAACATCTTTTTACTCAATGCCTGCTATGTGTCAACCAGTATGAACCATAAAGAGAATATAAGCACTGCTGGAATGCTGATGGGGGCTTAGAGTGGAATGGGAGTGAAGTAGTACTAGTTTTGGTGGGCTTCCTGGAAGAGGTGAGGTCTAATACATATTTCCAAGGAAGGAAAAGAGATAGGAATTTGTAGAAAGAGACAGGGAAATACTTTAAATCCTGGCCAAGGGCTTTTGAGAAGGCAAGAATGAGATGACTGGCAACCAGCAGGAATGTCTGTTAGCAAAGAGAAGCTTCTATGAATGGGGGAAAAAAGATGGAGAGATAGGAGGCATTTGAGTGAGAATACTGAACAGAAGAAACATATAATTTGATGTGCTAAACCATACAGAACTACTGTGGGTTTTTAGGAGAGAAGTTATGTGGTATAATAGAAAAAGAGATTGAATCAATGCTTGTAGACCTGGGTTATGCCACTATTAGTGAGGTCAACATTCAAGTTAATGAAGGTCTCCAAAGCTCATATTTGTGCAGTTAGAATGGGAGAAAAAAGGTGTTTAGATGGAAACTGAGCTAAGAGACTACTAAGGTAATCAATTAAAAAAATGCATGTAAAGTGCAAACCATGGACCAGATGTTATATAGACACTGGAGAACATGAGGAATAACGAATGACAGGCAAATGGACTGCCTCAACTGCTGGGGACCTGGAAGCCAGAGTATTATTCAGGAAAATCTGGATACTTGCCTTTACTTCCTGCCCTCCCATCTCTCCTCACTTCTACTTCTGGCGTGGCCCTGCTGATGCTGAGTCTGACTCAAGAACCCAAAGGATGATGGGTACCTGGAAATATTTCCTATCAAAGGCATGAACTGTTTGCAAACATTCTTGAATAGTGATGCAAGCTCCAGGTATGACTGGATTAGGCTTGGGTAGCCTCAGGACACCCAGCCCCTCAGGTGCTCTAGGCACCATAGGAAACTGCTAACAATGGCTTCCTCTGCTTCTGCTCTGGGTGACTGCCCTGCTCCTTCCAGCATTCTTTCATTATTTTTCCCCCTGACTTTTAATACCATTTACTGTATAATTATTTGTCTTTATAAAATATTTTCTCAACTTTAAAGTTTGTGTGAAGTACAACTCATGAATTACATCTTAAAGCATCAAGCCACTTAAATCCTTGATAGCAAGTGGTTTACTATTCTTGTTCATCACCTTTTACATATCTTTTATGGTGAGTTACATAACATTTCCTTAAAATTTTCATGACCAATGAATTATTTATTTGTTAATTTATTTACTTAAGAAAAGTGATAGCTACTGTATTTGGAAGGAATCTACATGATACCGATACCACTTAGGAGTAACACTAGTTATTATAATAATACAATAATATAACCCTGACCTCCTTCTAAAGTCCCCACTCTTAATCTTATGATGGTAAACAAAATTGGCAATTGATCTTTACAACAATTGGTCGTGGCAGAGAAAGTCTCTTGAGAATTTTTCACTACGATTTTAGTTGCCACAACTAAGTGAAAGAATGAGTCTCTAACTCTAGTAGGTATGCAATATTTAGACCACTACCTCCAGACTTTCATTTCAGTGCTTTTAAGCTTCCAGGATTCTTGACCAAATATATCAGGCACATCACCTTACAGATTAAGGGGACGTGGTTTCTTACTGCCAATTTAAACCTAATTGAATGATTCATCAGTCTTTGCTCAATGGATTTACAGTCTAATAGGAAGGTAGGCAAATAAACAAATACATTACAATATGACAAGTGGTATTTATTTCTGCAGACTGTCAGGGTGGTGGTAGAAACCTGAAACAAAACAATTGGCTCTGTTGAGTGCGACTGTACCTTAATATTAGAATTTTTTTCTTTCTGTTTCCTTCTAAAACATTGTACTGACTCCTGACAAGTGGGGGTGCCCTGGTTGCCCAGGGGCTGGGTGAGGACTTGAGATAAGATAAGTGTGGTTCTTCTTGCTCCCCACAAAAGTAACCTTAGATTTTCCTTCCTAGAGTTTCACTGCCTGACCTACCTGTTGTTTTCTCATTTTTCTCTGTCTTGGCCCTGTTTGGGCTGCTGGTCTGAGGGAAGCTGATCGAGGAAAATAACCTTTCTTTGTCTTCTGTTGATACTTACCCAGAAGTCAAGTGCCAAGCTAGAGGCTGGAAACTTGGGCTCTGTCATTAGTTAGACAGGAAAATTAAGGCAAGTCATTTATTCTTTTGGGTGTAGTTGCTCACCAGTTAAAAAGGGACTATCTATCCTTCTTCCTCAAAAGGCTAATATGAAGATAAAATACTACTTGGGAAGACATTTTTGCAAAGTAGAGAATCACTAAATCAATATACTATTTAATTATCAATCTTTTCTATAGCTTTTTCGAGTCTCCAGTATCTATGAGCCATTTTTAGTTTCATCAGCTGCCTTAAAGCATTCTCCTTAAATTCTTTCCATTTCAGTCACACTACTGGTAGGCAACCATAATTCGTGTTCTTGCTGAGGGACACCTAAAGTCAGCTTTCACTCCTAACCGGGTATCCAAAGCCAGATTTATATTTCTTTAAAAAAAAGGGAAATGAAAGCCTCAAAGAAAGGTTGTCTGGCAACCAGATAAAAGAAGGAGTTTCTTTCAGGCTTTCCAAAAAGACAGAATAGGAGTCTTGAAATATAAATTACTTTTTAATGATCTCTTGAAAAGGTGTTATTCTCAACCATCTGCCTCTTTTACCCCCTTCCTGAATATGGCCTATACAAGCAATGAAACCATTGTGTATCTTTAAATTGAATAAAAGTGGAGATATTTTACGAGATGGAAGGAACCTTAGAGATTTCTTGGTTTATCCATCTATTTTCTAAAGTGGGGAAGTGGGATTTAGAACAGGTAAAAGATTTTCCCTTGATCTGTAGCTTCTCAGTGCTGAGACCAAACCCAGGGTTCCTCACTCCCAGCCCCGGATTCTCACCACTGGCCAGAGGTGAGATATGAGCCCAAATAACTACACTTGAGGCACAGAATGATGCTCTAAGTATAGAACTGAGTTTCAATGCCCTACCTGGTGGAAAGTGTAGCAGAAGAGTCAAAGATCCTGGGCCAGGGGGACATCACTGTGAAAGGGCATTTGGACCGAAGAACAAAAATGATACTTCAGGTGTTCACTTTGGAGGTGAAACATCTGCTGTGTTGAATTTGAATTGTGCCCATTTCACAGGGGAAGGGCAATTGGTTGATATCCTTTCTCCTAGCTCAGAATTGCTCCAGTTATTCTGAGCTTTCTGCTCTGGTTTAGGTCCTCCCTCATGGTCTGCCCCGGTAGAAAGCCTGGTGGCCTTCCTGGAGTGTCAGGTTATAGATGAGAGTCCCAGGAGGAGGGAGAACATTTTTCTGATCAAATCCTATTACAGTGAACTCCCCATGACTGTCTAGCTCCCTTGGTGTTAACACAAATCAGCCTCACTTGGGTTATGTAGGTCAGTTCCTGGAGCTTAGAAATAGTTGTTTCACATGATTTCCCTGTGATGGAACATCCTCTTTACCCCATATTCTCATAGAAATGAATTTCTGGTAAGTCCAGAAGTAGAGTCTATCTGGAGAACGTGGGCCTGCCTCCACCTTTGCCTCTGCCTCTCTGTTCCAGGCTCCCTGTTCTTTGCAGTGCAAGACTCACCATATGACACTTTACTCTGTTGCTTTCTAGGGTCTCTTCTCCAGTGCAACTGGCAGCCAGGGTTTTTTTCCTTAGAGTCTTGAGGGTTTCACCTCTGCAGTGGATTCTCAGGGGATTACTTACAGTTAGTTACACAGCTTCCAGGTAGGGTGGGGCAGTGATTCCCAGGCTGGGGGAATTGAACCGTTAGGAAGTTCTATGTATGGGGATTCTGGGCACACAGAACCAAGGAGTCCTAAAGCTGGAAGAGGTGTTAGGACTCCGGTGTCACTGGAGATGGGTTTGGGTATGAAACACCTTGGAGTCTGGCTGCAGCACAGGACCAAGGGGGAGGCAAAGATCTGGCAGAGGAAAACATATTTGTCCAAGGAGATTGAGCAATGTGAAACTTGGGAAGAAGGCAGGAGAAAAGAGGGCGGTTCTTTGTGCCCCTGAGTGGTAAAATGACTTGGCCAAGGGCATGAGTCTTTTCTGTGCCACTAATCAGGCAGATCTGTTTTCCAGAGCAGCTGGTTTGAGGAGGTAAAGAGAACTAATCTTCATTAAATGAGTCAGAATGAAGCCAGATGTTTGCAGCTGGAGTTGGGCTGTGCTACTTCTGCCACCTGCTGCTGCCAATTTGTTCCCAGGTCGACCATCTGACCTTTTGCCCACAAAATGAACCAGTGAAACACTCCTTTTGCCAACAAAGCAAGGGAAAGTGTTCTCCTCCTGCTGCTCCACCATGAGAGTAGCATATTTGGTGACTGTTTGTATTTAAAAGTGCCAATTAGTCATGTCATCTGCCCTCTGGATTTTGAACATGTTGAGAACTAGGCATAGGAGTCCACAAGGTCCACCTGCCTTATTCCAGTCCCAGGAGGATGGGGCTTGGATGTCAGGGTGACATGGACTTCATAGGCTTGTCTGAATTGGACATATGGCCCCATCACAGGGTAGGTAAAGGTAGATTTTAAAGACATTGTCCAGTCCTTGGACAGGCTGGATCCAAAAGAGGGCCAGCAAGAGCTAGTCATGTGCTCAGGACACTTTCCTGTATCAGTAGATTGGAGATAATGGAGAAGACTGGGAGAGGGAGCAAGTTCTTACTTTAAGATGTGCTCCAGACATAGGAGGAAAAAAGGAGCTCCTCCACAAGCCACCCTGTCTTTCTCAGTGACATCTACTATTCTCCACACTTTTGACCATGGTTCTCACTTGCCACTCTCCCAGAGGTTGTCTTCTGCTTACATGGCATGTCCCTTCAGCCCACACTGTGCTGAACAGGGTAGGTTTCTCAGCAAATCCATGTTCAGACCTTGGTTTACATCTTGGTGAAATAGGAACAATCCAACTGAGCAAGTGTTTGCCCTAATTGGGTCTTCCCTGAGACAAGGTTTTGGGGACCAGGAGTATATTTGGGAAGTGATGCCAGGAAACACCCATAGAGGAAGGGGGAAGGGAGGCACCCTGCAAAGGGGTGTTCTAAGCACCCACATGGGCGACTGGAGTTTATGCTCCTGGGGAACTCTACAGCCAGCACACAAAAGATATCGAGGGCTCTTCCAGCTGGAGTGAGGGAGCTGGGTATTTATTTACCGCATCTCATCAGCCATCATTTGAGTCTGCTTTTCTAGCACTTCCAGCCTGTGATACACATGATATGCAATTTGTGCTTTTTGGACTAAATTCAATCTATCAGTTAGGTGTGAGCCACTCACCAACTCCCTGTGGTGTGTCTCTGGGTTTTTTGTTGCTTTTGTCACAGAGGTTTTTCAAGCTCCCTTTCAGGTACAATGCCGTGCTGCAGTCTCTGGCGGTCCTACCACGTGCTGTGCTGACAACCCCCTCCCCAACCTCCCCTCCACAAAGAGCAGTCAACCTCTGACATATATGAGAAAACAACAGTCTCCAACAAAGCTCCATAACCAACTCCCTAACTGGATGTCTTAATAGAAACTGTCAAGAGAGAATGGCAGGTTCAGAAGCTCCACATAATGCATGCTGCTGCCGAGTTGCTAACCTCACTTCAGGTATTAACTAGTTGAGAGTGAACTGGCTTCTGACAAGTTTCTTTCTGGGTCTGGGATAAATCCTGCCTGCTTTCTAGTTGACCATTCAAAATGCTGGCATGGATACCTGGACCACCCCTTGGGGCTCATGCCTAAAGTCCACCTCCTGAGGCTACTCTCTGGTTCTTCCTGGGATGAACAGGAAAGTGAATCACTAGAAAGGTCCTGGGAAACCTGCATGCCGAAGGGAGCCATCACCTGAGCTTCCTGGCTTCTCTCCTGCTTCCTGCTCTTAGGCATCTATGCTCTGCTTGGATAACCTGGGAGGGCCCCCTGGTTGGTCTTAAGTATCTCTTCTGATAAATTTCAGGACCCACCACATGGTAACTTCACCTGCTGCCTCATAGGGCTCATTCTCTGGTAGACTTGGTGGCCAGTGGGGTCTTTTCCAGAGACTTGAGGGTCTTGCTTCTGCAGAGGTGAGACCATGGATTATCAGGGGATTGTCTATAAATTCTGCTAAATTTAGAGACAAACTTGTGAGAAAACATTTTCTAAGTTATAGGTCAAGCATCTTCAAGGACAGACATCTCTCTTAGTTCTCCTATTTCTTGATGCAAGTGAAATAGTTTTGGGGGTTCACATTTCAATCAAATGATTCAAGTGAGCAAAAGTAGAACTTTGTTTCTCTTTAACTGAACTTAACAGTTGTTATGAGTTGAATTTTGTCCCCCTCAGAAAGATATGTTGGAGTTCTAACTCCCAGTACCTAAGAATATGACCTTATTTGGAAATGGGGTCTTTAGAGAGGTCATCAAGTTTAAGTGCATTCATTGGGAATGGCTCTAATCCAATATAAGTGTCCTTACACCAAGGAGAAATTTGGACACAGACGTACACACAGGGAAACACCATGTGAAGAAAGAGGCAGAGGTCAAAGTGATGCTTCCATAAGCCATGGAAAGCCAAAGATTGCCAGCAAATTATCAGAAGCTAGGGGAAGGCATGGAGCGGTTTTTTCTCTGGGCCCTCAGAAGAAGCAATCATGTTAAGACCTTGATCTCGGACTTCAAGTCTTAAGAATTTAAAGAATCGTCAGAGAGTAAATTTCTGCTGTTTTAGACGTTCAGTTTGTGGTGCTTTGTTACAGCAGCCCTAGCAAACTAACATAACACTTAAATCTTTTTCAGTGATGGTGGTAAACTTGATCTTGTCAATTCAAGCAAATTTGGGAATCTTCAGCTGATTTTGAATAATGTCTCATTTGAATAAAGACACAGGAAATTCAGATTTTTCTCTCCTTTCCTACCCTTCTCTCTAGGCTGTGGCCTGAGGCAGAGGTGTCTGTCTTCTCTGGATTCTGCTGTTATGTCTCTGTTTGTCTTTGTTGTGTTGACTTTAAATGCTCTGTGTCTATTGCTGACATGTTCGCTCCTCACATTCCTTCTGGTATCAGGTCACTGGATCTAACCAGTTTACTCAGCTTCACCATCCTCATCTTAACTGAAGGCTGCGCCAGTTCTGCCAGCTCATTTTCAGTCTCATGTACACCTGTCTGAGAAACACGAGGGTGAGGTAGGTTCAGGCAGGGTGGAGGCACCTTTCAGACGTTGTCTTAAGTCTATCTCTGGGGCCATGGGCTACCAGTGTAGGGAGGTGGTGGTCCCAGGACATACCTCTGCCATCCCAGATTTAGCCTAACCACTTTGCCTTTCATCTGACTGCCCATGTGTCAGGGGACTTTTTGTGAGGCCAAGGGGTGTGAGCTCTGTAGCATTACTTAGCAACTAGAAACTGGAAACATTCTGGGGCGCTTGAGTGGCTCAGTTGGTTAAGCATCCGACTCTTAATTTTGACCCAGGTCATGATCTGAGGGTTCATGGGACCGAGGCCCATGTCAGGCTCTGTGCTGACAGTGTGGCGCCTACTTGGAATTCTCTCTCTCCCTCTCTTCTACCCCTATACTGCTTATGCATTCTCTCTCTCTCTCTCCCTCTCAAAATAAACATTAAAAAAAAAAAAAAGAAATTGGAAACATTCTGAAAGCCCATCAGTGGGAAGATTGAATAAGTGAAGCAGTATCCAAATTAGGGAATACCATGCAGCTATTAAAAAATGTGAGAGAGGGGCACCTGGGTGGCTCAGTTGGTTGAGCATCCAGCTTTGGCTCAGGTCATGATCTCATAGTCTGTGAGTTCAAGCCCCGCATCAGGCTCTGTGTTGACAGCTCAGAGCCTAGAGCCTGCTTCAGATTCTGTGTCCCCCCCCCCCACCCCTTCCCCACTCACACTCTGTCTCTATCTCTCAAAAATGAATAAACATTTAAAAAAAAAGTGTGAGGGAAAACTCTTTACCCTGACATGGAAAGATCTCCAAGACATTATAATTTAGAACAATACATATGGTGTGACTCCATTTCTGTGGAGGCAAAACTACATATGTGTTTATAGATACAAAGGCACAGAAAATCCTGGATAGATACATTATCTAAGTACTCACAGTGTTACCAACAGGAAATGCATGCATTGGGAGAGGGGGTAGGTATGCAAAGGAGATGTTCACTTTTTCCTCAAAATCATTTCATATAATATAAAATATTAACAGGACTGTATTAATGAATTATGAAATTTTGACAAGTAAAAAGATAAATCAATACCCCCACCCCCAGATAGCACAAATCATACTGAGAACGGCTTGCCCACCCCTTTTCTTGGTGCCTCTACGGTAACCTGGTCACTCTCTTTATTAAATACGGAAAGGATCAGGCATACTTGTTGGCTTTAACTGAATCCTCTCTTTCACTCAGATGTTGTTAGTGTGAAACTTTAATGAATAAATAAAGGACCAGAAAATACAGCTCCTAATTGCCCCCTGGACTGCAGCCTATGCCACCACAGAGGCCTTTGGCAATCCAAAAGGAATAAAGTTGAATCAAGTAACAAGGGGAAATCAATACCTTATTCATGTTAAACCTGCCCTAATGCCCTCTATTACGTGACTCACCACACAGAGAATTGATCCGCTTCTCTTCTGGTGGAACATGGGGGGCTCAAATTTTCATTTATATATTATTAATTTTTAAGAAGAGAATTCCACTTCATGAAGCAATCTCCTCTCTCTATAAAAATTGGTAGATTAATAGCAGACTTTCAGAGCCTCTCATGTTTGACTCAGTTCCAGTCCTGCATGCTAAGTAAACACTCTTGGAGGAATAGTTCTTGAGTCGGGACAAGGATAATAATGGTCATTAATAACCATCACTCATTACATGCTTCTTCTTTCCCTGAGCTCTTCTAACCTACTGTTTATAAATGCTCTTTAATGTGCCAAGTGCACTGGCCCTCCCGGAGGCAGACACACGCTTGGAGGAAGGGTAACGGCTGCTGTCATTATGAGCCCTGGCTTGTGCAGACAGTGTTCTCAGATCACTTCTCCCACCTCTGGGGCAGAGGGTTAATGGTCACTGTGCATGACTGCTTGGGACAGAGAGTGGTGGAATCTAATTACTGGCGCTTGCAGATGGACCCATGAGTGTGTCTTTATGAACAGAATGAGCAAAAGTAATCTCCAAGTCTGCATGCTAACTACCTTCTGGAAGCTATTGTTATTTTTAAGGCCCTAAGGAAATTATTTTTTATTGTGAGTCTAAAATGTCCTCTATTAACTGTCTCTGTTGCCCTTACCTGATTCTTAATGCTCTGAAATCTTCCTGATCCAGCTGCAACTAAATTACCTCCTCATTTTGTCCAAGAGAACCTAGATTATTTCTGTTTGTATAACCACTGTCCCCAGTGTGGATCCCTGTCCTCATTTGTTCCCTGCCCTCCCTCCCCAGCAGCCCTCTCCCCAACTGGTAGATTCCTCATGGGTCCAAGTGCATAATTCTCTCTTTGCAAACAAGTTGGAACAGATTTTCTCTTTTCTGCTTTTTGAAGCTGTGACTGACACCTTAAGACACCGATTCTTGCACCTTTATTTTCTCATCTTTGAGTAGGTGACTGAGTCATTAAAAGTCAGAAAGAACAAGTAGGATTGATAGTGAATGTTAGTTATAATTATGGCTGGAACTTGAAATGGTATTTGCAAGCTATTGCTAATAGGATTTTTCATTCTGATTTGTGTATATGTGTTCCAGTGATATAGATCTATATTTATTTTGCCAGTGGGTAAATTATTTATTCCCTGAAACCCTTGGTGCTCTGCTAACATTCAGGTGAATATTCTGCACATATGCACATCCTCTTGTTGTGAATCTTTCAGGTAGACATTTTTTCTATAAAGACAGGAGCTAAAATGTAAAAGCACACCACCTGACACATGATTAGTGAATTATTCTTCTTAAACCAAATGAATGCCCAAACAAATCAGCTCCCTAAAGTGAAGTGAGAGCTTCTCAAGCTGTGCCTGGGAATATTAATAAATGGAAGAGACGAGATGCCTCTGCCCACAGCTTGTCATTCCCGTGTCCCCCAAACCCTGCAGGCAGCAGACTGCAAATGTTGGAGGTCCTTTAGGAGGTTGAAGCCTGCCATCTAGTGGCTATTCAGTAGAACTACCCAACATTTCATAAAGTTCAAGAATGGGAACTGTTGGAATTTATCAGAGGTATCTCTGGCTTGCACTCATAAGTGCCATCTGAATAGGTACCAAGAACTCTAAAGTTTGAAAATGACCACAAGGGCATCTTTGACATCTTACCTTTGGGAAGAAAGTGAGAAGGTGGATGCTGGAGAGGGAGATCTACTGTGCTGTCAGGTTTCCCCTCCCTTAGAAATTGTAATGCTAAAAAGTGGTACCATCTGGGATGCCAGTGACTGCAGCCACCTCTAGTTCTAGACACATGGGTAATTTCTTAAAGTGCTCTTCTGATGAGCAAGAAAATCTTCAGGCTTGTTAGTTAAGTGTCATTTGCGGGCACACCTGGAAAGATCATAGCAGGTGGTGCAGTAGTGCACCCAATACCAGAGGCTGATCCATCCATTGGGTGCTTAACAAATGAAAAGTAATGATGCCTGCTGGCATTTGGGGGAATTTTCCTTCAACCTGGACAAATGGGGATGAGAAAAATGAGAGCATCTTCAAGCTGCTCTCTGTGGCTTTTGCTTTTTTTAAGGTTAGGAAACATGGAGGGGGAGGGGATGTAGTGCTAGTTGCTTTTTAAAAACTATTGGTTGGGTTTCAGTGATTTTTCTACATCTTGCTCCTTCCTTCTATGGATTGTTGGAGTTGGAAAATAACAGGAAAGATTGTTGCTGTGGTAAATGCAATCTATCTGGAAGTCAGAGCATGGGAAAAAGAGGGGGAAGTTGGGGCTGGTGGTGATCCCACATAAGAAGTAGCAGCTGGGCAACCTATATGTGTTCAGACACAGCCACCTAATTCTTTTCAGTGCCCCCATCTGTGGTTGAAATGAAGGGACGGATCAAATTTGCCAATAGATTGTCTTCCAAGGATGCTAATGTGGTGGGACAACCCTTAAGGATGTTAGTGGAGTAGGGTATACACACTTTATTTAAAGAGGTGTGAGAGTAGATTAAATTGAGGTTCTTTCTTTCTTTCTTTCTTTCTTTCTTTCTTTCTTTCTTTCTTTCTTTCATGCTATCTGATTCAGTCAAGTTGGGAACAGAAAATCACCTTGAAGTAAGTGTTCCTGCTCTACAAAGAATGCTTGAGTAGGTTCCCTTGGTTATGTAAATGTCAGAGGAGTAGGCCTCTGGTCCCAGGAGAAGGGAGTAACAAGACATCCCAAGACATCCCATGCTTCGTGTGGTTTAGAAAAGATTGTTTCACATCTGTGGGAGGGACTAGTGGTGCAGAGAGGCAGTAAGGAGGCCTGGGGGTTGATTGCAATTGGGTGGTCAAGTAAGATGAAAATTAATTAAATGCCCCTTGGATTTAGTTGCTCACTCCCTGTTTTCAGAACATTTGTCTCACCTTGACTTTTGTGCCCAGACACTCCTGTTTCTTTCCTTGCTTCGTTGGCTACGTTTTCTTTCCCTCCTTTGCAAGGTTGTGCCCCTCCACCATCTGTTGGCTTTCCTCAAGGGCTTGGTCCTGCGAAAGCATCATTTTCAAAAAGGTAAAATCCAGGACTCTCACACAAATGTAAGAGAACACATCAAAGATTTTATGTAATCATTAATTAATGAAGAAACCACTAAGGTGTTAAAATCAGGTCAAAGAAGAATTTGAAGAACATATGCATATATATTCAGGAATGCTAAAATGAATCTGCTAATGGATTCAAGATGGTTAATATTCTATAGCACAATAAAACGTAATGCTTGGGGTCATCCTTCTACAGGATAAAAATCAATTGTGTATCTCTATTGGGACAAAATTCGTCACAGTACTATGGACAACAATCATTTGCATTACTATCAGTTTTCTTCAAATTAACTTCTACCCTTAAGAGGGTTTTAAAATAGCCTGCCAATAGAAAGGCAATCAAAGGTGTACAGCTCCACAAAATAAGATAATCCGTGGAGGGTCCACTAGACAATGCGTAGAGCCCAGTCTTCTCTGTTGTCCATTTCCAAGGTTTTGATAATTTCCCCTAACAGTCTTGAGCCTTCTAACCATTCTGTCCTCTCTCTGGGCCATCACAACTAAGCTTTAATTACTTCCAAAAAACTTTCAAGTTTATACCTTTGGTTTAATTCCCTCAGCTCCAAACTTAAAAATTCCTCTTAGACATTTTTGAAAGATAACTTGCTCAAGGTCACTTAGCTTGTTAGTAGAAGAGCTGAGATTTGAATTTGGGGCCATCCAATTTCAGAACTGGAGCTAAAAGCCCACAATATTAACAGGAGGTGGTTTTGGAGATGCCCACATATAGGGGGTGGAACCTGTATGGTAGACCCCTTCATTTCTTGTCATATGGTGGGTGGCCTCTTTTGCAGAGGAGGCTAGAGACAGGGACCCCACTGTTTCTGTCTGAGCTGCAGAGAAGGGCCTGTGCTCTGGGCTGTCGATGGTGAGTGTTGTTGTTCCCTGATGATGAGGCAGGAGGAGGTGATATTTCTTTTCTTCTGATGGGCTTTCAGATCCTGGGCAGTGCTGATATCTTTCCTGTGCGCTAACTACCTCCTCCTTTGTCATTATGGGGAAAGAGGCTTTCAGTCTGGGACTTGGGTAGCAGTGGAGCGAGGGGTTGGGTTTTACCATGTAACCACGTGGCCCTCCAGGAAGAATGAAGCCCCAAGTCTCAGGGGGCCCTGACCGGTCTCACAAGGTGAATAGCAGATTTTGATCTATGCAGGTGCTTATTACATTATGGAAAACAAATTTTAGTGAAAAGAGAATACAAACTAGGGGGTTGAGGGACAAAACTGGGAGGAGCACTTTTTTTCTCCTATTTGCTCAATTTCCAACCAGGTCACAGAAATGGGCTCGGTCACAGTCCCATGGAGGGACCTGTGTGGCCTGGAGCAACCCACAAGCCCCCAGGACAGGCCTTCCAGAAGGTGGGGGAGGGGGGAAGGGGCCAGTTAATTCTCCTCCAGATCTCCTGGCCTCTCCAGCTGTGTGCCCTTACCCCCTGCACTGGGGTGACACCCAGCTGGGGCTGGCTTTCAGGCCACAAGTTCACTCTCAGCTTGCTCTTCAGAGAATGTTCCTAGTCATCTGAGATTGAAGCCTTTACTGCAGCCAGAGAATCCTACACACACTTCCTTTGAATTCCTGCCACTCTAAAAAGCAAAAAACATCTGCCCACAGCACGTCAGTTTGGAAATCTCTTTTCCCTTTCTTTTCAATCAGAGCTGTCTGAAACCACTTTCTAGATTAGATGAAATTGCCATTTGGTACAGTACTTCAAACATGAATGCCTTAGAAACCACATTTAATTCTCTTGAATTAAAAAAAGAAAGAGAATATTCTTTTTCTAGGGTCTTTCTCTAGGAATGAGGGGATTTCCTCCCCTGTTAACTATTTCCTTCCCTTTTCAAGGTCACCTTCTTTTGGTTGTATTTGCTGAAAAGGAGGCTTTTAAAAAATGTTACACTGAGGCATAATTCACATAGCATATAATTCATGCTTTTAAAGTTGTACAATTCAGTGGTTTTCAGTATATTCACAAAGTTGTGCAACCATCACTATAATTCCAAAACATCTTAATTCTTCTAAAAAAGAAACCTCATATTCATTAGCAGTCATTCCTCATCACCCATTCCCATCAGCCCCTGGGAACCACCATTCCACTTTTTGTCTCTATGGGTTTGCCTACTCTGGACATTTCACATAGATGAAATCACACAATATGTGGCCTTTTGTGCCTGGCTTCTTTAACTCAGCATAATGTTTTAAGGTTCATCCATATTGTAGCATGTATCAGTACTTTATTCCTTCTTATTGATGGACAATATTCCATTCTTTGGATATATCACATTTTGTTTATCCATTAGCTGAAGGATATTTGGGCTATTTCTACTTTTTGGATAAAATCAATAGTGCTGCTATGAGCATTCATGGACAAGTTTTGTCATGGACATATGATTTCAACTCTCTTGGACATATATCTAGGAATAGAATTGCAAGATCATTCCGTACCTTTGTGTTCAACATTTTAAGGAACTGTCACACTGTTTTCCAAAGTGGCAGCACCATTTTAAATTCCCACTAGCCATATATGAAGGTTCCAATTTCTCTGCATCTGCCCTAGCACTCACTACTGTTTATCTTTTTAATTATTACTATACTAGTAGGTGTGAATTATATCGTCATTTCTATTTTTATTTCCCTAATGACCAATGTTATCGGGCATCTTTTCATGGGTTGGTTAGTCATTTGTGTATTCCTTTTTGAAGAAATGTCAAAATTCTTTGACCATTCTTCAACTGCATTGGCTTTGTATTGCTGAGTTATAAGCATTTTGAAAAATTTATTCTTTATATAACTCCCTTGTCAGATACATGGTTTGCAAAATTTTTCTCCCATTCTGTTGGTTTGTTTTTCACTTTCTTGATGCTGAGCTTTGAAACACAAAAATTTTTAATTTTAATGAAATTTGATTTATCTATTTTTCCTTTTGTTGCTTGCTGTTTTGGTGTCATGTCTAAGAAGCCATTGCCTTATCCCAAATCATGAATATGTATACCTATGTTTTCTTTAATATGGTTTTGGGTATTACATTTGGGTTTTTGGTCCATTTTGAGTGAATTTTTGTGTATGGTGTCAGATAGGATCCAAATTCATTCTTTTGCATGTCTTACTTAGTACCATTTGCTTAATGATTATTCTTCCCCATTGAATCCTCTCCCCTATCGAAAATCAATTGGCCATAAGCATATGAGTTTATTTCTGGTCTCTCAATTCTATTGTTCTCTATATCTATCCTTATGTCAGCAGGCATACTGTCTTGATTATTGTAGCTTTGTAGTGAGTTTTGAAATTAGGAAGTACAAGTCTCATCCAATTTTGTTACTTGTCAAAATTGCTTTGGCTATTGTGAGTCTCTGGCATTTCTAAATGAATTTAGGATCAGCTTGTCAATTTCTGTGAACAAGGCAGAGGACTTTTTTTAAAGAAAGGGATTACATTGAATCTAGATCAATTAGGGGCAAATTGTCATGTTAACTAAATATTATGTTAAAAATATGTTTATTTTTGAGAGACAGAGAGAGAACAAGTGGGGGAGGGACAGAGAGGGAGACATAGAATCCAAGTAGGCTCCAGGCTCTGCGCTGTCAGCACAGAACCCAACTCAACGCAGGTCTTGAACACACGAACCATAAGATCATGAGCTGAGGCGAATGCTTAACTGACTGAGCCACCCAGGCACCCCATCATCTTATCAGTTTTAAGTCTCCTCATCTAAGCACTTAGAAAGTCTTTCCATTTAGGTCTTTAATTTTTTCCATGATGATATGTTGGTTTTCATGTATAGGCCTTGTACTTTCTTTGTTAAATTTATTCTTAAGTATTTTATTTGTTTTGATGTTACCGAAAATGAAATCATTTCCTTAATTTCATCTTTGGATTGTTCATTGCTAGTGTATAGAAATACAACTGATTTTTATGTATTGATCTTATATCTTGCAAACTTGTAGAGCTTTTTTATTAGTTTTGATAGTTTTATTGTGGTTTCCTTAGGATTTTCTATGTACAAGATCATAGCATCTAGGAATAGGGATAGATTTACTTCTTCCTTTCCAGTTATGATCTTGCCTTTTATTAGGAGGCTGTTTTTTTTTTAAATTTTTTTAACATTTATTTATTTTTGAGAGAGACAGACACAGAGTGTGAGTGGGTGAGGGTCAGAGAGAGAGGGAGACACAGAAACAGAAGCAGGCTCCAGGCTCTGAGGTGTCAGCACAGAGCCTGATGCGGGGCTCAAACCCACAAACTGTGAGATTATGACCTGAGCTGGCTGAAGTCAGCTGCTTAACCAACTGAGCCACCCAGGCACCCCAGAAGGCTGTTTTTATGACTAATCTTGCTCCTATGATGGCCCCTCCCCCACTTCACTGCTCATGTCTCCTCCAGAGCTGCTGCCCCTCCCGGGATCACATGGCATAGCAACCAACTTTAGATTTGGTATCAAGCATCACAGTCCTAAAGGCCATTGATCATCTTCATACACAGGATTTCTCCTGGCCAATTTTCTCTTCCTATGGCCCCACTGCATGGACATTTTTGGGGGCCTCCTTCTCTCTTTAGGTGTTTTTTATACTTACTTTTTATACTTTTACCATTTTCAAACATCCCAAGCTTCTTATCTTCTCTTTTTGAGGTGCCCTTAAAACTTTCTTCACTTTAGGGGTTCCTGGGTGACTCAGTCAGTTAAGCATCCGACTCTTGATATCCACTCAGGTCATGATCTCTCAGTCCATGAGATCAAGCCCCACAATGGGCTCTGTACTATTAGTTATTAGCACAGGGACCACTTAGGATTCTCTGTCTCTGTCTCTGTCTCTCTGTACTTGTCTCTGTCTTTCTCTCCCTCTCCCTCTCTCTGCCACTCCACAGCTTGGGTTCTCTCTGTTTTTCAAAATAAATAAATAAGCTTAAAAATATTTTTCTTCACTTTATTATGTGGAGCAGTTCAACTATCTGTGTTGTCACAAACTCTTCTCCATCTGTGCTCAGGGGCATTTTACAGTAACTGCAAAAATTAAAAAATAAACCCAAACCAAGTTCCGAATAAAAGTACCCTATTAAGATACAGCAATATATTTTTCCTAAAGTAAATAGTCTCCCCTGAAGAGGAATTTGCCTTTCTCCCCTGGAAGTCAGAAATAGCTGCCTTCAGTTTTGCTGTAAGATGATAGTCCCTCCTCTCCTACTACAGGGGAGTTAAAGTCACCTTTTTTCTTTTTTGAAAGGCTCTAGTCTGATAAGAGAATCATTATCTGAGAAATGGGGCGTCCCCAAATGGCTGGGAGTCTGAAGGTACCAGCACCCTCCTGTCTCCCCACAAGTGAAGGAGGTTGATTCCGGGGAGTGAGTACATATCTGCACAGCATAACTCATAACTGTGTCTTCTCTCAAGGCACAGAAAAGAAAGACAAAAACAGGTATTGACAAAATGGTAAGAGTTTGAATTCTTGGAGGCAAATTAGCTTTGCTAATTTTTAAATAATGTTTATTTGTTTTGAGAGAGAGAGAGAAAGTGCTCATGTGCAAGTGGGGGAGGGGCAGAAAGAAAGGGAGAGAGAGAATCCCAAGAAGGCTCCAGGCTTTCAGAACAGAGCCCAATATGGGGCTCAATTCCACTAGCCATGAGATCATGACCTGAGCCCAAATCAAGAGTCCAATGCTCAACCGACTCAGCCACCCAGGAGCCCTCTAGCACTGCTACTTAATAAATGTGTGATCTTGGTCAAATTACTAAACCCTTGCTATAATCCTAACTTATGTTTATTCCTTTATTCATGCCTGAGTTTTTTTTTCTTAATCTTTAAAATGAGAATAATAATAACATCTTCCTCATAGGATTGTTGTGAGGATTAAATGAGTTAATATATGTAAAGCCCTTAACACAATTCTTGTCATATAACTAAGAAAGTGTTAAAATAAACAACGATTGCAACAACAATAATACCCTGAAGTGTATGAGGGCTTTCCTTTCAGACTGTGAGTTTCTAGGAAGGTCAAGGCTGTGTTTTATTTATGGAATCAGTGCCTTATTATCAGTATCAGTGCCTGGTGGATAGCAAGGACCTTCATCAAATGTCTATTACTTGCAGGAATGAATGATCTTTTTAGATCCACTTAGAGTATGATTCCTTATCAGGCTATAGATCAAGAGGAAAAATTGTCAAGCATCTTTGAACATCCCTGGGGGAACTGTTTTCAAAGTCACTGGGGGAGGGGAGTAAGTGGATGAAATGTCACAGAGAGTTAAATTTCGGAAGTTGAAGAAGATGGTATAATTTAGAAAGAATAATCCAGAAAAAAGAAAAGTGAAACATCAAGCGAGGTAAGAACAAAGATCATCATTTGTAAGGAAGGAGATTCCGTAACAGTCAATGAAAAAACCCCAGTAGAACAGGGATTGGCAATATTTCTGTAAAGTTTCAGATAGTAAATATTTTAGGCTTTGTGGGTCATGCAATCTCTGTTGCAACTCCTCAACTCTGATGTAGAGTGAAATGGACTGAAACAGTATGTAAACAAGTGGGCATGGCAATGTTTCAATAAAACTTTATTGAGGTGGGCTGGATTGGCCTGTGACTGAAGTTTGACGACCTCTGCACCAGAACAATGTCTGAAATGAATAAAGGGATGTCAGTGGGACTCTGACATCTGGAGAAGCACTTGCACAGAATCCTTTTTGGGAGAAGGCAATGGCTTCCACAATATCTTGAAGAATCCTGCTATATGCAGCTCCAGGGAGCATTTAATGCAACTACTTAAGTCTCAAATGTGGCAAATACAGAGAAGAGTGGACAAAAAGACATGCAACAATAGAACTTATTTTTCTTGTAACTTTTTCGTTAAGAAAGATTGACACTTGAATTGAGTTGAAGCTCAATTATTTATATTAAAAGTTAGGACAGATAATCCAAAATAGAGACTCCTTAAATTATTTCTATTTATCTTCAGAATGGATTTTTGTATCTGTTTAAAGAAGAGGCTTATGATGTGGGAATTGACAAAATTTCAAGCACAATAATGTAACTACACCCTGAAACATAGTCTCTAGACTATCACTTAACCCTCCTGGCCTCCTTCTCTGTGCTGCAGAGATGCTTAAAACTCTCCTCAGGTAAGATGAAACTTACCCAAGATGAAAATTCTTCCTTTGTGGCCTAGAAATGCAATGTGTCCTGAATCACGTGCCCACTCAAGAACACATGGCCTATAAACCGAACTGAAAAACACCTTCTTGTTCCTGAACAAGGTTTTCTTTCTCTTTGACTCATATTTTCCTTTGGGAAATAATGGAGAAAAAGGGAAGAGACTATTTTACTGAGGCAAGCTCTTCCTCACCACACCATTCCATGGAATGAATGGCCCTATGGCACTTTGAAGGAAGTAGCTGAGGATGTTTGGTTTTAGCTGTTATAGTCAGTTCTGGTATGTTAATTTCCTAACCTTTGGAGCCTTCAATATGGCAGCAGAGTTTGCTGAGTCAAAGAAGAAATATACCTTCAGCCTGTTGTATAATTATCTCAGGAATTATAAAGACAGTAAATGAATGATTGCCTTTTTTATTAATACATTAAAGCAGAGATGCATAATTGGCACTTTAATGATCTAGTGGCAGCAAATTAGATAATAATGTGATTACAAAATGACAATTACTTTTGGCACTTAATTGGTATCACCTTTCAGTAGCCCTTTTCAATATATTGTTGGGGACCCTCATTACCAATGAGAAACGGGATCATTCTAAGGCTGAATGGGAGCTATGGGGAAGAGTTAAGTTAATTACTTAACAAAACAACTGGCTGATCTTTATATTCTTGATCAATGAGTCTTTGGGGTTTAATCACGGCAGTAACATACTGTACCTTTTCCCCTGAATGATGCCCAAACGATGTATAAACTTTTTGTAATGTAATTACTACCCATAAATCACTTCATTTCTGAAATATGGTGGTTTCTGAGGGGTTGAGATTGCTTTTTCACAGTCTCATTAGTTTAAGAAGGAAAGAGAAGAAAAACCTTATCTCTACCAGAAAGGCAGGTATGGATGGAAAGTGACTTCATTACACGTTACATGATAACTGGCTGAGCAAGAAACAATGTTGCCATGCACACACCAAATATTTATAAAACACTTCTACATACACAATTAAATTTAATCCTCATAGCTCTGTGTTATGGTAGCAGTAGGTTCCTATGAATTGTTCTAGAAAATGTCTCAAAACATAAATCTTGTGGTTCATATCAACCAGGTGAAATTTCTGAAGACTTTATATATTTGATGGGGCATTTGACTCATTTTTTAATAGAATAAGAAATGTTAATATGCAATATACCAAAAAATATTCTTATAATATTTTGATTAAATAGCTGTAATTATTGACAGGTAAACTTATGTTAAAATTGGTAATTGCAACATTACCTTATCTGTTGCTAACTTGAAGCTATATATTTTGTCTATATTGGATTTCACTATATGCCTCCTGTTCTCTCCTGAAACTGAATAATGAGATTAAGCATCTCTCCGTAATGAGAGCAGACATTGTATTGACTGATTTCTAACTGCTCAGCTCTATCTTTGATTTTTTTTTGTATACAACCTAGAGTCTCTAAACAGTCCTTTCTGAATTTTAATATCTAGCACCAGAAACTGTAATATAAGGCAACTGAGAACACTGGCAGAGTGAGCTGAAATTGAGACTACCCTGCAGGATCCTCAAATCTTTATTTGAAAAGGCCATTTTGCAGGACCAGAGAGATGGTTAAGAAACAACTACTAGGTACCAACCTGGGGACACCTATGTCTGGAATTTCATTTCCAAATAGCCAGAGTCAATGCATAAAATCAGTTCTTTGTGTTTTCAAGTTCTTGGTTGCAGGGTGAATATTTATGACTCCAGAGACATATGCAGCACTCATTCATTTATTCATTTGCACATTCTACAATTATTTATTAAATACCTATGATGTTCCAGGCACTGTGTTAGCTACTGGGTATACAGAAGTGAACAGAGCGGCTATGGTTTTTGCCTTCATGAAGAATATAGCAGAAGGAAGAAGAGAGTCTCATATCATTCTGCTTATAAGCAAACTTGAATCTGGATGGAGTTTGTTGGTTTCTTTCTGTCTTCTTTGCTTTCTTTCTAAGTCTTCCCTTCCCCTTCCATTTCCTCCCATCTCCTCCCTCTCCTCTCTTCCTTACTGTCTCTCTCCCATGGGATTTCAAACATTATTCTCAGTGTAATACAAATTTGGTGTCAGTCAGTTTATTAGATAATGTTAATTTGGGGACGTGAGATACAAAGTCCTGGAGACCAACTATGTTTCTATCTAGCTTACATTCCTTTTTTGATGGGTTTTAGGTTTCCTTGCAATATTAAACATCCCTGGGAGGAATGTTAGTATTTAAGAACATTTTTTTTTGCTAGTTCCCCTTCTCCTTTTATCTATTTTTAACAAAGGAGGAATAGAAAAATAAGGCCAATGTCTATTCCACTAAATACCATTTTTTGAACTCCTACTGTGTGCCAAGTACTTTCTGTAGATAATCTCTAATTTCTCACAGGAAACTTTTGAGGGGGCATTGTTATCCTCTTTCTATAGATGGATAAATAGAAGCTTTGTAATGTTTGGTAACTTGGATAGGGACACACAACTTGTATATGAAGGAGCTGGAGTTTGAACTTACCACCAACAAAGCCCTTGTTGCTCTTACCAGTAGCCCTTAAGTGATCTTGGGTCCACAGCTTGATAATTACTTAGACTATTTTTATTTAAGTAAGGATTTAGACAGTGGGTGCTTCTCCTTCTCCCCTATCTGAGTTAACGAACTTTTGGTATCATATTATAAGCTGGTGACTTTGATTTTGGTTTAATCCTAGAAAGAACTGGTTCTTTTTTTTTTTTTTTAACTTTATAGTTTATTGTCAGGTTGGTTTAGAACTGGTTCTAACCATGGTATAAAGTCTGGCCATATCTTTCAACCTATGAATAAAAATGAAATTTTATTTCTTCTCTTTCTGGGATATTAAGGGAGTTGATCCCATCATTAAGGTTTATTAGGAAGGTAGGGCCTCTACAGATTCTTTTTTCACATAGCATAGCAACCACCTTTTGCAGGTAGAACAAATGAGATACAAAGGCATAACCAAATTAATCTTGCATCACTCTGGAGTTAGAGATAAGTTGCAAGACTAATAAAGATTGCTTTGCTGGAGTTACCACATTAAGATGATAATTTCTTTAAAATATTTTTAATGTTTATTTATTATTGGGACAGAGAGACACAGAGCATGAGTAGGGGAGGGGTAGAGAGAGAGGGAGACACAGAATCCAAAGCAGGCTCCAGGCTCTGAGCTGTTAGCACAGAGCCCGATGTGGGGCTCAAACACACGAACCGTGAGATCATGACCTGAGCCAAAGTCGGACGCTCAACCGACTGAGCCACCCAGGCGCCCCAAGATGATAATATTTTTAACGAAAAGATTGTGTTGCTTGTGCTGCTGCCTTTTGAAATTTTACCATCATTTGGCATTTCTAGAAGGTGGTCATAGGGCATTTGTAAATAAATATTACTGGCTGGGCAATTTATTTCTATTTTAGGAACATTATTTGCTTACCACAAAAATGAAGGTTTTTAACTTGACTTTGAAGTCTGCTCAGCCAGAAAACTGTATTTATTTGTAGCTGAATAAAAATGTTTAACTCTTAATATGTTGCCTTTGGTTGCTTTTATGCCTGTTTGCAATAACTTCCCATAAGGTCCATGTGTAGCAAACCTTAGTGACAGGAGATAAGGTTTTTTAGGAGGTGGAATTAATTGTATGGGTCTAAGTGAGACACAGTGCTCATTTGCTTCAAGGTTTGTCTAAAAGCTCAAGGTTATATGCCTGAAACTGCTTATAGCCACAACTACTAACAATGGTGGCTCAAAATGTGCATGCTGGAAGGAATCTACTAAAACAGCTGCACACACTTAATATATTTGGAATATATGAAGTATTCATTCATTTGTTATCTCAACAATGATTTTCTGAATGTTTATTATGGACTAGACATTAGGACAGGTAGAGGTGAAAGAGAAGAGAACAAAACAGTCATGATTCTTGCCTTTATGGAGTATACAGTGTAGTGAAAAAGACAGGAGTTTAAAAAGTAAAAGCATAAGATAATATAGGTTTGCAAATTCTGATAGGAATTCTGAAGGAAAAGTATAGAGTTCTGAGAAAGGGAAGGATAGGGCACTTAGTGTGCAGAGATATCATTTAAGTTTAATCCTGTAGATTGAGTAAGAGTTGGCCATTGAGAAGTGGGGAGAAGAACATCGCACATACAGGAAGCAGTGCTGGGGAGAGGGCTAGCTTGGCAAATTCAAAGAACTGAAAGAGGCCACTATGATGTAGTGGGCAAAGGGCAAATAGCATTAGAATTTGGGATTTTTTTTCCCCAAGGACACTGGGGAATTGTTAAACAGGCAGTGATATTATCTGATTAATATTTTAAGATTATCACTTTGTCTGCTAAGTGGTTTTGGATAAGCTTTGGAGGGGTAAGAATAGAAATTGGGAGTTCCATTACAAGTCTATGGTAATAATGCAGGTGAGAGATGGCAGTCACCCAGAGTAGTAATGAAAGAGATGGAAGACAGTGGATGAACTGAAAATATTTGGAAGTAGAATCAAAAGATTGCAAATGGATTGTGAGGCTGGTTAGAGACAGACTGAATTCTAAATAATAACTTTCAGGTATTCAGCTTTAGCAAATGGATGGATAAAGGTGTCATTTTACTGAGATGGGGAAGACTGGAAGAAGAGCAGATTTGGAGCAGATAATAAAGAACTTCAGTTTTATTTTAGGTGTTTTGTAGACACCCTTTATCAGACGAAGAATGTTACTTTCTATTTCCAGTTTGCTACAAGTTTTTTTTTTTTTTTTAATGTATGTTGAATTTTATGAATTGCTTTTTTGGCATCTACTGAGATGATCATAGAATTGATCTTTATTTTATTAATGAAGCAGATTGCATTGAATGGTTTTTTACTGTTTAGCGAACTGCATTTTTGAAATAACTTTCATTTGTTTGTGCTGTATAATTTTTTTTCACACTGCTAGGTTGTATTTGCTAGAATTTATTTAGAATTTAAAAAGATCAATGTCATAAGAGAGATGGGACTCTAATGTTCCTTTCTTGTAATGTCCTTGTAATTCCAGTTTTTGTATCAGGATTATGCTGGTCTTAAACAATGAGTTAAAGAGATCTTTCCTTTTGTCTCCTATGGATGAATATATGGAAAAATTGGCATTAGTTTTTCTTGAAATATTTTGTAGAATTCACAATGAAGCCATCTAGGCCTATAGTTTTCCTTGTTGGAAAGTTTTAAAGTAGTGAATTAATTTAAAAATTAATTTTAGTTTTGCTAAGTTGTATGCACATTTTATAGATTATGTCTAATTCATTTAAATTTTCAAATTTATTGGCAAGTAGTTTTTTAAAAAATAATATTTTTAATTACCTATTCAATATTTGTGGAATGTATAGTGATATCACTTTCCCTTTTTCATTCCTGACATTGATTATTTGTGCCTTTTTTGGGGGAGTGTATCACTGTATTAATCTTTTAAACAAAATTACTGCCTTCTTTGATTATCCCTTTATCATATATGTTTTCTTTTTCATTAATGTAAGTTCCTATCTTTATTATTTCCTTCTTTCTTGTTTCTTTTGGCTGAATTTTCTGTTCTTTTTCTAACTTTTTTTTTTTTATTCAACTTTATAGTTTATTGTCAGGTTGGTTTCCATATAACACCCAGTGCTCTTCCCCACAAGTGACCTCCACCAAGACCATCATCCCCCATTACCTTTCCTCCTTCCCCTTCCCCCCTCAGTTTGTTTTCAGTATTCAAGAGT
>CM053560.1:33148422-33176987 GCA_028646485.1 Cryptoprocta ferox
TGAATACGGCAGTTTTGGTAAATGTGCTGTGTGTTCTTGGAAAGAATATATAGTCTGTAGTCATTAGGTGTATTGTTCTACATAGATGCCCATCAGGAAACGTTTGTTAGATTAGTGTTGTTTAGATCATCTGTATCCTTACTGATTTTTAAAGTGTTTATTTATTTATTTTGAGAGAGAGAGAGAGAGACAGAGAGAGTGCACATATGTGTGCAAGCAGGAGAGGGACAGAGAGAGAGGGAGAAAGAGAGAATCCCAGGCAGGTTCCACATTCAACATGGAGCACCATGAGTGGCCTGGATCTCATGACAATGAGATCATGACCTGAGCCAAAACCAAGAGTCGGACTCTTAACCTTAATTGACTGAGCCACCCAGGCGCCCCTTACTGATTTTTAGTTATGAGACAGGTGTGTTAAAATATTCCACAATAATAGTGGATTTGAACATTTCTCTTTCTGTATTTTTTGCTATATAGTTTTGAAGCTATGTTGTAAGGAATAAGCAAATGTGGGATTGTTGTATCTTTCTGGTATATTGACGTTTTTATTATGCAATGGTCTTCATTAACTCTGATAATGTTTTTTGTTCCAAAGTCTTATTTATTTGATAGCAGTATAACTACCATAGGTTTCTTTTTGTTAGTGGTTTCATGGTGTATCTTTTTTTTTACCATCTTGCTTTTAGCCATTATGTATTATATTAAAATGTGTTTCTTTAAGCAGTATATAGTTTTTAAAAATACATCCTTTAATTTTTAATCAAAATATTTAGTTCATTTACATAGGAAGTAATTACTGATGTATCTGGGCCTATATCTACCATTTTACTATTTACTTTTTATTTGGTTATCTCTCCTTTTTTTTTTTTTTGGATTACCTTCTATTATCTCAAACATTGTTTTATTCTTTTTTATATTGGTTATCTTAGAGATTATATTATACATCCTTGATTTTTCAAAATCTAATATAAATTAGTACTTTGTCCTCATACCAAATAATGTGAAAATCTGAAGACTACTGCTCATCAGTGTGTGGTTTTTTGATCAGCAGTGGTATGTAATCTATGATGCTTAACTTTATGTGTCAACTTGGCTAGGCCACAGCATTTGGTCAAATACCAGTCTAGAAGTCACTGTAAAGATATTTTTTAGATGAGATCAACAGTAGACATTTATAAAGCCATTTTTTAAAAAAATCAGTAGACTGGATAAAGCAGATTATCTTCCACAATGTGGGTGGTACTCACCCAATCAGTCGAAGGCCTTAAAAAAAAAAAAAAGACTGGAGTCCTCTGAGGAAGAGGGAAGTCTGCCTCCAGATTGCCTTTGGACTCAAACTGCAACATTAACTGTTCCCTGGATCTCTAACCAGCCAGCTCGCTGTGCAGATTTCGGACTTGCCAGCCTCCACAATCACATGAGCCAATTTCTTAAAATAAATTTCTCTCTCTCCCTCTCAAGCTATCTCTCACATGTACATATACACACACCCTATTTTCTGTTTTTCTGGTGAACCCTGGAACCCTGATAAACACAGGGTCCCAAATCAAACCCTGGGGAGTTTGAAAGTGTTCTTTTCTTGGTAGGCCCCAAACTCTCTTTTTTGTCTCCTTGCCTTAAAAGTTTGTTGGGGCACCTGGGTGGCTCAGTCGATTAAGCGTCCAACTTTGGCTCAGATCATGATCTCATGGTTTGTGAACTCGAACCCTACCTCAGGCTCTGTGCTGACAGCTTGGAGCCTGGAGACTGCTTTGGATTCTGTGTATCTGTCTCTGTCTCTCTCTGCCCCTCCTCTGCCTGTGCTCTATCTCTCTCTCTCTCTCTCTCAAAAATAAATAAATTAAAAAAAAATAAAAAGAAGTTTGTTGAAAGCTTTATTTAGTTTCTCTGCCCCTCTGCCACCTCTACATGATTTGGAATATCTCTCTAGAGGAAAAAGTGGTCCCAAAACCTTGGCTCATTTCTCTGGCTTTCCACCTTTTCTTGGGTCTTGGCCTGATAATTTTCATTGCCAGTTCATTCTCTGGTGCCCTCAAACATATGTGGAACTATTTCCCCAGATTTTCTAGTTGTTCTCAGTGGGAGAGTTGGTCTGATTTATCTGGCCTGCTATTGCCAGGAGAATCACGTCTGTCTGTCTTTGGTGACTGTCTGTCTTTTTTGATCAAAATCTGTATAGGAAGTGTAGGACCTTTTTTTAAAAAAATATATAATTTATTGTCAAATTGGCTAACATACAGTGTATAAAGTTTAAAGTATAAAGTATAAAGCTCTTGGCTTTGGGGGTAGATTTCCATGGTTCATTGCTTACATACAACACCCTGTGCTCATCCCAACAAGTGCCCTCCTCAATGCCCATCACCCATTTTCTCCTATCCCCCACCCCCCCATCAACCCTCAGATTGTTCTCTGTATTTAAGAATCTTTTATGGTTTGCCTCTCTCCCTCTCTGTTTGTAGCTATTTTTTGCCCTATCCCTTCCCCTATGGTCTTCTGTTAAGTTTTTTAAGATCCACATATGAGTGAAAACATATAATACCTGTCTTTCTCTGACTGACTTATTTCACTCAGCACAATATCTTCCAGTTGCATCCACGTTGCAGTAAATGGCATGATTTCATTCTTTCTCATTGCCAAGTAGTATTCCACTGTATATATAAACCACATCTTCTTTATCCATTCATCAGTTGGGCATTTAAGCTCTTTTCACAATTTGGCTATTGTTGAAAGCACTGCTATAAACTAGACCACTTTCTTACATCATACACAAAAATAAACTCCAAATGGATGAAAGACCTAAATGTGAGACAGGAAACCATCAAAACCCTAGAGGAGTGTTGTAGACTCTGGGTCTAGAGTTCTTTCTTATCTAGCAAGAAAGCAGGATTAAAATTGAGAGATGGCTAATGTCTGGGAGAAGACAAGAGCCCCAAATAAGGGTTCTTGCTCCATATTTATTTAGATCAGAAGGCTTACAAGTATGATGGACATGCACAAAGAGACAATGAATCTGTGAACATTAACTCATGGGCATGAGGGAAAGGGGGTTTTTGAAGATATATGGTGTTAGAGGTTTGGGTCAGTATAAAACAAAATCCTGGCACTGGGCCGATGGTTGTTAATGGCAGACGTGTGTCTGTTTATCTTAGCCAGCCTAGGGGATAAGACAGATAAAGCATGCTACCTCAGGGTCAACAAGGCACCTTTCTTTTGCTAATTAGCTCCACTCTGGGCAACTTCACCCCACGGTGGTCTATAGCCCTATTTACCTGTTTACCTAATTTGGTCCTTTTTTTCTGTGAAAGCAGCTTTCTGCTATAGTACTAAATGGGGATGGGGGGGGCGTATCCACCCTGAATTCCTCATCTTGTTTACCTTTGTTCTATATTGGGAGCTTTGCTCCATCTTCTCTATACTGGGGCCTTTGCTCCACCTTTTCTATACTTATTTACCTAATCTTATTTACCCAAACTTAGGTGTGGGCATCCTATGGCTTTCTAATTCTTTATACTTTGTTAACCCATCAGTGCAAGCCCAGGGAATTCCTAAGCTTATTCCCCACAGAGGAGAAAGCAGGCAACAACCTCTTTGACCTCAGCCATAGCAATTTCTTGCTCAACACATCTCCAAAGGCAAGGAAATTAAAAGGGAAAAAGAACCATTGGGACCTCATCAAGATAAAAAGCTTCTGCACTGCAAAGGAGACAATCAACAAAACAAAAAGGCAACCTACGGAATGGGAAAAGATAGTTGCAAATGACATATCAGATGAAGGGTTAGTATCCAAAATCTGTAAAGAACTTACAAAACTCAACACCTGAAAAATGAATAATCCAGTGAAGAGATGGGCAGAAGACATGAATAGACACTTTTCCAAAGAAGACATCCAGGTGGCTAACAGACACATGAAAAGATGCTCAATGTCATGCGTCATCAGGGAACTACAAATCAAAACTACACTGAGATACCACCTCACACCAGTCAAAGTGGCTAAAATTAACTCAGGAAACAACAGATGCTGGTGAGGATATGGAGAAATGGGAACTCTCTTGCACTGTTGGTGGAGCCGCTCTGGAAAACAGTGTGGAGGTTCCTCAAAAAATTAAAAATAGAACTACCCTATAACCCACCAATAACACTGGTAGGAATTTATTCAAGGGATACAGGAGTGCTGATTCATATGGGCACATGTCAGACTTTTATTGAATCAAGGCTTCAGTTCTGCTTTTCTTAAAGTTGAGGAGCTTTTGAGACATCCACAGTAAGGTAACAGAAAAGCTGTGGGGTAAACAAATCCAGAAGTCTGGAAGAAGGATCTCTGTGGAAAAAATTTTGGTAACAGTTGTATGCAACAGATACCACTAAAAATGATGAAATGAATGAGACACCTAAGAGAAAGTCTGGATAGAGAAAAGAATAAAGAATAGGGACTTGGAATGCACTTTGGGAACTCCAACATTTGGAAGTGAGAACAGGAGATATGAGGGAAGCACTAGGAAGAAGTTGCCGAGGGATAGGAGAAAACCTATGAGGGTGTAGTGTCAGAGAAGCAGGGAAAATAAGATTTAAAGAGGTAGAGAGTGATCACATATCTGATGAAAAGTCTGATAAAATAAGGCCTAAAAATTACCTGAGTATTTGAGCCTCACAGGTATACCAGAGATACTTGACAGGTGACCATGCTCGTGAAGCAGTGTGGGTGGACAGCCCTGGGAAGAGTGATTCAGGACTGTGGGAGGCCTGCCCAGCAGCCATCACCCTGGTGGCTTTCAATCTCTAATCCGATAATGAGCTCCGTGCTATCTCAACCTGAAAGACTTATTTGAAACCGCTGTTCTGTCCTTTTGGCAAATAACTTGGATAATACCTGTCAAGAGCAAAGAAGGATAGTTGTGTTCCTACTTCTTCCCAAAACTTACCAGCTCTTCCAGGAGCAAACCTTTAGTTCTTGTTCTAAACCTAGACACAGCTGCAGCTCCTGAGGTGAGCTTTCATTACTCGCCCCCACAGAACTCTTCTAACACTGGATGCCTCACCAGAACCAGAAAGCTGAGGAGATGCTGATTTCTCCTCCTAGAGATGTGTGCTTTTTCACAGCAAGCCTTTTCTATTTTGAGCTCTCAGTATAACATTCTTTAGTCTCTGGCTCAGAGGAAAATTTAGGCTAAAGGAGAACCTGTTACCTCTATTTGCCGGTATTTCAGAAAAGTCCAATTTCAGGGATTGGAAAAAGTGGCAGTAATGTAGAGCATATGATACACTATAATTTCCTCACTGTCCTAGAAAACATTAGAACTTGGTTGCTTCCCTGTGGAAACACTTGGCCATGTGTTTGTATATTTATGGTGAGTTGGACTACTAGACACACTGATGGTATCTAGACTATAGTGAAAGGGGCATTCTCCTAGTAAGGAAAACAGTGACCCTAGCCCATTACTCTCATGGGATAAATGTGGAGTAAAATACAGGCCTTCACTCTGAGCCTATTAACTTGGATCCATGTGCAAAATGAATTTAGTTATTTCTTTAATTTATCTGATTCACACCTGATGAGGCAATCAGAGCCTCTGAGTGAGGCATGAAATTATATAGCAAACTGGTTCATTCAAAAGGGAGAATGTGTCAGAGAGAAGCCATTCTGCTGCTTTGGGGAAACGCTGTTTGGACGTAGTTTAAAGCCTCATTAAATGTGGTTTTTAATCAGTGCAATCCTGGCCAAATTTAAGCTTATTCATTTGGTGGATTTTGATGGTTATTAAAGGGGATCTACTCATATATGATAATATCCCTATGAGTGAGATTAAATAATTTGTTGCATGATTGGTGAGATGACACAACCTGAAATGTTTTAATTCTATGAATTAAGTCACTGAGTCTGATTCTGAGCCCTAATGTGATGTGGGAATAACAGAGTATTTGCCCTGCCTGCATCACAAGATTGTGAAGATCAAACAGGATGATGTATGGAAAACTGTAGGTAAAGATAGGGCTTCATTTACTGTAATGCAATCGCTTCCTCTTCAGAAATTGTGACTGTGGCTTTACGTCTTGTCAATTATTGAATGTTGGAAGGCTCTTTGTGGTATCACAGCACTGCTCCAGTTTATCAGCATCCAGCACTCATAACCCCCAGGACTACCACAAACCCTTAGGAGACTTAAAAAAAAAAAAAAAAGACTTCTATAAGCACCGAGGGCAAAGAGCCAAGAGCTTAAGCTGAAAAGGTCAAGACGATGTCTTGTCTTTGGTCTTGTGATTGGTTGTTTTGCCAGCTAGAAGGAAACATGAATTTTCATTGGCTGGTAATGGCTATGATAGATAATTCTGTCACCACCAAAGCCATAAAGCATAGGAGAAAGAGAGCAGGAAAAGGCTGGTGTATCATAGGGTTCTTCAAAGAAACAAAATCAATTGGATATACATATATATCCTCATATCTATCTATCTCTTTATCTATCTTCTATTTATTATAGAAATTGACTTACACGATTACAGACGCCAAGAGATCCCATGATCTCTGCAAGCCGAAGAACCGAGAAAGCTGGTGGTGTAATTCATTTAGAGCTCAAAGCCCCGAGAACCAGGAAAGTCAATGGTGTAAGTCCTGGTTGGAATCCAAAAGCCTGGGAACGATAAGCAACAATGTCCAAGGACAGGAGAAGATGAATGTCTCAACTCAACCAGAGATCAAATTTATTCTTCCTCTGTTTTTTTGTTTTACTCAGGCCCTCAATATGATGATGCCCACCTGCCCTAATGAAGACAATCTACTTTATTCAGTTTGCCTATTCAAATGGTATCCTCTTCCAGAAACACTTTTGCAGACACACCCAGAAACGTTTTACTAGCTATATGGGCATTCCTTAGAATCAGTCAAGTTGACACATAAAATTAACCATCACAATTGGCAAAGAGATAAGAGAGAAAAAAGAGAAATAACAGATAGATCAAGAGAGTAGCATAAAATAGCAGCAACAACCAAAAGTGATGATGAGGGCAACAATAAGAAGCCCTAGATCAGTGGAGAAAGAAATTTTAAAGTTTTTAAACTTGGAAGGGCTCAGAGGCCATTTAGTCCAAGCATGGCAAGTACATGAGGGAGAGGCAAATTCCCCATCTCATGTTTGCAGCGGACATTGCTGATCATTCATTGTACTCTTTCTACTCAATCAGGGCATCTGCGTGGCAAGACAAAGAGTGATTCCCAAAGCTGAAGTACTTGCTCTACAGGATTATAAAGAGTCTCACCTAGAGCCATTGGAACAGTGTTTGAAAGGGATAGATATAACTCGCCAAATTACCTCATTCTCACCTGATGAGACAGGAGAGCTGGTGGGTCAGGCTCAGGGATGTCGGGAACTGATCCACATCAAGTAGTTAAGATGGTGCTCTAGGTTGCGCTGCAAGTCACTTAGAATAGACACAGGAGGTGAAATCTATTTGCCACCAGAATTTTATTCGACCTCCTCATATGACAATCAAGAAACTATGACATAGGGATTTGAAATAACTTGTTCAGGGTCATACAAATAGTGAGCCAAGACTAAAACCAGTTCCCCACCCACCCCACCCTAATTGAAAACTCAAGACCCCTGTCAGTTTAGAGCTATTTTACTGAAGACTGATTCCTGTATATTAGGCAAAGTAGAGAAAGGGATGTTTTTAGGTATTAGCGTTAAGCCAAGGGATCTTGAGCCAAGATCCCTTCAAAAGGCTTTGAACTTTACTGTATTCGTTTACTTGGGCTGCTATAACAAAGTACAACAGACTGGGTGGTTTAAACAGTTGTGGAGGTTGGAAGTGTGACATTTAGATGTTGGCAGGGTTGGCTTCTTCTGAGAGCTCTGAGGGAGAATCTGTTCCATGCCTCTCCCTGAGCTTCTGATGGCTTGCTGGTAATTTTTGTTGTCTCTTGGCTTCTAGACATATTGCCCCGATCTCTACCTTCATGTTCATGTGGCATTCTTCCTGTATGCATGCATGTGTCTTTATGTACAATTTTGTCCTTTTCATAAGGACACTGTCATATTGGCTTAGGGCCCACCCTAATGACTTTATTTTAACTTGATCATCGCAAATACTGTTTCCAAATGCAGCCACATTCTAGTACTAGGGTTAGGACTTCAATATGTGCATTCGGGGGAACACAATTTAACCCTCAACAGTGAGGTTCAGTTTTCCCTGTGTGTTAGGTCTCCAGCTATGGGAACTAGCCAGAATCTAGTCAAATATCTTTCCTATCAAAGGCAGGTTTAACATTAGGGTCAATTTCTCAAGAAGTTGCCAATAATAGACTACACAGATGAATTCGTAAACTATTATGAATTCTATGTTTATTGTATAATGAGGGTGTTCAAGGTGCATATTGCCGTGGTTATGAAGGAGATGGAATAGCCAGGCAGAGGTGATACCCTCTAAGCAGAGAATGGTTCCTATGAAACTTCAGAGTGAGGTTGTGCTATTCTGTTGCTTGTTACAGGAATGGTCGAAGAACAACCATAGCTCAGGCAGCTGGCAGATGCCTGTGGATGACGCTTCTCTATACATAACATATGACTCAGGAGATCTCAGGAAACCACCATGTTCTCTGCCACTGGACAGAGCATGGAGGCACTTGAGGTGGCAAAGCTCTCTGCTGCTTGAGAGCTCTGCTCCCTAAGAAAAGTACTGAGATTGGTCTTTGGTGCTGACTCTGTCCTCCCCATCTTTTTCTTCTAGTTACCTCATTTGATGTGGCATCCTTTCCAACTCCTTCAAACACTTGGGACCATATTCTGTTCGTCTTCCTCCTGTTGAAAACTATTCTTAAGGGGAGATCTAAAATAGATTAATTCACATTTAGATTTGAATGACTGATAAGGGTTTAAAGTCGGCTCTGTCTTGAGTGATTTGTGATTGTCAAGGCCTTAAGTTAGAGGAGTGAAGCTCTAAGGCTAGAAATATGGATCATCCAGTTCTAAACAGCACCTCTTTTATTAGCTAATCAGCCCCTAAATTAAAATGCCACTATGTTCATTTATCCTCTACAATTGTCAGTGATCTAGGAATTTGCTGATTATATTAGCAATTTTTCTTTAATTCCAGGAAGATGCAAAACAAAGTTATGAAGATATGAACCTAGGGTTCTTTGCCAGTCTTCAATCCTCTGCATTTGTGCTGGCAATGTCATCTGACTTACCCAGGATTTGATAGTGCAGGTTTTGCTCTTCAACCCTTTTCACAGCCTCCTCTCTTTAGCTGACTTGGAAGTATAAAATCCAGTCCTTTTTGCTCCTTGATAATCAGAAAGGAACTGCTCTTTCTACCATGATCACCTTGATGGTGCCAAAGAGTGCAGAGTCACTAAGAGAAGAGCTTCCCCTTCTTCTCTCAAGTATGAAATTCACCAGCCTTCCCTTTCCTTATCTGTGCTTAGTCTTACTCAGTCTTTTGTCTAACTCAGTCACAGAGAAAGGGTATAGATATCTGGGTACAGGTGAGGTATATATAAGCATAGGTGTAGGAGTAGGTATAGGCATAGGTACTGGCATAGACATAGGCAGAGGGTTGGCAGAATCTGTGGGAGGTGAGGTTTGCCTAGACTGAATGTTTCTTGGATCCTGACTCAATTTCCTACTGTCTCTCAGTGGCTCTGGAGGATGGTTTGGTCATTCACTAAATGTGGTCTTCAGCTGCCGTGGTATCTCCTTGGCAGAGAGCCAACACGCTTACCTCTTCGGAGAGTTCACAGTACCCTTCAAAGGGCAGGTAGAATTTCTCCCAGGGGGTTGACACAAAAAAACAGAAAATCCTTGCTCTTGCTTTCTCTCTTACTCCAACAATTGACCTAAGAACTGTATAGGACATATTAGCAAGTGGTTGATAAAGGCAAAAAGACCAGTAGATAATAAATAATTCAGTGAGAAATACATTCCAGAAAACCAAGCTAATGTGATTGGAGAGTTTTTTTGATAAATAGAACATGTTTCTAAACATTCATTACATTATATTGTTATCACAAAGCTAATTTATATGATTTAAAAAATTATTTTCCATGGAAAGAATGGGTGGGGGAACTAAAAGTTCTGGGTAGACCAATCCTATAGTTACACTTAAATAGCTTCCCTGAAGTGAATGCATATAAGTTAATTGCCGGCTCAATGAATTTCTTTGGCCTTGGGATCCAACAGGTGCATTATGTACTTTAAGGCTTTATTCTTGGAGAGAATGGAAGAGTGAAGATTCAAGTCTATGTTCTCAGCAGACATCCCCAGAGCATGATATTCCTATTTGGTTGGGTGAATTCTTTTAGGGGCATGATGAAATTGATTGATGGTCTCCTCGGCCAAGTAACCAAGTAACAGCGGCTTAAACAAATGGCATAGATTTAAAAAAATTTCTAAACAAATTTTAGCAAACCAAATCCAGGAATGTATTAAAAAGCTTATGTACTATAACCATGTTGAACTAGTTTTTTCTTTGTATCCCCTGAATATAGTTTATTTCAATAATTAAGAGTGTGCTCTTTCCTTCCTTTAGTTTGTAATTATGTTTATTTGGTGTACATAAAAAAATTAAAATACTCTAAAGGAAAAAAAACTACATCCCAAAAACTGAAACTTAAAACAGTACCAAAAAAAAACAACCCTTAAAAAAGTCTCCTTCCACACAATTTTTTAGTTCTGTTCCTGACCGAAACCATTTAGCATTTTCTTATGTGTCTTTCCAAAGATCTACTAAGTCAATATTAATATATATGTATTTCTCTCTCACTTTCACATATATAATCATACTATACATGTGGTCCGATGTCTTGCTTTTTTCATTAAATAATATTTGTCAGTTATTATTTGTTCTATCTATCACCTATCTATCATTGGCCAAACTCTTTATAATGGCTGCATAGTAACCCATTTATGAATGTACCATAATTTATTTAGTCAGTTCTCTATTGATGGTTGGATTGTTTTGTCTTTAGATGAAATGGTCTGAAGTGGAGGTGAGAAGCACGCATACAAACTCTAGGCTTTGTTTTGATGACAGGTATCTCCTAGATTGTTGGGACAGTTGAGGGGCATTTGTAGAGGCTGGATGGAGAAAGGACATCAGGCGACAGATAGCCAGTAGGGGACTGTGTAAAGTCTTGCTACATGGGATGGGATTTCAGTCTTTCCTCTGCCTCCCCAGCAAATCTTAAGTAAAACTGACATTACTGACAAATGCTTCTGGTATTCATTTATCTATTTAACTAATATTATTGCATTCCTCCTATGTGCTAGGCACTGTTCTAGGCTCCATCTCCCCAAAACAAAGCCCTTACTCTCAGGGTGTTTACATTCAGTGGAAGGAAATAAAATTAAAAGCAACTAAAACATAGAACTTTTTAAAAGAAAAATAATGTAGGGACTAGAAAGTGACATAGGCTGTTGCAATTGTCTTCCTTGGACAGGCAAGAGGGGTTCAGGATGGGCTGAACAGAGACTGCTGGGTAGTACCACCCCATCTGGGTTGCCAGGAATGCCTGGTGGCCCCCCATACCCTCCCATCCACATTCCCACACAGGGGGCCTGACAGGTGCTGCCTCAGCAGCCATTTCCTCTCAAGGTCTGCGATAGAATTTGTGGGGGAGGGAGAGAGGAAAGGAAAAGACATAGAATAAGGGGATGGTGGCCTAGGGAAAGATGTGGATATTCTACCATCAGATTTATTCAACATCACTGAATTACCAAAGGGCTTCTCATCATTCACTGTCTAGCAGGGGGCAGGGAAAATTATTCATTATGCAACATGAGCTGAAATGAAAACGCCACACTTTGTAAAACATGCAAGGTTACCTACTATGGTAACTGCTCCCAGAGTTTTAATGTGTCTGCAGCATGGCTAATTAACTTGCTCTGAGCTTCATTGGAATTCCCATTTGAGATGATTGTCTTGGTAACTGAATGTACCACAGAGAGCAAGAACACAGAAATGCCATTTGGGGCTGCTTTAGCAATCAGCCTTTCTCAGAGCTCTCTCAGCCACCACCCAGAAGGATTGTCCCATGACCCTGTCTGGTCCCTCTCAGACTCATAGGCTGGGCAGCTTCTCCAGAAGTCACACAGCCTAATGTGTTACATGTGTTGTAGTTTAGCATCTGGGCTCTGATGTCAGACTGGTCTGGGATTTCACATTCGTTAGCAGCCACTTACTGTGCAACCTCAGATACTTAGTGCCCCTGTTTCCTCACCTGTCAAGTTAGAATACTTTTGGGGGCACCTGGGTAGCACAGTCGGTTAAGCGTCCGACTTCAGCTCAGGTCATGATCTCACAGTCAGTGAGTTCGAGCCCTGCATCAGGCTCTGTGCTGACAGCTCAGAGCCTGGAGCCCGCTTCAGATTCTGTGTCTCCCTCTCTCTCTGCTCCTCCCCCATTAGTGCTCTGTCTCTCTCTGTCTCTCAAGAATGAATAAATGTTAAAAAAAATTTTTTTTAAAAGTTAGAATACTTTTAGTCCCTACCTCAGAGAGACACTGTAATGCTTACAATAGATGTGTTTGTAAAGCACCTAGTCCATCTTAACCTCTCACTAAGTTGCTGTTTTCTCCTCATCTCCTTCCCCTCATTCATCATCACCACCGCTTTTACCACTACCATTAGCACCACTATCACCATCTTTTTTTCCTTTTTGCCTGTGTGTCTCACTTGTGTGCTGGGATTTGAGGTGATATGCCCAAACTGGGCAAACTGTAAAGGGCAGTATTGGAACAGCTGAAACCATTTTTTAATGCCTCAGGAAGTGAGAAATTGGGTGACTTGAGTCCTGGTTGGTCCATGCTTTTCTGTCACCACATTATCTAGGCCAATCTCTTTGGGCATTGCCCTCCTCTTTGGCAGGATAGAGAGATCAAAATTAATAATCTCTCAGGTTCTGTCATGCTTAGAGGAGAGTGGAGTCTAAGGGAGCACGCGTAGGTAAGTGAGGGTGTGTTGGCAGTGAGTAGCAAAGTAATCAAATAACAGTGGCTTAAACAAATGGCATAGACTTAAAATTTTTTCTAAACAAATTTTAGCAAACCAAATCCAGCAATGTATAAAAAAGATTATATATTATAACCAAGCTTAACTAGTTTTCTCTTTGTATACTCTGAGTATAGCTCATTTCAAAAATTGATTTATCATGTGTATAGTTTCCTCCTCGACCACATCGAACATTTCTTGAGAACATTGGTGGTATCTTATATTTCTTTGTACCTCCCAGAGTTTCTAGCTGAGTATTTTGCTAAATAAGTATTTGTTAATTCAAACCAAAAAAAATTAGAATAAATGAAAAATCCTGGGTAATCATCATAATACCCAGTACTTTACCACCAGGTATGTCTATCGACAACTTGAAAATTAGTAGATTGTTAAGACTTCTTTTTTTAGCTAAGTGGTTTACATATATAATTCTTTGGGAGCTCTTAACACATCACGGGAATATTATTAAACAACAATTAACCTTGTGAACAAAGGAGAAGTCACAAACATTATTTATTACTTTGCCAGTCTTAATAAAGACCTAATGTGCTAATAGCTTCTCATGGAGACAGCTGCCATCAGTTAAGTAAAAACATCATTAGGTTGCAATCACAAGTATCAATAGAGGCAGAAACTACTAGTCTTCTGATTGCTGGCAGGCATTTACTGGTTTATGGGTATCCATTCCAATAACTTTCTGTTGTATTGTGTTATTTTATGACTGCCTATTAAGCACATCCACATCTACACACATTTATTGAATGTTATAGCTGAGAGACAGTTTAAGAGCATCTCACCCAACATTTTTCAAACTGTGGCCCAAAGATCTCTTAGGAGTTTCTGGAAATCTCTTAAGGGAATTTCTGGGTGTTGTAAGGACAGGGAGAATATATAGTTCAACAGGCGAAGCAGGGCACTTTGCTAAGTCTGTCTTGATACAGGATTCATCTTGGCTCAATCATTTTGATGTAGATATTATGGCATGGCATGGCTGTACAAAGTGATCCTATAAAACCATAAAATCACTGGTTGTTATCATCAGTAATGTGTGCAATACCTACTCTTGGTTTTTATTCTACCCTAACCCCTATTCCTGTTAACAACGATTTTCATTTTCTATTTTATTCACTGACTTATTGTTTGAGTTTTTATGCATATTTATTATTTTTACTCAGAAAAATATTAAAGATATTTCTTAGAAGGCTGATTAAACTGGGATAGGCTCTAAGGACCATGAGGCTTATCTCCAGAAACCAGCATTACATAGGAATATTATGAAATGAAAATGTATATTATCAAAAGTTCTGGGAGAACTGCTAGAAATATAATTGGCAATTTCCTGTGCTGTCTGAAGCTGAAAAGAAAGGGCTAAATATCTGAACACAAAGTGTCTTTAACTCTGATGGAAGAATGAATTTGAGACATGGGCCAGCCAACGTGTAAGAAATTCTCAGAGAATTCCTGAGCCTCACTCTGTCTCTGAACCTCATCCACCATCCTTCAACTTGATCTCATCTCTACTTCTCTACCCTGGACGGGGTTAGCAGCGTGGTAAAGCTCAGGTATGGTATGGACTTATTAGTTTTCCACATTACTTGCTGTATTAGTTTCCTGCCTGCTGTGACAAATTCCCACACAGTTGGCAGCTTAAAATAACAGAAATGTATTCTCTCGTGGTTCTGGAAGCCATAAATCCAAAATCAAGTGTCAGCAGGGCTGTGCTTCCTCTGAAGTTTCTAGGGGAGAAACTTTCCCTGAATCTTTCCTTTCCAGAGGTAGATCCAGGTATTTCTTGGTGTGTGGCTGCAGAACTCCAATCTCTGCCTATGTTTTCATATGGCCTTTTCCTCTGTGTCTGTGTCTTCTGTTTCTTTTAAGGATACTTGTCATTGGATTTAGGGCCTGTCTGGCCCTAATCCAGAATCACCTCATCATCTCAAGCCCCATAATTTAAGTAACTTAATTATATCTGCAAAGATCCTTTTTCCAAATAAGGCAACATTCAGTCTTTTACCATATAAGGTAATATTCATAAGTTCTGGGGATTAGGAAGTGGAGATATCTTTTGGATGTGGATATATCTACTACATTTGGTAATTAAAAAAGAATATTGGCAATTTTTTTAAGCTGGAAGTTTAATTGACTGTATTTTCTCCTGAGTCAAAATGTTCCTTAATCAGCACATATGCTGGTATCAAAATGTCACTTACCTGACTTGGGAGCTCACCTCTAGGTTGGCCAGAGCCACTTACCTACTTTTTGGCTGCTCCATGTTGAGCTTTGACTAGAATAAAACTTCCACAACTAAAGTTTGGAAACTCCTACTTCTTGTCTAAAAGCTTCACTTTTCTGTGAGGAAATGGAGACCCAGAGGTTGGAAAGGACACTGCTTTTGAGTGCTAGGGGCTGCAAACTCTTTCTTCACTAATCTCCCATTCTGGGACAGTAGGTATATCACCTAATTTGTTACTCTATAGTTTCTTCATTGATAAAGAGAAGATAATATGCCTTTACATTAAAAGTGAACAGGCAAAAAGGTAATTATGAACTCTGAGCTAGAAGGGACTTACTCCTCCAATACAACCTGTGAGCTACTGAGAACACACACAAAAATTATAATTTAAAAGTTCAGAAAGGGAAGTAAGGAGGCAGCCATGAATAATAGGACCAGTGCAAAGTAGACTTGGTGGATTCACAAGCTTAAAGAGGCTAGGCAGGTAATGTAATCATATAAAGCATGGAGATTAAGGAAAATAAGAACAGACATGGAATGGAAAGTGGTTGAGGGGTGATGATAGGGAGTAGTGGGGATTGTAGTGAACTGGGGCCTGGGGAGGAGTATTTGGTTCAGTCTAAGGGAAACTGCTACTCTTCAGTTGCTTACTGATGGTTGCCACTGAGGTGTAAATCTAGCAGGCTATATCTTCCAAGGAAGAAATCGGGATTTTTACATAAAATATTTCTGTCTCATTAGGTGGTTAGGCTAGCCTATGCTGTGACAGCAAACAACCCCCAAATTCCAGTGGCTTACCAAAAATCTATTTCTCCCTCATATGAAGTCCTCTCAGAGTCTGGGAGCCAGTAATCCAGGCTCTTCTATGTCAACACCAGGTCTCCATGTTCCCAGTGGGTTGCATTGTATTGCATTATGGTCTGAAGTGTAGCCCCTTAAAAAGATATGTTGGGGGTTTAACCCCTAGTACCTGAGAATGTAACCTTATTTAGAGACAGTGTCTTTACAGAAGTAGTCATGTTGAAGAGAGGTCATCAGGTAGGTCCCAATCCAATATGGCTGTTGTGCTTCTAAAAAGGGGAAATTTTGGACACAGAGACATGGACACAGGGAGAATGCCATGTAAGGACGTGGAGCGATGTGGAGTCAAGCCAAGGCACTGGCAGAGGCAAGGATGAAGTACTGGAACAGATCCATCCCTAGGGCCTTCAGAGAGAGTATGGCCTGGCCAATCCCTTGATCTCAAGCTTCTAGACCTCCAGAAACCTGTGATAGTAATTTCTGTTGTTTAACCCCTCAGTTTGTGGTATGTTGTTACAGCAGCCCTAGGAAACTAATACACAGAGAAACAGAAAGACTGGGGGACACACACAGGAGCTTTTCCCTGCCTCAGCCTCAAAGACACAGGTCCTTTGTGCTTATAGTCTGTTGGCCAGAGGCAGTCATGTGGCCCTGGCTACGACAAAGGGGCTGGGAAGTGTGCTCAGAAGAAGCTAAATGGATATGGGTGAGTGTTAATAGTATCTGTTCTCTACTGTTGATTTTAGAATATTAGGATCTAATGCAGTTTGCAAACAAAGAAAGCAAGACTCAGCAAGCCTACACTGAATGATCCAAACAAACCCTCCTTTGGTGTTTGTATCACCAGTGGTCCTTGAGGACAAGTGCATGGGCAGTGCTGGTTTGTTCATGGGGTAAGATTTATGCTTCTGAGGGAGTACAAGTTTTGGTCATGGGCAGGGATAAGCACAGCTGTTACATGGAGACTTGGACATCAAGTGCAGGTCTGAACTTGGGAAAAGGATTCCAGAACATGAGACTTAGTGCAGCATGGGGGCTTGGAGAGGGGAGAATGCAAAATTTTAGCTGGAGCTGATTTTTTTTCTATCCAATGGTCCCCTGACCACTTTTTCTTCCCTATTGAACACAGAGTCAGTCCACTCTCCCCAAGAATCAGACCAGTCCTACCTAGTGCATCTAAATTATGGGTAAAGTTGGTTTTTAGAGATAACCCTGGGAAGCTGCCCAACATTCATGGCATTTTCTGTGGAAACATACAATCTAAATTTTAAACAACCAGCTTAGAAAATAATTTTTACAAAACAGCTCAGGGGTGAATTTGAGACTCTGTGTGTGTGTGTGTGTGTGTGTGTGTGCGCGCGCGCGTGCGCGCGCGCGCGTGCATGTACATGCCCCTGAATGTACACATTTACAACCTTAATTTATATTCAACCTAGCAACAGCATTTTAAAATTATTTGTGTGCAATATACTTTACTCATGTGCATATAATTTAAAAATAATATATCTAGATGCTTTCAACTGAATTTCTCTCAGAATATATATCATATTAACTTGGCTTATGGATCGTGCTCAAAATTATTCTTAAAGAACATGCTTGGTTGGGTTCAGTGAGCCAAATTTTCTTGAATATTCTAAAAAGTGGGGGAAAGAAATAAGACAAATCGTACTGTTCATGTACTGTGGCACAAGCTAGAGAAATATAATTGGGCTTCAGGCCAAATTCTGAAGGCAATTGGAGCCGCTTATGTCGATTGGGCATAATTATTCCTCGGCTCCTGTTGACAGAGAGAAAAATTGTTAGTGATCTGCTTCTTGATGCCGGGGATTCAGAGAGAATATTTGGGCTCCAGTTCATGGCAGATGGGTGCGTTTAGACACCACTGAGTTGTCATTTGTGGGGAGCAGGGAATCCTCCAGTTTGGAGGAGTCCTTATGAATCAGCTGCCTCGGGCCATCTGCTCTGTGGCTGAAGGCAGCACCATGCACTCAGTTAATGTTTGCAGGATGAATAATGAATCTTTCCCAGAGGCCTTCCCTGCAAGTACGTCTGCCTTTTCTTTAAGGTCCATTCTCTGGTGACCATGGAAAGGTACAAGATCTGCACTGAACAAGCTAAGGCCCCAACAAATAATTATTGGAACTACTAGTCCCCTGGGACTGTGTTAAGTCCCAGATGGCTAGCTAATGATGACCCAATGGAAAAATGTGTTTGTCCTGAAAAAGAAGGAGATGTCTGAACAGGGCAAAGGCTCTGGTAAAGCAGAAGTGGTAACATGAAGATGGGAGAGGGAGAAGTAGGAGCCTCGGCATGTTGAGGTTTTGGACTTCAGGGCTGTAATCTGTCCATGTAAAAGGTTCTTATGCTGATGTGTTCCTTCCATCTGGACCCTGGATTGCACTCTGTGCTCCCTTGGAATCCTTATGCTCTCAGTTTCCTACACTTGGTTGTATTTTCAATCTACTGTTTACTGGCACACCTCTCTCAGCACACAAATGTGTTTAAACCTCTAATGTGAACAATGCCAGGTCTTTAATTTGCTTCTACGTTCCCCTTCGTTTCCATTCTTCCCTTGTCATTTCCTTCACATGGGAAATTGACAGGGTTTGTTTACTCAATGTCACCCCTTCCTTGTGCCCCCTTGTTCCAACCCCCAAGCATGGCTTCTGCCTCTTGTGCTGTGCTAGATCTCTTCCCATGGGGGGGGGTCCCTCTTATCTGCCTGCTGCATCCATTTTTAAGTCCACACTGTCCATGTTTGGGTGGCATTTGGCCCTGCTGACCAGGCCTTTCCTGAACTCTCTTCCCTGGCTTCCGTGACCTCAAATGCTCTTGATTTTTCAATGACTTTCCTAGTTCTTTTTTCTCAGGCACCTTCACAAGCAACTTTTATTCCACCCACTCTTTAAATGGTTTATTTCTGAGGTTTGGATTTTGGCCACCTTTTCTTTTCACTCTACTTACTTTTCTTAGGTGATTTCATCCATTCTCATGTCCTCAGCCAGCCCCTACCCATGCTGGCAATTCCCAAATCTCATTTTTCAGCCTAGATTTCTTTCCTGAGCCAGGCTACATAGCTGCTGCATGTTTAATCTCTCCACTGATATGAGCCCCAGGAACCTCAAAACCAACAGTGAAGAAGTGAGCTCTTCATTTTTCTCCCACATTCTGCTTTTCCTTCACCTCAGCACATGATTATCCCATACTCGGTTCCCTAAGTCATTCCACAATTAACCAGTTACTGTGTCTCATTAGTCCTACAGACTTTCTGTTTTTCAGATACATCCCCTTTTCTTCATCCCTACACCCACTAATTTAGTGCAGGCCTCATCATTTTCTTGTTGGATTTCTGCTGTACCTTTCACCTCTCTGACTGGCCTGCCACTAAAGTTGCCCACTGATAGACTGAATTGTGTGCCTCCCCATTCACATGTTGAAGTCCTCACCCTCAATGTGACTGTATTTGGAGATGGGGCCTTTAAGGAAGTAATTAAGTTAAATGAAGTCACAAGGATGGGGTGACTGGTGTCCTCATGAAAAGAGGTGACAGCAGGGATGTATTTTTGTCACTGTAACCTGTTCAATCCTATCTTGAATATTAAAGATCCTTGTCTGCCTCTGCACAGGGCAGCCCTGGGTTCCACTGCAGTAGTCTCATCCTCTACCTAAAGAGAATGTGCAAAGCAAAAGGAAGACCTAGTACTTTTCAACCATCTAATCATCTCTGCCAACACAGAGCTGGATTGCTGGATGCCAGCTGCTCAGGTCTTACTGGGTTACTACGTGCACTAAGTATATTAAAGTATCATTTATTTGCGAAGGCCTGAAATATCTAAGTTGGAGAGACAAGGACGAAAGTGTAATCAACAAAAATACATACAAATATGGGCAGTAATTATGTGAATGCATTGTGGAGGTGGTTAGCCCCCGAATGATATTAATTATAGCAAATTAATGATATTAATCAGGGATAAGGGTATAGACCTTGAACTGTCACTTCAAAGTTGGAGAATTTTATTGTAGGGTTTTTCAATCTCAACATTATTAACATTTTGGGACAAATAATTCTTTGCTGTGGGGGTTGTTCTGTGCATCATAGGATGTTCAGGATGTTAGCTTCTAGCTGCTTCTAGCTGCTGGTACAATCACCTGGCAGCTCCAGCATGGCAGCCAACAATGTCTTCAGACGTTGCTGTAAGTCCCCTGGGGGCCAAAATCATCCCCACCCCCAGCTGAGAACCACTGGTTTATTGAACACAGCTGTGGATGACCTTCTCTCATATATTTCTTCTAGAAGCTAGATACGTACAGTTTGGGGAAAATAGTGGTTGTTTATGTGCAGGTTAAAGAAGTCCCAGCTATGTGGTGCCCACAATGTCTTCCCACCATGAAAGATCTGGAAACTTGACTGGGGGTTCCTTGTTGTGGGTTAAAGCAGAGAGACCTTGCTTCCTCTTTTAGGGTCTAATATCTCTGTGAAGGATTACAGAGTGAGTTCTAGCCAAGTATTTACACAGCAACAAAGTGGGGAGGATCTGAGCATAAATTTGAGCTAAGAGAGAAAAAGAAGCAAGACGCTCACAATGAAAAAGCAGCAGGGTGATGGATGCAGCGCTAGTAGCAGGAAGGGACAGGGGCTCTACACTAGTGTTATTGCAGGCTGGCCCAGGATGAGAGCCTGGGTGTTTTCATGGGGAAAAAAACGAGTGAGAGAGGATATTGAAATGCATAAGGAGAGTGTGCAAAGCTGGGTCACATGCAAGCTTGAGGGAACACTGAGGACACAGGGCTCTGGGGTGAGGCGATTAGAAAAAGCCCAAGGAGAGAAAATCTTCAGAGCTGTGGCTTGTGCAAGGGCCTGCTGGTCCAGGCTGTGGCCTCCTTCTGTGGTCTCATCTCGCTGCGCTACTCCTCAAGCTTGGGGCTCAGCCATTGTGACCTTCTTCTAGTTCTTGAAATGCTCTGTGTTTCTTCCTGCTTTTCCACCTGCCTGGAGACATTCCTCCTACTCCGTCCCAGTTCTTATCTACTTCTGTCTTCTGAGTCAATGCCCTCGTGTTTCACAACTTGCTCCCTCTGTTACTCTCTCTGGGACGCTTCATAGCATCTTGCTCTTTGTAGCACACTTCTTAGTTTAAAATTAGGTATTGATTTGTGGAGTTACTTTATTACTGATCATATCCCTCCCAAACTTAAAGCCCTAATAATGGCAGAAAATATGTTGACTTTTCTCATCATGGTCTTCAAAGAACATAACTTTAGGACTGGAATATAGTATGTTCTCAATAAATAATTTTTGAACAAATTTATGAGGGTCAAAATTTTCCTGCTTCATGGTTGTGCCTGGTTGGGTAGGGGTAGGATCCAGAGTGGTAGGAAAAACGGTGGGAGAGACAAAGAAAAAAATCATGACAAAAGAAACAAACTTATTACACCAAGGGTTATCTTTGTTCCTCAAAAAGATTTATTCTTTTTCAAAACCTAGGCCACTGAAAAATGGTATTCCTGGCCTATATGATCACCAGGATTACTTTAGAAAGTACTTTAGAAAGGTACTAATAATTAGGTGATGAGACCGTTTTGGTCATACTTCAAGTTCTTATTTAGAGTTGAACCCCATGGCCAAGGGACCCCTGGGTATGTGGACTCAATGAATCTGAATGTCAGCTGGGCAGCAAGCAATTTCTGCTTCCATGTTTAGCTTCTGGAGCCAAAACAATGGTGCAGGAGCCATCCCAGAACCTCTCAGACTGCTCGGAGAGTGCTGGGTATCCTTGAACATTTCATACTTTAATGCTCTCCAACGGTGGTTGCATAGGAGTTTAGATCACTGTGTTCGGATGGACTTTATTTGGGGTTAACCAGTAAGTAACTAAAGTTCCCATGTGGGCATTTGACAATCCCTTTCCATACATATATGATCAAAACTCAGTCCTTCCAGATATGCCTTGTTTAAGGGGTTAGCAAATGATGGGAAAGAAATGCAAAGAGAATCTTTTGTGAGTTGTTTGTATCAAATCAGCCTTCATGAGGATCAAGGTTGAGACTTTATAAACAAAATTTTTTTAAGTGCTGACTGTATGCCCAGCATTATGCTTAGGGTCTGATGTTATAGTGTTGAGTTATACTGATGTGAAGTTTACAGACTAGATTTCTAAAATTGTGAGATATCTCTATCCATCTATCTGACTATCTATCATTTATTATCTATCTATTCTAACAAAGAGTATACTAGACACAAAATAATCAAGGAAAACTTTGATTAAGTTACAGTTTAATCAAAATAATTGAACTCTTAAGAATAAAAACTCATCAAAAGGAAAGAAAATTTTGCCTGAATACAGGCAGGAGAAGAAAACTTTAAAGCATTTCAATTATTTTATCTATTTAAGAATGGAGATTGTTTTTCCTGACAAAGATTAACAATGCAAAATATCCTTCTTTAATTGTTGCTGCTCCTAAATAAACACACACACACACACACACACACGCACGCATGCACACATACACACACACAGACGTGTATATATGTATACATGATATTGAGGAATTCGGGTGAATTATATTCTTCTGTTTTTGATGTGAGCATGTTTTACATGCTCAAAGATGAGGTCTGGTGGTGGTCCAGAATATTTGAATTAGAATACTCTTGGGTACTCAAAGTCTAGAGTAGTCATGTATATCTCTTAGTCCTTCCTGGTTCTTCTGGGACTTTCTCCTCTCTCATGACTGCAAGCTATGCTCTCATTAGATATATGTATGTATAAGATAGGGTTCCATTGCTTATGTAAGAAGACTGCTCTGGATGGTCTTGTAATGATCCTCTTGTCCATCCTTTCATCATCCTTCCGGTTCATTGACATGTTTAGGATGACTCTTGTGACAGTCCAGGTCCTCCAGAAAGGAGATGCCAAGACAGGATTTTATTAAGGGAAATATCTAGGAAAATGTCAGAGAAGGTGGCAGGGAGGCAAGAGTCTGCCAGAGCCATTAGATCAGGATGCAGAAATAAAGGAATGAAGGAGAGAGGAAATAAATGTTGGGTGCAAGCACCCCGGACTACTGGGTCGGTTAAGATAAGTTCTAGTGAATGTTTGGCAAGACTCCAGGGAAGTCCCTGGGCCGAAGTCACCCATGTCTCCCAAGAGAGAGATTGACTCTTTGCTGTGCTGAGTCATTGCCTAGGAGCAGCCAGTGGGAAGACTGGCCTTAGCACCATAGCATGATGAATTTTAATGGGTGTCAGAGCCAGCAGAAGTTTTCGGCCCTTGGTCAGTCACATTTCCTGCAGTTGGAAAGTTTGGGAGGCCCATTCTCACAGCCACTGCAGCTTATGATTCATTCAGAAGTTGGTTTGGAAAACATGCCTCCTCTATGCAACAGATGGGAATGTTTTCAAGATTCTAAGGAAACATTTGCCAGTCTCAATTACTGTAATTTCTTTTCAGAATGCTGGCTGTCTTCTAGATGGATGAAGTCATAGAAGAAATGATATTTGGGGAACGGGGTGAATTCTATTCTTCTGTGTATGATATGAGATAGTTTTACAAACCCAAAAATGTGCATGAAGTCTAATGATGGACCTATATATTTCAACTGGAACAATACTAGAAAATCAAGGCCATAGAGTAGTTATGTTTATCTCTTAGCCCTTCCTGTTTCTTCTCTTGCTTCTATTGAATTTATGCCAATACTGTGCAAGATGCTGAGGATTCTCTGGTGAACTAGGCATGGGTTCTGCCCTTAAAGAACTTAAACAATCAAAGGCCAGATCCACAGGGTGGGATGGAGAGGCAGTGCAGAGAATTATTAATGATAAAAAAAAAAAAGAGGCTAGTGTAGAATGCCTAATATGGGGAAAGAGGGAAAACTAACACTCAGTTAGCATCCACTGTGAGTATAATATCGTGGTGGGATTTTATATACTTTATTATATTTAATCTTCACAACAATCCATTGAAACTGTTTATTACCCCCGTTTTGCAGATGCACAAACCGAAACTCAAAAAGTCATGTGTCAGATTCAAAGATCTGAGTCAAGATTGGCCTGACCCCCAAATCGATGCTCATGGAGAGCAAACATTAATCACTGTGGACTGTGCTTTGCAATTGCTAGGTCCCCTGAAGAAACGCATAAGGAACACACCTTCAGGGTCTTATCCAGTTCTCAGTGTCTCTGTAACCCACTCCACATTCATTAATCTGCTTCCCTTTCCCTTTTCATTTTGATTCCCATTATTTCCTGCCCATCAAATGCCTTTTCTCTAACTTTCATCCTGTTATTGATTTCATTTCCTTTCACCACTTTTCTTTTCCCCTCAGTTGGGGTCTCCTGCATTTCTGTCTCCCCCTCATTTTCTCTCCTTCATCTTCCTTGAGTCATATCTTCTTTGTCTCATTTCCCCATATCTGGTCCCTCAGTCTGTCTCTCTGTATCATTCATTCTTAGTCTGCCTGTTATATTTCCTAAAGAGAGACCCTGGCTTAGAGTACCTGGACCTCTCTATTTCTGGTTTCACGTACAAGTTGAGGAGACCAAAGATTTTACTTTCTCTCTTGGTTTGGTCTCTTGATGCAAAATTTAAGAAACTCTTGTTTACCTCTTACTTGTCACTGAAAGTGACTTTTTGTTACAGTATGAGAGTTTTGACTTCCCATCCTTGTCATCATCATAAGGTTCTGTTTTTGCCAAAGGTTACTACTGTTCTCTCAAAACTCAGGCTGGTGAAGCCACTCTTCCTTCTTTTTTCTCTGCCTGGCTCTGGAGGGAAGTAATGGCTTTGCAGATGTGCCAGATACATTTGGATGGCATGGAACATGGAAATCCCTGCCAGATTAAAAAAAAAAAATCATTATTGACCTGGCTACAAATTGAATAGGAAAAAAAAAAAATCTAAATGGATCTTGCTCCCAGTTAATCTCTTGTGCTTTGATCACATGGTAATTGCAGGCCTCCTTGCTGGAATGTCCCTTCTCTGCTGATGGGCAATGTGCCCTGGTTGGCCCTCTTCAGGAAGGAGGAGTGCTGGTTTCAAGGGTAAAAGGGAAATGTTTAAAAATACTATCTTTAAAAAAAGAAAGAAGTCTCATCATACTTGGTTTTTAAAGGTAGTTTTAGCTTTTGAAAAGACCTACATTTTCTTTTGAACTGGATAGGAGAAACTGTGAAATTGTGGGTAAGTTTTACTCTTTATCTTCATTTTCCTTGATTGTCAGACTCCATCCCAAATACCCATTTTGTCTCCCAAGACTCTAGTGGAATGTTTGCCTTACAAAATTTCCAAATCTCCTTCTTGAAATATGAGCAGTAAAGATGCAGATTACTGTTTTATATTTTCTGGTAAGCACCTTAACCTTTTCAAAGAACATAATAATCACAAATGAATTACATAACTCAAGATCTCATTTCTTCTCCATTTAATAAGGACTTAAATGGGTGGAGTTAGGTGATTCCCTCCAAGTAAATCACCTTTTCTTGGCCCTTGGGCTAGAAAGGCCCTTTCCCATCCCCACATGGAAAGGCTGCCAAAAAGTTAATGGGGCTCAAGACAGAATTAGCGAGCAAGTTATCCAGTTCAAGGGAAATAAAAGTTTCATTCCATTGTACTTTGTGATAGTGAGCTTGGGGTTCAGACTTGGGAGCCATGCTTTTTGAAAATTACCTCTAAACTGGAATTAATAGAGGAGGACAATGTGGCTGGTGAGGTGGCTGGAACCTACATTATATAAGGACTGGTGAAGTGACTGGGTTGGAAAAGAGAAGGATCTGGAGTGGGAATAGAGGAGAGAAACATAGAGACAATGCTATACTTAGCACAGTGTAGAATTCATCTTTTAATTTTAAAAACAGGGCACTCATATGTACCAGTAATAAGAAGTATCTTTGATTAAATATTTAGTTATTGTGCTTAGTAGTTTATATTCATTTTTGTTTATTTGTTTTAATCATTTTAACAACTTCAGAGTTGTTATAGCATAATTAAATTATTCCCATTTGGGAGTTAAGAAAACTGAGCCTCAGGGAAATGAAGAATCTAGCCCAAGTTCAAGGTGGTCCATAAAGGCCAGAGCAGAAGTCAAACTCAGGTCCCAGTGACTCTAAAGGCAATACCCTTAAAGACAGCAACACATGTCTTATTAAGACGAGATGTTGAGCAAACAACTCAAGGCGAAAAACAGACGTTCTCTGTTTAATGAATGGCTGTGTCCTTGTACCTTCCCACCTGATATGGTGAGAAGCTGCATTACCTCTTATTTCTATGCATTAGCAAGGTGAATGCATCCACTCATCTCAATTTACAGAGCAAATGCTGTGGCACGGGTTCAATGGAAATGTTCTCCCTTGTGTTCCAATCTATTGCTGATGTGACAAGGACAGAATTGTCAGAGCAGCTCCTAATTAAATAGTTCAGAGCTTTGTTAGGAAGGTGTGGCTGGATGTGGGACTCACCAGGCAAGTGTTGACATCACAGTTGACACTAATTGGCTCTTTGGCTGGCAGCCTTGGCGCAACAGAGGGACTGGACACTGAGGGGAGGGCAGGGATACCGGGCTTGCTGAAAACACTTTTGAGGCAGACTCAAAGACCATCATTATTGGTCAGGAATGGAATTGTCTTAGGCACTAGGATCGAGCTTGTCACTTTGGCTTTTCTCCTCCAGAGAGTCAGTGTCCTTCTAGACCCAAGGTACTTTTACTGTGGTTGACTAGCACGCATACATACATACAGGGTTGTACGTGTGTGAACTCAGAGACTGTGGCAGAATATAACATAGTACCCTGTTGAGGGTGTTTCTGTTACAGAAGCAGGATTAAGCTACTGAGTTAATCTTCCTCCTTTTGGAATGTGAAGAATATTCAGAGGACCAATCCATGGAGCTTTCTGTATAAAAATGAAAATGAATTCTTGCACTTGTACCTTATTAGCCAGAGCAGGTGAAAAGACATGAATACCCATGTATTCAGCCCCAGTTTCCATGGAAGAAGTTCTATGTTGGTTTTTCACTGCACTGTGGGTCCTTCCTGCCTCAGGGACTCAGGGATTCAAGGGCTGGCTCTATTTCATGCCCAGTACCATGCAGGCCACCTCAAGACTACAAAATACTGACACAAATGACAGGTCTTCAAAACAGATTCAGAAATCTGTTCAATGTCAGGATTCTGGGTCTGTCGCTGATTTGTCTATATACTTTGCTCACTGAGGTCCTGAAAGAAAAGAACTAAATATTTTTATTTCACAAGGGTCATTTACTATTTTCTCAATTTTTTTAAATGATGAAGCTGAGGCTGAGAGACTATGAAGGACTTACATGAGGTCTTACAGCTGGTAAGAGGCAGGGCAATGACATGTTTCCATTCTTTTGGCCCTAAACTTAATCCTTTTCTGCTATGCGACTTCCCTTACAACATTTTCTTCTCCTTCTCACTTGTTTTCCTGTAGACTTCACCTTGGTAGGCTGCATATACTTTCACCATTATCTTCCTTGTCACCCCATAATTTTGATCAAATTCCCAAATGTGCTTTATATGTTTGATATCATACACATACCCTACAAAAACACAAGGTAATAATTAAAAAAAAAAAAAAACAATTGAACAGTGACTAACCTGAACCCCAGATACCACACCATCTGATTTCTGGCAGAGACTGCAAGAATCTTGTGTCTGTTCCTCATTCCCTGTGAGCCAGAGTAAATGAAGGAAGGCACTGTGGCTGCCATTTCAACCATCCATCTACAGGAGGTCTGGAATGATTTAGACTTCAGGATTGCTGTGTGTCCTAAGGAATGAGGGGGTGTGTACTGAGAATTTGTAAGATTATAGAAATAATGTGACAATTCCTTTACATATTGGTTTTGACTGTTCATCTATAATCTAGTTACTGAGTAATGCATTTTTAAAAATGTTCATTTCTTTTTCAATCTCCCTTTACATCTTACATTCAAACCTGCCTTCTGGCCCCAGTGGAATTCCACCAAAGGAAAGGAAGCACATTATTTTTTTAAATTTTCTTATTTTATATATGTTTTGGGGGCACTTGAAGGAATACTTTATTTTTTTCATGTGATTCTTTTATTTTTATTTTATCTTATTTTTTTTATAGTTTATTGTCAAGTTGGTTTCCATATAACACCCAGTGCTCTTCCCCACAAGTGCCCTCCTCCATGTCCATCACCCCCCTTTCCTTTCCCCCTCCCCCTTCAGCCCTCAGTTTGTTTTCAGTATTCAAGAGTCTCTCATGATTTGCCTTCCTCCCTCTCCCTAACTCTTTTCCCCCCTTCCCCTTCCCATGGTCCTCTGTTAGGTTTCTCCTGTTAGACCTATGAGTGAAAACATATGGTATCTGTCCTCCGCCTGACTTATTTCTCTTAGCATGACACCCTCGAGTTGCATCCATGTTGCCACGAATGGCCAGATTTCATTCTTTCTCATTACCAGGTAGTATTCCATTGTATAGATAAACCACATCTTCTTGATCCATTCCTCAGTTGATGGACATTTAGGCTCTTTCCATGATTTGGCTGTTGTTGAAAGTGCTGCTGTGCCCATTGGGG
>CM053560.1:33177487-33199448 GCA_028646485.1 Cryptoprocta ferox
GTTTCTTGATTTCTCTTTCTGTTGCTTCATTATTGGTGTATAAAAATGCAACCAATTTCTGTACGTTGATTTTGTACCCTGTGACTTTGCTGAATTTATGGATCAGTTCTAGAAGGCTTCTGGTGGAGTCGATCAGGTTTTCCATATACAGTATCATGTCATCTGCGAAAAGTGAAAGTTTGACTTCTTCTCTGCTGATTCTGATGCCTTTTTTTATTTCCTTTTGTTGTCTGATTGCTGATGCTAGGACTTCCAGCACTATGGTAAACAACAGTGGTGAGAGTGGACATCCCTGTCGTGTTCCTGATCTCAGGGGGAAAGCTCTCAGTTTTTCCCCACTGAGGATGATATTAGCTGTGGGCTTTTCATAGATGGCTTTTATAATGTTTAAGTAAGTTCCTTCTATCCCGACTTTCTCGAGGGTTTTAATTAAGAAAGAATGCTGTATTTTGTCAAATAAAGGAATACTTTAAAAGTTTGGAATCTTAAGCAGTTGTAAGAATGTTTTTATTGTGTGAAGCTCTTTCATATTTGGACTTAATAAGTTGTTATATTTCCTAGAAGGGCGTTATCACACTCTTTAAATTTAGTCTGGGTTACTTGACTTCTGGAATGCCATGTATTCTGGCTTCCTAATATGCTCTAGGCAGCCTAACTCCATTTCTATGAGTGCTATTTTATGGCAGAACTATCTTGCCTTTTAGTCATTGGGGCCGCTGGCATTGTCATGGTTCCTCCTGAAATCCCCCAATGGGCTGAGCTGGGACTCTCCCTCCCAACTGGCTAGCTCAGGGTGTGATCTCATTCCCCAGGGTCTGTCTCAGACCCCTGTTTTGGATTTGTCTGTCTGAGCACCAAGTGGGTGAGATTTCTCTATCTTCTGACTTTGAGAGAAACATCATCAAGTGGATCTGCTTTGAGAAGGAATAGGATTCACTCAATGAGCTCACTGACATTTAACACTTTGTCAGTCAGGGACCAGGGGCCTCTGAATTGCAGCTCTCCTCATTTTATTCTGGAGGAATATCATCTTTGGGTCTCAGGTTAAAGCGACCGTAGCTTCTCTAAATGGAATGTTTGGTCTACCTGCTTCCTTCCTATCAAGAGGGGGGCAGTCTCTTTGTCTTTCAGGAGTGCCATCTTGGTTGGGGAAGAACATTTCCATGGCCTCCCTGGGACACACTGTCTAGCACAGTGGGCTGCAGAAATAGCTCTGAGCTTCTGCTTTCAACACAGATGCAGAAGGGCAGCTATCCATGGGGATTTCTAGCTCAGGAAAGGAAAGGAAAATACTTTGTCTTTTAAAAGGAAAGAAAGCATGCTTTACTATCTGAGTAGCATTAAATGTTACGTGTGTGTGTGCACGCATGCCTCAAACAATAGTTGTTCTTCTTAAAAAGTTCTTTTTATTCATTTATTAAACAGATATTTAGTATGCTCCTTCTATTTCTTTAAAATAATAACAAAATGTATAAAATGCTTATTTGTGCAAGTATCTTATTTGACCCTCTCAAAGATTCTGTGAAGAAGGTATTATCAATCCCGTTTAACAAATGAGGCAAGAGAATCTTAAGAAGTTAAAGAAAATGAAAAGCAAAGAGCTAATAAGTGTTATGGCGGATATAAAAAAAGAGGTAATCCATGCCTTAGAAGTCTAGAATGTTAGAATGAGAAGGAGCCTTAGAGATCTCCCATACAATCATCTTATGTTCTAGAAAAGCTGGAGAGGTTTGATCACTTGCCCAAGGATCTTAATAACTAGAGGCAACATCCCCCAGCTGTCATGCCACTGCGTCTTCCACTCTGTGCTGCCTTCCTCCAGGAGTTAGAATATTGTAGGGGTGACACCACTCACTCCCAACCCCCAGCATTGTAACAGTGAAAGCAGGCATGTGCTTAACGTAGAAATGAGGGCACATTTGCAGGTGGAAAGTTCCATGGGTGCTGAGAAAAAGAGATCTTTGGGAGCCGTGGGTGTTCCAGAAAGGCCTGGTAAAGTCAGAGGCATTTTGATCAACCCAAAGTGGTGGAAGATCTGAATATTTAGGGAGAGAAGAGAACAGGTATTCTCAAGACCAGTCTGAACAAAAGCTTTGGGTTTCAGGGAGGTATAAAGAGGAGACATGCTTGGTTGGCAGAGAATTCATATAAGAGAGAAATAGGAGGCAGGTTATTTTGAGGTTTGCATGCCAGGTGTACCAGGGACAAGATGAAGGCAGTGGGAGCAGGTTCTGGAAATAACCTGGATGTGAAATGATGAGGTCCTAGGCAAGAGTGGTGGCCATGGGAGGATGGAGAAAAGGGCATTTTCATGAGGTGACAAACTTTAGGGCATTTCAGGGAGAAATATACATTTGGGTAAATAGGCAGATGCTGGGAGGAGGAGGTTGAAGTAGGAGTAAAGAGCTGTCTTTGGGAAGCAGAAATGATTCGGTTCAACTTTGGGGTCAGAGCCAGGTGCAAGGCCACAGGGCTGAATGCAGCTGATTTGCACCTTATTGATTTTCCTCAGCAGACCATTTTCACCTCATCGATTTTCTCCATTTATTGGTCTGTGTTTTCTTGTTGGTTAGAGGTCACTTTGTTCCCTTTAGATTCATTTTTGGCCTCTTGCTACTTCCTCTTGTTAGTATGTGCAGCTCCAATCATGACAGCTAGCTATTGACCAAATGTGACATTTCCACTTTTGACAGTTTTACTGTTTGGAGAAAAGTTGAGGATGCAGTCAAGAGTTGAGCTCACAGAAGAGCTTGGGCGTAGCTCAGCCCTCCTGATAGAGGTGTCACCATGGGTAGTAGCATAGAGACACTGGGATTACAGGAAGGTGATGCTGTCCACACGTTGAATGCTTGGGTGGACCATTAGGGGCAGGCGGGACAGTGACTAGCATTGTCTGCTCACATTGCTTTCTCATTCCCACAGTTACAACTGAGCCAAGTTTATTGAAGACAGCTGTGAAATGACCCTGGACAAGCTGACTGCATTATTCTAGGTTCAAGTTTCATCCTCTGTAAAGTAAAAAGTTGGTATGGATACATGATTCCTACATCTGGCTCCTCCCACTTGTTAAAATCCTATCATCCTGCCCCAACCGGTTCAGATTCACTAGGTCTAGCGTGGAGCCTAGGAGTCAGTATGTCTAAAAAAATGCTTTAAGTGATTCTAGCAAATGTATTTAAGGCCTGATGTTTGTAGGCCTCTGGTCTGTGTGTCTCCCGGGATCCTTCCGGTTTTGTTTGCCTTCTTTCTTTGGGTTGGGGGGGGGGGTCTTTAGAATACACATCTTCCCTTTCAGTGAGGCCCTTCTAATTCCCCATTCTTCATGTAAACAAGGTCCTTTTTCCTGGTACATAAAACACACTTTTCTACTTTAATAAGAACATAATACATTGTATCACCTATCCTGACACTATATATATTTAAGTCAGTGAAATGACAGTGTTTGGTTCCAGTTAAAGGAATTCCAAGCACCAACAGTCAGGTAGGGAAAACAACTTAGAGGGTTTGGGATGAGATAGGGTTTTCCTAAGAGAGAATCTATATAAGGGCAGCCCAAAATTTTGGCTCCATTTTATTCTCCCTGACCTTCCCAGGGAGAAGATGGGGGAGCACAGCTGATTTAATTTCTTCATACCTATGGATTTTATACCTCTTTCTAGTTCCCAAATTTAAATAATCTCTAAATAGTACATGTGCTTTGGCCCTGTGGAAAGATTCCCTGAGAATTTCTTCCCTGGGAATAATAATAATAATGGATGATAATGGCATTACCTATCCTTATTGAGAGCTTACTATGGTCTATATACCCTGTGCTAAGTACTTTCATATATCATCTCCATTTAATTTTCACAAAAACTGTTTGAGATAGATATAGTTGCTATTCCCCACTTGACAGATGAGCAAGTGAAGTTTAGAGAGGTTAAGTAATATACCCATAATTATATAGCTAGTGAGCAGTGGAGTAAGTACTGACTCTAGCTCTCTAGGTCCTTAAGCCTGGGGACTGAATTGTCACACTGTTTTGCTTACACCATGTGATTTGATAGAGGAAGGGAAAGAGCAGGGCATGATCAGCAGCAGGCCCTAGATCTGGATTCCCAGATATCAGCCCATATTTCACTGCCTTTCTCTGCATATACATCTCAAGATCAAAGCAAACATAGGTATTTCCCATTAGGTGGGAAGGAATGTGACAACCAAAAATAGTTTTCCTACTATGTGTATTAACTTCAGGTGAATTGTAAAGCTTTTGTCTGTATTTGCATGTCCAATGGATACACAGAAGCCCACTGAGCTTTCCTTCCAACCTGGTGTCCCAGGTTTCTAGTTAAACTCTCTCTGATACCCTTATTTCACAAAGTTTAACTTAATACCACTATGGTTACAGAACATATTTTGTATGATTTCTCTTCCTTAATAATTGTTAAGGTTTGTTTTGTGGTCCAGAACATGGTCCATCTTAGTGAATAGTCTATGTTAATTTGAAAAGAATATGTTTCCTACTTTTGTTAAGTGAAACATCCTAGAAATGCCATTTAGCTTAACCTGGTTGACAGTGCTGGTTCTTACTGATTTTTCTATCTTCTTATTCTATTAATCACTGATAGAGGAGTGTTGAAGCCTCCAATCATAATTGTGAGTTTATCTATTCTTTCAGTTTGACTATTTTTTGCTTATAGTTGGTCTTGCTTTTTTATACAATTGGACAATTTCTGCATTTAAATTGGTGAATTTAGACCATTTCTAATTAGTGTGGCTACTGATATGGTTGCTTTTAAATATACCATCTAGATAGTTGTTTTCAATTTTCTTCATCTGTTTAAAAAACTTTTCCTCTCTGGGGCGTCTGAGTAGCTCAGTCAGTTGAGCGTCTGACTCTTGATTTTGGCTCAGGTCACTATCCCAAGGTCATGGGATTGAGCTCTATACCAAGCTCTGCACTGAGCGTGGATCCTGCTTAAAAGTCTCTCTCTTCTTCTGCTCTTCTCCTCTGTTTGCTTCCTCTCTCTCTAAAATAAAAAAAAAGAAACATCTTTTTGTACCTTGGGAATTAAATACATTTTATGATTCTATTTTATCATTATCATTGGCTTATTCTCTATACCTTTTCTTTTTAATTTTTTAGTGACTGCCAATATATTTGCAATGGATAGCTTCAGACATTTGTAATTATTCAGAGTCCTTCTTCAAATGACATTATAACATACAACAGTATATTCCCCATTCTTTCATTTTCTTGGTGCTATTTTTGTTGTATATTTTGCTTTTGCACATGATATAAACACACAATGCATTGGTACTATTTTTGTTAGACAATCAGCTGTTTTTAGAGCCATTAAAAATAAGAAAAAATGAATTTTATCTTTATCTCCATTTATTCCATTTCAAATACTTGTCATTTCTTTGTGTGGATCTGTGTTTCTGTCTAGTACCATATTGCTTTTGCCTGAAAATTTTCCATTAGTGTTTCTTATAGTGCAGTCCTACTGGCGATGAATTCTCTCAGTTTTTATTTGTTTGAGAAAGTATTTCTTCATTTTTGAAAGATATTTTTACTGTCATTTTGCTGTTTTTTTTTCTTTTAGCACTTTAAATATGTCACTTCATTGACTTCTAGTTTGCTTGGTTTCTGACAAGAAGTCTCCTGTAAATCTTATCTTTGTTCCCTTGTATATAATGTATCTTTTTCCCCTGGCTCTCTTAAAGGTTTCAAAAATTTGTCTCATGTTTTAAGCATTTTTAATATGATATATCTAGTTTTTTTGTTTGTTTTATAAGGTGAACATCTTAGATAGCAGACAGCATAGTATAATCTGTAAATTGTTTTTGTGCCTGGAATGAGCACACATTTCCTTCTGCTAATTATTTAGGTTGGGTTTTGTTGCCATGGTTAGCCACAGCACACTACAGGCTTAAAATGCCTATGGCATTGCCTGGTGTTTAGAGTGGGGGTTAGTTTGTCAGAAGGTTTTTCTTTTTCTTTTTTTTTTTTAATGTTTTTTTTATTTATTTTTGAGAGACAGAGAGAGAGAGTGTGAGCAGGGGAGGGTCAGAGCGAGAGGGAGATACAGAATCTGAAGCAGGCTCCAGGCTCTGAGCTAGCTGTCAGCACAGAGCCCGACGCGAGGCTCGAACCCACGAACCGTGAGATCATGACCTGAGCTGAAGCCGGACGCTTAACGGACTGAGCCACCCAGGCACCCCTAGAAGGTTTTTCTTAATGTTTTCTCCATCCTCTAGTTTCAATATTCTCCTTGAGTTGTGCCTCTCTCTCCGTAAGTCTCCCATCAATATTCGGTTGTAGTTTGTCATTTGCAGCTTGTTAGCCTGGTCATGGGAAGTGGTGGGGAGTGGAGAGATGTTCTTTGTCATCTTAATGACGCAGTCTCACAAAGGTCTTGAGTCCCTGGGCCCCAGGACTGGGATGCTCTCAGTGCTTCTGTCTTTCCCAGAGGTAACTCTGGCTCAGCAGGTATTGCCACCTCATCCTGGAATAGGAGGTTCTTTTCTATTGTCTTCTTTCAGCTGTAGTTGGTTTTCTTCCTTGCCCTTAGGGTGACAGTGTGTTGCTCTCCCACTAATGGTTTAAAGCTTTTGTTCTGTTGGGGAGAGATAGAGCAGGAGGATCTGGGTTAGGCTTCTTGTATTTTCTGCAGAAGCTGCTATTTCCTTCCTATACGCCTGTAGCACAAGGGATGCTTTCTTAGGACCCATGCCAGACTTTTCTGTGAATGCCCAGTGAGATCTATGAAGAATAAACTGCAAGTGGGCATGGATTTCCTAAAGATCCACTTCCTTTAATGGGTTCTAAGTACTCTCACTAGCTCATACTCAGCCTTTACCAAGTTGCTAACAGTTTTACTAAGTTCTTCAATCTCCTACAGCCCAAGGTAAGCCAAAGATCATGACTCATCTCTCCTTGCAAATGCCTGTTCCTCAGGTTTTAGGTTAGTTGGTGGTCCTATCACCTCAGCTCCCTGATGGTCTCTGGAAAAGTGTTACATGTGCTATTTATTTGGCCTTGTAAAAGGATTTTTTTTTTTTTGTAAGTGCAGGGGGGTTTCCTTCTGGCTTTCCTCACCTGAGGCAGAGACTGGAAAGCTCACCCAGCACTCTCTGCTTTTGCACATGTTGCCACTCTGCCTGAGATCCCCTCCCTTTGCTTTCATGACCTCCTACCAGTCTCCGTTACCTCATGTTCTCATCTTCTCAGGAGACAGAAGAAGATTTACACAGAGATTAAACCATTAAATTACTTTGTGAATTCATAAACAAAAATCAGGATTTATTGTCAAAAGACCTAGAATTTGAGTCTTACCTTTATCCTCAGCAAATCTCTTGTATTTGAGCCTCAGTTTCCTTATTTGTAGTAGGAATACCAATATCTGCCTAACCTCCTTTGCCAGGTGAGATAGGATGGGTAGTAATACCTGACACACTTTTATTTATTTTTTTTAAAAGCTTACTTATTTTGAGAGAGAGAAAGAGAGAGAGAGAGCAAGTGGGAGAAGGACAGAGAGAGAGAGAGAGAGAGAGAGAGAGAGAGAGAGAAAGAGAGTCCCAAGCAGGCTCCATGCTGCTGGCATGGATCATGTGAGATCATGACCTGACTTGAAATCAAGAGTCAGACACTCAGCCAACTGAGCCACCCAGGCACCCCTGACACACTTTTTAAGGTTACTCCCTGCCCATCAACCCAGCAGTGGGCCTGTCCTGAAGAAAACCTCACTCTTCTAGCAACTGAAGAGGTTTGTGGCCCAAGGAGAGTGGTCTTGGTCTTGTGTCAGTGTGAAATCTCTAGGGGGAAAAACTCTGCCCTCCGCCAGCAACGACAAAGTAGAAAAGGTTGAAACAAAATGCTGGCCTGGTCCCAGAAACACCTTATTTTCTTATTTTATTTACAAAGCTTGTTGTCAAATACTAAGGAAAATAAATTGATTTCCATCTTTACTGATGTGTTAAAATTGCTGCAACACCTCATATTACTAAATAGATTTACTGTATAAACTGGAACATAGTTGGTACTTCAGGCAGGTCACAAATCTACTTTGGCAAGAGAATATCACTCACAGTCCATTGGTTATAAAAATTAGTTAATTCAAGACAAACATTACATTCTCTGATTCCTGGCACAAATCCCTCCAAATCCTCCATGCATTTCTGCTATTGAGCTAAAAGATATATATCCATCAGGTCACTTCGTTCTCTGCAGACCTGATTTAGATGGTACTTATGCTAGTGCATCTACCAAGAAGAGATAGATCTCATTTATTAAATCTGCCAGGTGGGAACCTAAATGATGGGATTTAGTAATATTGCACTAATCTGTTGCCTTTATTTACTGCTCCCTGTCTTACTGATGTAAATCTTCTCATGGAGAATGTCTTCTCATGGAGAATGTCTCCTAATTCGCGTTCAGTTTGACTCTCCTCCTGAGGAGCAGGGGTGGCTCATTGTCAGGCATATCCTCATGAGAACTAGCACTTTTGAATGTTTATGTGGAATGGGCAATGTCAGCATTCTACCTGACCCCCTGGAATAACTTTGTAGCAATGATGTGTACATGCCTGCGTGTGTGCGCCTGTATGTGCTGGGGAGGGAGGAACATGATATATTGAACCAGGTACTGTTAAATATTTTATATGTATATTTCATTTAATCTTCACACCTCTATGAGGTAGGTACTATTATCATTTCTGAGAAATCTCGCCCAAGGAACTTGCCAAAGATCACTGTGTGGCTCTGGAGCTCTGCTTCTGACACTTCTGCCATTGTCTCTTCTGTATTTCTGTGGCTGGGAGGATAATGACCATGGAAGATGGCAGGTGGCTAGCAGACGGCCAGCCCTGGTACATGTGGCCTTCTCACTCTTCTTTGCCGTTGTTTTTGAGTCCTGTCTGACCTAAAGAATTACCATCCAACCCTCTTTAAAATATTGTGACATGATAGTTTTTTGTTGCAACTTATCTGAAGATCCTGTCCAAGTGACATTTTAGATCTGCCAGGATCTGATTGTTACTATTTGGTATACATGTTTACACCAACATGGGTTTTATTTTATTCCACACAGAGTTATTACAGCTAAAGTTTTTGCTATTGGTCAGTACATACCATACCTTCCAATAAAGAGGAAAATTAAGAGATGACTGGGAGCTGCCAGTCCAAGCTTTTCCTCTGGGTAGTATGTAAGAGAGTAAGATGCAAGGGAAAGTCTGCCTCAGTATTTGAAAATGTCTTTGCTTTCCTGATCAAAGGTACAGGCAGGAGAGGAGAGCTTACCTATGGCCTTCTTTTCTCCTTGAACTTGCCTATGATACCTGGGGTATGGCTGTCACCTTATGACCAGGAGGCAGCAAGCATGAGGAGGAAAAGCTAACAATGCTACCATTGGAGGAACAGAAACAGAAGGAATCCAGATCCTTGATAACACTGTTGAGCTGCTGAAATAATATCAGTGACAGCCCATCTCAAACTTTCTTGTCATATGAGGAAAATAAAACCCTATTTGTTTACCCAAAAAGTACTGTGATATTTCTTATGTCAAAAAGTTGAGAAATTAGCAAAAAATCACTTACGGGTAATCAGAAGCTAATAACTGATTCAAAGAGCTGTGGTTAGCTAGTGGGAGAATCTGAAGAAGCTAGTCAGTTATACAACTAGGTTTCTTTCTTTTCCTTCCCTTCTTCCTTCCCTCCTTTCTTCCTCCCTCCCTCCCTTTCTTTCTTTCTTTCTTTCTCATTCTTTTTTCATATGAGTATAGTTCACATACAATGTCATATTAGTTTTGAGTATACAGCATAGTGATTTAACTTCTCTATACCTTATGCTATGCTCACAAGGGTAGCTACCATCTGTCACCATACAACGCTTTTACAATATCATTGACTATATTCCCTGTGCTGTGCTTTTAACTCCCATGACTTATTCATTCCATAACTGGAAGTCTTTTCACCCATTCTGCCCATCCCCCCACTGGGAACCATCAATTTGTTCTCTGTATTTATACATTTTATCGAATAGCAAGATTCCATGTTAAACTTGCTTTTGTTTCTGCAACTACAAATTGGAAGTCTCAAACAAGTCATTCCTTATTCTTCCAGGGATCAGTAAAAAACTCGGCAAGATGAGCTCTTGGAAGCATTATCTCTGGATTTTCTGCAGTGCACAGTGGGAGCTCCCCACTGCTTTGCTGGGAGGCAGATCTCAGTTTAATTTTCATAAATTGGCTTGGAAAGCACTACCCTGTGCATAGCTCCCTCATTGCACACTGCAGTCTGTGTTAGAATTTGCTGTTATGTGTCTGTTGCCTACTGCATCACAAACTCCTAGAGGAGCCGTGTCTAATCCGTATTTGTATCCCAGGAGATTAGCACAATGCCTGGCACATAAGTGGCGCTTGTATCAGTCAGGTTCCTGGCAGAAAGCAATCGGTGCTTCTAAATAGAAATAACTCAAAGTTTACTAAAATGATTATTTACAAAGGTGTAAGTAGGATGTAGGAAATCAGAAGATATAGTGTAGCACCTTGAGTTAGTAAGCAGTGGGGAGTCATTACTACCCCAAGTCTGAAGGTGAGAGGGGGACGGTTGACACCGGGGACACGGAGATCTGTGTGAACAGCCACTTTATTCAAGGGCTGCAGCCTACCCATGGCAAGCCCTTAGAGAGGGAGCCGGGAGAGCAGTTCTCTGATCTTACTCTCCTCCCTCCTTCATCTCCTGCAGGTGTTCCCCAATGGCTGAATTCACCTACATGCAAGGGTGCGCAGTTGGTGCAGCCTATATACATTTGGCCTCCGGGAGTTCAGAGCAGGTGGACAAAGGTGGAGAGAGAATCTGTGGAGGTGAAAGGAAGATTTCCAGCATAGCCTCAATAAATGTGTGTTGACTGAGTGACTGTCATGTTCATACAGCAGGTTCCCTGAGGGGAACATCCCTTAGGGGATGCATGTTTCTCCTTCTCCCCTCCCCCACTCCTTTGCTCACTCCCTACTCTTTCTATTTGCCTCTTTTTCATTCACTCACTCACTCACTCACTCACTCAACAAATGTGTGTTACTTGCTGTGTGCTAAACACCAGGTATCAAGAGCAAAAGGACACCATTGTTAGAAATAACACATTGGAGTAAGGTTGTGACAGTATTTTGATGATATTTGGTCAGTGAACCCAGGAGTGTCCATACTCTGCTTACTGAGCTATACTTCTCTGCAAAGTTTCTGAAGGAAATATATGTATGGGGAATGGATACAAAGCAAGATGCCATGGTTGGCCAAGACAGGGAAGCTGTGCTGGACCATATGGAAGGCCCACTGGGAAGCCCTAAGTAGCTTAAGCCAGAGCAGGTAAAGACCTTTGCTCTCTTCTCACATCTCCAACCCCAAATCTTAGACCTGATTAGAACAAAAGCTGCTTTTGGCTTAATTCTCCCTATCTGATATTCAGTTTGTCTTCTGCTTAGGGATTTTTCTTTCTTTATCCCTCAGAAGTTTTAGTGCTGCTTCTAGGTTATCTTGCTTCTTCCCATACAAGATCATCTGTAGGAAGAATAGAGGATTTTCTATATCTACAGTGTGATTTTTAGAAAGGATAGCAAGACCTTCCGATCCTAGCTATCAAAACCTCCCTCATCTCTTGGCTGATACCTGAAATTCCACCTTCGTTGCTTATTTCTTTGACTTGACTTTGTTATGAAGGCAGTGCCAGCCAGAAGAAAGAGAAGGAGGTATTGAGGGATAAAAACATAAGGCTAAGAGCATGGGGATAGCCTATGCCAAGACAGTTTTACTGAGAGTTGGCTCACCTTTTGATCTGGCCGAGTTTCTGTTTAGTGACTGAGTTTCTGTTTATTTACTCAAGAGATCACTGACATGCTTCCTTCCTTCCTTCCTTCCTTCCTTCCTTCCTTCCTTTTTCCTTTTCTTTTTTATAGTTCTATGGTTTTAAACTCAAGTATAGATTTGTGTAGCCACTGCTACAATCAGGATCTGGACCAGCTTTGTCACCCCCAAAACTCCTTTATGCTATCTCTTTATGGTCACACTCTCCCCTCCCACTGCCCCTGGGAACCATGACCTGTCCTCCATCACTACCATTTTGTCTTGTTAAGAGTAACATCTAAATGGAGTTATATAGCATGTGACCTTTTGTGACTGGCTTTTTTCACTCAGAATGCCATTGGAATCATCCAAATTTCTGTGTATTATACTATCTGCTCTTGATCTCCCATGTATTGGATCAACACCACAGTGCCTGAAATCTAGAGACTGGAATGTTATATTGTCTGTTGTTCAGCTCTTATTAGAAGCCTGTGTTCTCTTCAGGCTCACTTATTTTCTCTCACTTATTTGCAAGGAATGAAGACCGGTTCAATCTCATCCAAGAAAAAAGGGGTTTATTATAAGAATCGAGGGCTCTCCCAGAAATTCAAAAATAAGATTCTGATCATAGCCAGGTCTGGAAATGGGAGGTGGTTTTGGATCCAGGGCAGCCTTTGGGGAGAGTACATGATCACAGTCCCTCTCTCAGGAGCTGCATGGTCTCTCTGTGTAGATGTGCTTTGTCCTTACTCTTTGCCAGCTAGCTTTCCCTGAATACATATGTTATCTACTTCCTTCTTGCTGAGCCTTAGTACTTGGCCATCATGGTCTCTCCCACTCTTGCCCTTAGAACATTCCCGATTCCAAATGGGACTTTGGATTCAAATACTAGGGAACAATCTGCTTGGTTCTGTTTAACTTTTAAGCCAGGTCTCACAGGTATCTGGCCACCTGATGCCATGCCTGCCCTGTTCTAACCACCTGTGTTTGGTGTAGTGAGGTGCAGCAGATTCTTTAGAAGAGAGAGAGTTGGAGGGTGAGGGAGACCATGAATGAGCTCTTTAGTACTTTCCATTAAGAAAGTAGTCTTTATGAAGGGATGTTGACAAGTCCATTAATTTCTTCAGATGTTCTATTCTTCATTCTTTGATCAGACCAGACCGCAGGAAAGATGGAGTCAGGCCATCTTGCTTGGCTTCCATCAGGCTGCTTTCCCTGAGCTGTGCTTTGTTACCCTACTGGCTTTCACTGAGAGAAATTACAGGAGCCACAATGAAGCTGTGACTGCATTTTCAGTTGGTGAAGACATTACCTATGTGGTGCTTCTAATATGATGCTTGAGGTGAGAAATAGAGTTTAGTGAAAAATTTAAGGACACACTTTATTTCTTCTAAGGAATTGGCATACTTCCTTCCTCCTGAACAAAGAAACCCGGGTAACTCATCACATCTCCCTCTGTGTTGGTGCCCAGGAAACTCAGTTCTCAGTAAATCAAGGTTTGGCTACAGTGGCTGCCCAGCTCCTGATGATCTCCATTTTTGTGTTCTTGGCCTGTGTCCTATTCTTATTTTTCTTGATCCTGAATTTTAAACACGCATTTGTTTCCTGTGAGCCACCTCATAATATTTCAAAGACTAGTATAAACAAACAGACCAAAAAAAAAAAAACAAAAACAAAAAACCATGCTAGAGAGAGTAATGAGGCTTAGTTCCAAGATCCAGGCTCCTGTCTTGACTGTCCCAGTAGGTCTCTGGGGTTCTGGGGCTTAATCCAAGACCCAGGCTCCTGTCTTGACCACCCCATTAGGTCTCTTCCAAGGAGGTAATGATAACAGTCACAGACTTCTCAGGGTGTGAAAAACCTAGGCATCCACAAAACAGCATATACTGAGCATTATATCAAGAGTTCGAAGAATGTACCTGCATAAAATCATTTAATCTTCGCATACCAAAGGAAACTGATATTGAGTCAAGTTACTTAAAACTCACTAATACCAGACACAAAAAGAAAATGGTAATTATGTGAGGTGATGGGTATGCTAATTAGTTGGATTGTGGTGAGTATTTCACAGTGCATACATACACCAAATCATCAAGTTGTACACACTGAATGCATACAGTTTTTAATTGTCAATTACACCTTAATAAAGCTGGAAAAACAAAAACAAAAAAAGCCAAACCCGACCAAAACAAAAGCTCACTAAGCATCAGTTCTCTCATTTGTTAAAAGGAGAAATAATACCTTCCCTCTAAGTGTCTGATAAAGGTTAAATGGGATAAAAGATATATAATACCTAACACATGTGTGATACATAGTAGGCACTTAAAAATATTAGCAACCTTTCCTACCTTGTCCAAATGTGCACCACCAGGGGCCTCTCCTGTCATCTTTGGTGAACTTACTACCTTACATGTGATGTTGGATGTTGATTTAATCCAATCTAAGTGTCTCTTTAGAGCTTGGGTTCTCTTGTCTGCAAGTGCTTAACTTATTTGACTATGTCTAGGGCAGCAGTGATGCTTAACCTCCCTTGCCCAGTTGCAAGCATAGAATGATAATTCCTGGCAAGTCATTTTGGATGATAAAGATGAGGTTTACCTGTGAAAATTTGTAGCAGCCACCTTTGGGTCTGGGAATTAATTAAGGAAAGGTTTGTTTTCTGAAAAAATGTAGAGTTGACCTGGATGGACCATTTGGCTTTCTTTGGAGGGCTAGGAGTTGGGAAGGGGTTGTCACAGAGCAACTTTGGAGTCATTGCTGCTGACCTGGTCTCCCTGAAGGAACTCACCCATGCTCCTCTAACAGGAACTGCTCCTTGTACTGTGGGCCAGTTGGGAGCCATTAAGCTTGGCTGTGCCTTAATAATCTTTATTATAATCTATCATGGGGCCCATAAGTATTTAACCAGAGAGACTGCTCCTGAGCTCCAGTGACACAGAACAGGTCAATAGCAGGTCAACTGTTTTATAAAGCCACAGGGGCTGCTTAACACAGTAGCGCTTGACAAGGCATCATTGCCAGACAGATCTGAAATGGATACTGTGATCTTCTGCTCAGAGCTCAGCACAGTGGGCCAGTTAAAAATTGGGGCTGCCTTCATCTCACCTCCACCTGAAACCCCTTGAAGGAAACACTGGTGTTGTCATTAAAAGACCAAAAGAGCATATTTGTGCAGAACCTATGAGATCCCACTTACCTTTCACATCCCTTTTAATAGACTGTGGCTTCTAGGAATGATGTTTTCTCATTATTAATAATTTCCTGGACATTATTGCAAACCAAGCTGTCCTTGAGACCAGACTGATAGGAAGAATTAGGATGTCACATCTTGAGTTTCCACCCAGATGATTTAGAATTAAAGGTCTCTTTCAAATGTTTTTCCTGACCTTCATCTCAGACATTGAATGACTAAGAATCTGATAGCACAGGGGGTTTTATTCTCTAGCTCCTGACCTTGACTTCAAATTTTGAATTACACAGGAAGCCAGAGTTTTTACACCTGAGAGGCTCCTGGAAAGCCTAATGATTGGAAATATCCTGTGGAAGGCTCCACGGTCATAGAACTCCTTTCCAGCGCCATGGAGCTCCTGTCTCACCTGCTTAAACTTGAACTAGAGGGGGAAATCGTTTCTGGGGGAGAATGTTTTTGAGCAATAGACTGGAAGCCCTCCTCTTCAATTCCTTCACCAAATTTTCATTTCTTATATAAATTTAGACAATTTCTCTTGGGCAGCCAGCCTTGGGAAAGCAGATACAACTTCTACATCCCTTCACATATGCCCTTTCTGAGACACCTTTATGTAAAGACTTGGGACACATTTGTATTAATTGCCTCCCTGCAAGGAAAGGGTGGAAGGGCCAGAGATGTAGTTAATTGTAGCCCCATCCCTCCCAGACAATGACACTATTATCCAGAATCTCCAGGGCCTTCACAGTATCATCCCAACCAGACTGTCTACATCCTTTGTGTTTCCCCCTTTCAGGAAACCAAATGTCCTGAGCTTAGCAGAACCTGCAATTCCATCTGACACCTTGATGCCTTCCTTTCCTTTGGAACTTTCCTCTCTGGCAGCAGCCAGAAGCCCACACAAGGAGGGTGGATGCTGAGCAGTGAGAAAGGAAGAGAGGTGTCGAGAACTCCTGGTCCAGGAAAAAAGATGCCAAAGGGGAAGAGAAAGTCAAACCAGAGCCAAAATGAATCACAAAAAACAGCAAGTGTATACACATTTGGGGAATAAAGTAAACCTCTATTATAATTAGCCTGTGAATCTATAATTGAAGTCTAAGTTTTAATCATTTTTGAATGTGTCCCATAGTAAGAAATAAATTTTGTTGTGACTCAGTTTCCATACCCAGTTTTACAAATAACATTCATCATCGCTTCAATGCCTGCTGACATTTTTTCCTGTCCTATCCCACTCCATTTTTTCCTACCAAACCCCACCTTACTCTATTCAAACCTTTTCCATTCTATTTCATTTAGTTTCTGTTGTGTTGGTTGTGATCTCTCTTCTTTCATTCTTGATTTTATTTATTTGGATCCTTTCCTTTTTCTTTTTGATCAAACTGGCTAGGGGTTTATCAATTTTGCCAATTCTTTCAGAGAACCAGCTTCTGGTTTCATTGATCTGTTCTACTGTTTTTTTTTTTTTTCAATAGCATTGATTTCTGCTCTAATCTTTATTATTTCCTGTCTTCTGCTGGTTTGGGGTTTTATTTGCTGTTCTTTTTCCAGCTCTTTAAGGGGTAAGGTTAGGTTGTGTATCTGAGACCTTTCTTCCTTCTTTACAAAGACCTGGATTGCTATATACTTTCCTCTTATGACTGCCTTTGCTGCATGCCACAGGTTTTGGGCTGTGGTGTTATCATTTTCATTGGCTTCCATGTACTTTTTAATTTCCTCTTCAACTTCTTGGTTAGCCTATTCATTCTTTAGTAGGGTGTTCTTTAGTCTCCAAGTATTATTATCTTTTCAATTTTTTCTTTGGTTGATTTCGAGTTTCATAGCATTGTGGTCTGGTAATATGCAAGGTATGATCTTGATCTTTTTGTACTTGTTGAGGGCTGGTTTGTGTCCCAGTATGTGATCTATTCTGGAGAATGTTCCATGTGCACTGGAGAAGAATGTATATTCTGCTGCTTGAGGATGAAATGTTCTGAATATATCTGTTAGGTCCATCTGGTCCAGTGTGTCATTCAAAGCTATTGTTTCCTTGTTGATTTTCTGATTAGATGATGTGTCCATTGCTGTAAGTGGGGTGTCGAAGTCCCCTACTATTATGTTATTATTATCAATGAGTTTCTTTATGTTTGTGATTAATTGATTTATATATTTGAGTGCTCTCACATTTAGAGCATAAATGTTTACAATTGTTAGGTCTTTTTGGTGGATAGACTCCTTAATTATGATATAATGCCCTTCTTCATCTCTTGTTACAGTCTTTATTTTAAACTCTATGTTGTCTTATATAAGTATGGCTACTCCAGCTTTCTTTTGGCGACCATTAACATGATAGATGGTTCTCCATCCCCTTACTTTCAATCTGAAGATGTCTTTAGGTCTAAAGTGTGTCTCTTGTAAACAGCATATAGATGGATCTTGTTTTCTTATCCATTCTGTTACCCTATGTCTTTTGATTGGAGCATTTAGTCCATTGACATTTAGAGTGAGTAGATATGAATTTATTGCTATTATGTTTCTTGTAGAGTTGGAGTGTCTGGTGGTGTTCTCTGATCCTTTATAGTCTTTGTTGCTTTTGGTATTTATTTATTTATTTATTTGTTTGTTAGTTTGTTTATTTAATCTTTCCTCCCCTCAGAGAGTCCCCCTTAAAATTTCTTGCAGGGCTTGTTTAGTGGTCATAAACTCCTTCAATTTTTGTTTGTCTGGGAAACTTTTAATCTCTACTTCCATTTTGAATGATAGTCTTGCTGGATAAAGAATTCTTGGGTGCATAATTTTCCAATTCAGCACATTGAATATATTCTGCCACTCCTTTCTGGCCTGCCAAGTTTTTGTGGATAGGTCTGCTGCAAACCTGATCTTTCCTTGTAGGTTAAGGACTTTTTTTTCCCCTTGCTGCTTTCATGATTCTTTCCTTGCCTGAGTATTTTGTGAATTTGACTATGATATGCCTTGTTGATGGTCGGTTTTTGTTGAATCTAATGGGAGTCCTCTGTGCTTTCTGGATTTTGATGTCTGTGTCTTTTCCCAGGTTAGGAACGTTTTCTGCTATGATTTGCTCACATAACCCTACTACCCCTTTTTCTCTCTCTTCATCTCCTTGGACCCCTATGATACTGATGGTCTTCCTTTTTAATGAGTCACTGATTTCTCTAATTCTTAAATTGTGCTCTTTTGCCTTAGTCTCCCTCTTTTTTTTTTTTTTGCTTCATTATTCTCCATAAGTTTGTCCTCTTTATCACCGATTCACTGCTCTGCCTCATTAATCTTTGCCACCGTGGCATCCATTCGAGATTGCAGCTCAGTTATAGCATTTTTTTATTTCATTCTGACTGGCTTTTACTTCTTTTATCTCCTCAGAAAGGGAATCTAATCTATTTCTGACCCTAGCTAGTATTCTTATTATTGTGATTCTAAATTCTGGTTCAGACATCTTGCTTGTATCTCTGTTGGTTAAGTCCCTGGCTGTCGTTTCTTCCTGCTCTTTCTTTTTGGATGAATGCCTTCATTTTGTCACTTTGAAAGAAGAAAATGAATTAATGACGTAAAAAAATTAAAATTAAAAAACTAAAAACAACACACAGATCAAATAAATGATGCTAGATCTTAGGTGTGCTTTGGTCTGGGTGTTGAAAGGAGCTTGATAGAGAAAAAAGAGGAAAAAGAAAAAAAAGGAAAACATTTGAAAATTTGAAAAAATGAATATAATGAAATAGGATAAAATGAAATGATGGAAGTAAAATAGAATTTGAGAGATTTACAAAAAAGTAAAAAATATCATAGAAAAAAAATATTTTTAATAAAAATTGAAGAAAATAAATTTTTCTCTTTCTGTATTCAAGAGAAAGAAAAGAAATGAAAAAGAAAAAAAAGAAAATTGACTAGATAGACCAGCAAACAAGCTGAAATATGATTGAAATTACATCATTTCCCCCTAGAAGTCAAACTATGAAGCACTTTATAGTCTGTAAACTAGGAGGGTGGAGAGACTTGTGGTGTTCCAGTTGGGCAGGGCTTAGTGTAATGGCTCCATGCTCCACTAGATGGCGCTGCTTAGCTTACTGGGGTGGATTGTTGTGGCGCCTGTAGGTGTGCATGTGCATGCGTGGGCGGAGTGAAAATGGCGTCACCCAGCTACCCAGTCTCTAGTATCCTCTGTTCTCCCTGATCAGCAATTGTGCACTGGTCCTTTGTCTCCGGCTTCCATCCACTCTCTGCTTTTACACTGTCTGTGACCAAGCTGTCAGGTTGCCAGGTGACACCTCTCTCCTGAGTTTTATCTCAGATGTGGCTGTTTTTCCCGACCCCTTACTTCTGAGAGACTGTGGCTTTGACCCATTCTGACCCTCTGCAGGAGGATCTCACCGAGCAATGGCCAGGTGCCGGTGACACCCAGAAGCTTTCGTGGAATCATGGTGCTATAGATGCCCAGAAACTGTGGCTGGGTGCCAGCCCACCCCAGAAAAAGTTCATGCAATCGTGTAGCAGTAGAGTTTCAGGGATTATGGAAAATCACAACACATACCTGGTACCAGGCTTCTCCCTCGTTCCAGCACCAGCAAATCGTGGTTGTTCTCTGGGGTCTGCTGGGACCAGGTGGCCACACAGCCTCTACCAAATGTCCTCCCAACAGGGGAACCACCTCTCCCTGTGTGGCCTGAGGACCCCTGGGCTTCCCACCAGAGCACTGCCAGGTATGGAGCTGCGGAGTTTCAGACTTTGTGATCCCCCTGTTTATAGAGTCTTAATGGAATTTAAACCTTTTCCTTTCTTCTTATTCTTTTTAGTTCAGTCCCTGTGGCTGTTTCCACTTTTCCACTTTATCTCCAGCTGCTTTCAGGAGGAGTGCTTTTCCCATACTCTCCCCCCATCTCTGTCCTCTCTCTGCAAGCAAAAACAGCTCCCTGCCCTCTGCTGCTTCTCTCTCCCCCAGTTCACCTCTCTGTGCTGCGTACCCACTGAGTTCTGTGGTTCAGGTTGTGCGGATTGTTGTGTTAATCCTCAAATCGGTTTTCTAAGTGCGCAGGATATTTTAGTGTTGATCTGGCTGTATTTCATGTACACGAGATGGAAAAAAAAACTTCCATGCTGTCCGCCATCTTGGTTCCTCCTCCATTCTATTTCATTAAAAAAAAAAAAAAAAAAAGAATGGTGGCTATCCACTCAATTTCATGATCCATTAATAAATGATAACTGACAATTTAAAAAGTAGTGGTTTGTTAAAATTCATGGATGCAAAGACTTCTGTGTTCATAGACTTTCAGAACTATAGGTCATCCATTTCTAGCATAACTTCATTTTCCAAGTGAAGACACTGAGCCCTAAAGAAGTTGTAAATTCATCCTTGATTATACAGCTGGTTGATGATAGAACCCGTGTTCTTTCAGAATTCACATGGTGATGCAAGAAGGAGCATGGTGTGGGACAAAGAGTCCAGGGTTGGAATTTGTAGACATGTTTTGTTCACAACTCTGTGACCTTGAGAAAATCACTTAAAACAAATTGACCACAGTTCTTGTAAAATGTGCTGCTGTGAGGACCAATTAGGTAAAACATAAGAGAGGGTTTGCAAGTGGTGACATCCAAAGGTAGAGAATAACTATTTATCCACCTTTTTGCATCTGCAAAAGCAGGTATATCTGAATTTCTAGAGCCCTGGCTTTGGGACTGGAAAGAAAAAAGTCTGTGTGGTAATTGGCCTCTCTCTTCTCATCATATAAAGACTTCCAACCCCTCTATCTTCTCTTTTTTTATGATTTTTCTTCTTGGTTTTATCTTGTCATTTCCTGATGTTTCACAGCTAAGATCTTTGTCAGTGTGTCTTGGTTTCTGGGTCTTCATAAATAATTCAAGGTCAATACATGGTTAGAAATAAACAGTCCATATACTGGTGATAAACATACTCACAAGCATCTGTGCAGTTCTGTTGCAGCCACTGGACTGGTGTCTCTCTGAGTGTGGGAAATGGAAAGGGGCAGACTAGCCATCTGGAAATTCATCTAAGATGTTCCATCTGTCTCTTAAGAGAATGTGTATTCCATAAAGAGAATTAGTAGGTATGAGTAAGACATGTGGAGCCTATAATCAGTTGGCCCAAGGTAGAAGTATATTGTCCCTGGGGCTTTCAGATACTTGAAGTTTTCTCTGACATGGAGGTAAGCAGGTATGAATGGTCTCACACCAGGAGAAGCCCTTCATTCTTGTGGAGGCTTCAGACAGCATCTTGTCCACAGGTGACATTGTCCAGAAAGAGGTTCAGTTGGCATCAATCCCTGTGAGGCATTTGGGTTTGATGTTTGGGACAAGCTATCTCAGAAGACCGAAGGAGGGTTGTGATGTGCTATGGGCTCTCCTGGCAGCTCCCCAGATTTGGATACCCTGACTAAGTGCTCTCAGAAGCACAGTTGAGCTTGGTCTAGCCTCATGATCACCCTGGAGCCGTTTCTCTGCACTGTTGTGGAAGAAGTTCAAGGGACTGTGGTTCACTCCTCTAAGGACCTTGATATGTCTTAGAACCACAAGATACCCCAATGTTCATAGTAGCACTTTCAACAATAGCCAAATCATGGAAAGAGCCTAAATGTCCATCAACTGATGAATGGATCAGGAAGATGTGGTTTGTCTATACAATGGAATACTACCTGGCAATGAGAAAGAATGAAATCTGGCCATTCGTGGCAACGTGGATGGACCTCGAGGGTGTCATGCTAAGTGAAATAAGTCAGGCAGAGAAGGACAGATACCATATATTTTCACTTGTAAGTCTAACAAGAGAAACTTAACAGAGGACCATGGGGAGAGGAAGGGGGGGAAAAAGAGTTAGGGAGAGGGAGGGAGGCAAATCATGAGAGACTCTTGAATACTGAAAACAAACTGAGGGCTGAAGAGGGAGGGGGAAAGGAAAGGGGGGTGATAGACATGGAGGAGGGCACTTGTGGGGAAGAGCACTGGGTGTTATATG
>CM053560.1:33199548-33229201 GCA_028646485.1 Cryptoprocta ferox
ATATGGCAAGGATAAGGCTCATTTTGTTTTTTTCTCCTATCAACATAAATTCCACTCAGATATCTGGTTCAGTTTCTTTAGTAATTTATGCATTCTCAGCTCAGTGATTTTCTGCAGAACCAGCCTTTTATGAGAAACTAGAATTTTCCTGGGGAGAAAATTGCCTCCTCTGTCACTGTAGTCTATATTTGGTGCATAACCACCTGTGTGACATGACCTGAGTTTTCACATCTAAAATGAAGAAGCTGTACCTAGAGAGGACATCTTCTTGTGGTGATTAAGAGCACAGATTTGAGAGCCAGGCTGCTCGAGTTTTGATCTCTACTTTACCACTTACTGGGGGTATGACCATGGGAAAATTACTTAACCTGTCTGTGTCTCAAATTTTTTCATCTATAAATTGGTGATGATGATAATAGTATCTATGTCATGAAAATGGTGTAAGTTAATGCAATACCTAGTTATAGTAACCACTATCTGAGATTTAGTGGTTTTCTCACCTAGACTATCTCTAAGGTCCCCTATACTCTTAAAAGAGGGTGATAAGAGTATAATGGTGCCATTTTACATGGGAATAACTCTTGTTCATAAGACTTGTCTCCATATATTAGCCTATGGATGAGGAAATTGAGGCTGAAAAGGGGACTTGTTTAAGGACATACTTAATTTTTTTTAAATTTTATATTTTTCTTAAAGTTTATTTATTTATTTTGAGAGAGAGAGAGAGAGAGAGAGAGAGGAGAGAGAGAGAAAGAGAGAGAGAGAGGATATGCACACACAAACAAGCAAGGGAGGAGCAGAAAGAGAGAATCCCAAGCAGGCTCTGCGCTGTCAGTGCAGAGCCCAATGCAGGGCTCCATCTCATGAACCATGAGATCATGACCTGATCTGAAACCAAGAATTGGATGCTTAACCAACTAAGCCACCCAGGACATACTTTTTAAGGGGAACAGCTGAGTCTAAAGCTGAGCCTTCTGACTTTACTTTGGCACTTTCCTTAAATGATGTCATTCAGCTGGGTATTGATGTTTTCCTCTTAAATTGTTCTCCTCTTGATACCTCTTATTATATTAAGACAGTGCCACCATTCTCCAAAGTAGTGGATGCCACCAGAGATCTCAAAGCATCCATAACTCCTCCTGCCCCTTTCTATTTTAATTAAGATAACACTAGTTGCTATAACAGATAAACTAAAACCTCAGTGGCTTAACACAATAGCAATTTATGTCTCACTCATGCAAACTATCAGTGTTTTCAGTTCTCGGTAGGTGATCTCCCATGTGGTTATTCAAGGATACAGGCTTCTTCAAGAGTATCACCATCCTCTTCCAGGACCTTGGAATTCTCTCCTTCTGGGTGGTAGATGAGGCAAAAGATCATGAAGGTTCTTCACCTGCTTTGAGACCTAAGCAACAGCTACTTGTGTGACCCCACCTATGCATAAGGTGGGCAGTGAAATGTAGTTCCTGACTGGGCAGTCACTTCTTGACAATACCCTAGAGAAGCATGAATTTTTGGTCATCAGCTAGGCATTTGGCCACACTTACTCATCCCACTTTCAATCACTTCATGCCTATTTTTTAAGTTTTCTCTTATATTGGTGTTCTATTTCCATTGCCACCACCCTAGTTCAGGTCCTTCTAATCTCATCCTAAGATACTATTACCCTTAAATGATTTCCTGGCTTCTATTTTCCACATTTCCCCATGTATCCCACACGCCACAGCCAGATTAATCATCCTGAACTACTTTTTCAGAATGTCATTTTCATTGGCTCTGTTCAGCAACAACTCAACATTGATGGGGCTCCTATTCACACAGTGATAGGCACTGAAGGGACTCAGAAATGAATAATATCTTGTCCCTGCATTTAAGCTGCTTATAATGAGCTATGGACTAGGACAGGGAATATGTTCTGGGATGGAAGTACCAATAAATTGCTGTATGTGTATAGAGGAGGGAACTATTAATTTCTCAGAAACGAAGAACAATTCTAGCTAAGAATTATGAAGGAAAGTGATGAAGCACAAGACTTAGGAGGACGTAATGAGAGTATATGTAGTTTCTGAAAGAGCTCAAATCTTTGGGCCAAGGTGAATTTCATTCCAGGAAGCTGAGAAGCAATAGCTATAACTGCTGAGTAATTGGTTAACCTTTTAGGGCACGGTGGTGATTTGGAAAGGTGCTGAGGGATTAAAGATAGGTAGATTTTTGAATTAAAAAAAAGAAGGTAGGAAAGTCTATATTCTATAGTCTAGTGAATTTGATATCTATATCTAGAAAAATTATAAAACTTATTAGTAAGTAGATGAGATGAACCTGGGTTTGCTGTGAGCAAATCATCTCAGACTGGTCTTGTTTTTTCTCTTTTAAGAGTCATTAGAGTTGAAGATCAATGGTAGATAGAAGTTCAGTTTATCTGTATTTCAGCTAGCATTTTGATCAGTTTGCACAAAATTCTTTTTTTTTAATATTTTATTTATTTTTGAAAGAGAGACAGAGTGTGAGAGGGGGAGGGGCAGAGAGAGAGAGGGAGACACAGAATCCAAAGCAGGCTCCAGGCTCTGAGCTGTCAGCACAGAGCCCAACGTGGGGCTCAAACTCGTGAACCATGAGATCATGACCTGAACTTAAGTCAGATGCTTAACTGACTGAGCCACCCAGGCACCCCAGTTTGAACAAAATTCTTGTGGAGAAGTTGGAACAGTGTGGTCTGGATGATGGTATGGTTTGGTGTATTAAGTTGTTAAATGAATTCATTTAAACTTGGGAGGAGGCTTATAAAGGTGTTCCAGGAACCTGTTATTACTCTCACCTCTCCTTTAAAAAAAAAAACATTATTTTGGTGGAAGACTTGATGCTCAAATTTGGGGTTGATATGAATTTGGGAGCTAAGCTAGTATCTTTGAAATAGGGAATTTTTTTAAATTCTCTGGGTACTTTTCTAAACTTGAGTTTGGAATGAAAAAAGAAAAATGAGATATTGTTCTCCGTATGATAAATTTCCTCTGTGTATGTTTATCCCCTCTGGAAAAGATAGAAGCTAAGAATTTCTAATTATGTTTTGGCTCAGAGTTGTTCATGTATTAAAAGTTAACTTTGTACGAGTCAGTACTACTCAGCCAGAAGGATGTTGTTACTTATTACATTTAAAAAAGAAGTGGTCAAGTGGAAGCTAGATCCTAAATCCTCTGCCTGAGTTTCAGAGGGAATAAGTTAATGAAGTATACTGTCCTGCATACTTCCCCAGTCCCTACTCTGCTCCTACTTCTGAAGAAATAGCCTTGGGGAAAATGATTGGTGAGAGATTGGCTGTGCTCTGATGAATAGAAGTTTGGAAATTCAGCATAAATGTTTGAGCCCTGAGCACTGACTGGAAGTGGTGTGGTTGGTGGCATCAGGAGATGTCTTAAGGCCCAACTCTACTACCGTGGGTTCTCCAGAATAAAAATCAAGGGGCCTGCTAAGTTGAACCATGATTTGGATGGAGTGATTAAAGTCACGACACCGTAGCCCACTCTATAGCAGGGAGAAGGGCCCTGAAGCATCTTCTACTCTTGGGACACAGGTAAAGGAATATGGGGTGGGTCCATTCTCCTAATAATGGGCTTCTTTTCTTTTATAAATGCCCAGTGCTAAAGAGTGCTTACTGTTGAGTCATGCAAGGAGCTGTCTTCTGAGTCAGCGAAGACCTATATCTGAAAATGTTGAAATAGAAGCTACATGGCCCCTTGCTAGTAATGTTGTAGAGGGCGTTCCTAAGCAGGGCAGGAAGCAGAGAGGCTGTAGGAGGAGGCGACTTTGAACATTCCTTTGAGTACCGAAAATATCCAAACTCCCAAGTTACCAGTTATAGCCTCCACTGTCTGGTTAGGAGCGAACTTCAGCATCAGAAATATCTGTGTTTTAGTCCAGCTCTGCCACTTAATTTTGAAACACTGAACAAGTGAGTTCACCTTTCTGTGCCTCAGTTTTTTACCTATAAATGGGGGATATAATATTAGTATATGAATAGTTAACTCCCCAAACAACAGCTAAAAAATCCATTGATCGAGCACAGCTCAGTTTACTAACTTCAGTAAAGGAGAGATCACCATTTGGCAAAGTCTGTCATGTCTCAGAAGGAGTAAGTCAGGAGAAGGTTTTTAGAGCCTGGACTCTAAGACTTTAGGTGGGCCTTGAAAAGCAGGAGAAGTTAGAACACCAGCTCTGGATTAGTGGGTAGTGTGAGACAGAGGTCTCAAAGTGAGCTCTTTTAGGGACTTCACAGTCTTATCTTCCAGGAGTAAGTTATTTCAGGAACAAGTAGCTCAACTATTTTTGCCTGGTCCTAGTATTATTTTTAGCGATAGGAAAATTTCCATTAATATTTACTTCATAAGGTTGTTATGAAGATTCAATAAAATAATGAACAAAAGTATATGAACTACAAAAGTAAAGCCCAGTAGCGGCTCAGCAAATTTGGTCAATATTAATGATCGTTGTCCATTCCTTTACACTCCCGATGTTACTGTGGCCAAAGGAAACCCCACCTTTATATGTCAATATCTTTATAAATATCATCCTCTTATCCTGGAATTCCCTCTCAACTTCCAATATTCTAGAGAAATACAAAACTTCAGAACTGTTCAACGTCCTTTCCTCCATGCTGCCTTCCCAGACCCTTCCTAATACGAAGAGATTTTGTCTTCTGAACTGCATGTGTTCTTTTGGAGCTCTTCTTTGTGATACTCATTGCATTATACTTTCTACCTATGATAGTAATATGCATTTAGATATAATGTCTCCTGTTAGACCCTAAAATCATGCTTTTGCTCCCAAATAGGCATCTCCTCCACCCCGAGTGCTCAACCCAGAGTCTTGTCTGTTCTCTAGGTGCTTGCTGATTTAATAAACGTAATTTAGGGGCACCTAGGTGGCTCAGTTAAGTGTCTGACTTCGGCTCTGGTCATGATCTCTATTTGAGCCCTGTGTTGGACTCTGTACTGATAGCTTGGAGCCTGGAGCCTGCTTTGGAATCTGTCTCCCTCTCTCTCTCTGCCCCTCCCATGCTTGCATTCTGTCTCTCTCTCAAAAATAAATAAACATTAAAAAAGTTTTTTTAAAGTAAATAAACATAACTTATTACTGACCAAATCTAAAATTGGAGACCTTAGATAAGAACTTCAGCTTAAGGTAAAGCCTAGGTCTTTTTTGCCTGCTTTGCACACAGTATGTGAATTCATTGCCTTAATCTGAAAGTGTAACTGGAAGATGCCAGGCAGATAATAGAGAAGAGGGATGTATGCAGAAATAGTAAATAGGCAGTGGAAGGTCATGCAGAAAATGATGGTAAAGGAATACAAAGAACTAGTAGTTAAGGTTAGAGATATGGGCAAAAAAGACCCTTTCAAACATGAAATGTTGGCTATAATTCAGAGCTACAGATCTAACTAGGAAACATCAACTAGCAAATTCATTAAATGATCCTGTTTCCCTTAGGTCATGGTTATTGCTCGCTAGGTTATCACATTGATCAACATCTCTCCTTTTGGCATATATCTGGCAGATTCCACAATATTTTTGAAGTTAACCTTGGAAATAGAGACCTAATTTTAAAGTTAAAAACTGATTATATTAATTTAATATTCATTAAAGCTCCCATACATAATTTATTAAGCATTTTAATGAAAAAACATGTCACATTGTTTTATAAGACTAGCTACCATTTTATAAATGTGGCACTTTATTATACATTAACTCATAGAATCCTCACATAACCCTATGAGGCATTTATGAGGCATGTATTTCCTCCATTTTCCTTGTAGGTTAAGTTACTTGCCCAACATCTCTTAGCCACCAAATGGTGGAGCCCAAATTCAAGCTTAGAGTGGCTTCACTCTGAAGTTGTATTATTAACCACAGAAGTAATTGAATATACAGCTATTGATATATATTAAATAAGGCTCTCATCTAAAAGCAAGATTGTTTTACTACATGAAACTAATTTTTTGGGATTGGGGAGAGATTGTGGAAGAGATAGTATATAAATATTATATGTAAAATTATTAAACTTTTTCTAAAACACTTATAGGTTTAATTATATATACATAAGGCATATATAAAAATTCCACTAATTAATAATATGAATAAAAATGCTATTTCTATGAAATTTGCTTAGTAGTTCTTAGCTATATCAGTTTTACACATTTTCACATACATGTTAGGGTTGCAAGAGATACATACTTATTAATAAATGTAGAGGGAATAGACAAGAGTAGTCAAGGAATATCAAAGACTCAAAGTTTATTCCTTTATTTACTTACACAAACTAACAAGTATGAAATGAACACAGGGCTCTTAGACCCTTGAGTGAGCTCTGGAGTTTAAGTGTAATTCTTTTTTATAGTTGTTTTCTTTCTCCTACCAAAAGCCAATATATTCATATAAAAACATGGGAAAGTGGTCAAGAGTGACAAAGCCTGACACTTGACTTTGCACTTAAAACAGGATAATGTATATCTTTTCAAATAGTTCTCTTGTCCTTGGAATCCTAAAATAGATCTTTCCTAAGATCTTCTTCAAAATTTTTGTCTGTCTCTTCTTCAAAAATTGTCTGGGACTCTTACAAAAGTTGCATCACTTTGATGAGGTATTTCTGGCGTTTCTTGCACCTCTCTCCCTTTTTCCATTTTCTAGCAGGTGAGGAGGAGAAAGCATTTGCTGCTGCAGCCTCGGGATGCATAGCTCCCAGCCCTGCCCTGCTGGAGGGTCTACCGTCATTCGGTGTCTAAGTCAATCAGGGTCTACGGCCAACCAGTCAACCAGCTCCTGTGTGGTTCCTCTAGCAGCACATCTGTGTGTCCCGGCCCAGGAGTCCACGCAGAGCACAAGCCATTCCCACTTCTGTAAAGTAATTCTCTTACCACCACCCTGCCTTCTCAGGTCGTTCATCTCACAGAATTTTAGAGCGGAACTTAGAGATCACCTGGTTCCCTGTTTCATTTTATTGACTGGGAAACTGAGGCCCAGGTAGGCCTAACAGCTCCGGAAGTATGGCCCTCGGACCAGCAGCGTCAGTCTCCCTGGGAACTTTCTGGAAATGAATGTTCTCAGTCAGGTCTCACCCCACCCCGCCCCTAGGGACTCTGAAACTTTGGGGGTGGGACCCAGCAATTCGTATGTTAAGCAGCCATTCAGAGAATTCTGATTCATGCTCTAGTTTTAAAAATACTGGCTTGAGCCATTTGTGAGGGTCATGCAGCGACCAGCAGAACGCAGACCCAGGTTTCCTGACCCCCATGTGGAGCTCCATCGCTCTGCTTCTGCCTCTTCCTGAGCTTCACTCCCTGCATGGGTTTTTTTTTTTTTTCTTTTTTTTCCCCCTTGGCTTCCTTTTGGAAGCTGGCGTTTGTTCATTTAGTTTTTAATGAGGTCCGGTCTAGCCGCCTTTCCCCCCTCGCAGCTTGCTGAAAGATCTAAGTTCAGGAGCGATTACCTAATTATATTAATTTCATGTCTGGTGATTTTAACAGTTTTTTCAAATTGAAGTTTTAATATTACTACAAATCCTTGCCCTGAGCAGAGGTATTGTTAGTTTCCCTCTTTCAGAGAGGTTTTTCTTTGCCTTTCAAGCCAAGTTCAGCAGCTGAGCAGATGCATTTTCTTTCACTCTTCTGAGTAGACAAGAAAGCCTCCCGCCCTTTCATGAGCAATATTCTTCCTCTAGTGACAGTTTTGATCCTTTCTGACAAAACCGAGCACCAGGATTGCCCCTTTCAAGTCCGCCTCTCAAAGCATGGGCTTCAGCGCCACTCCTCGACCTCCCATGTTGAGAGAACGGGGCTCTCCTGAACTTCTGAGGCTCATCCTCTGCCTCAGTGGGCCACAGGCAGGACGGACACCCTTGTCTGACCCTCCTCCACTGTTCTTCAGGGACATCCTCCCTGTGGCTGAGCTTCCAAGGGGAGTATAGGGCTAGGCTCCCTTTAATCTCCCTTCTCTCAGCCTGCATTTCCTCTGGGCTTCTGTCCTCAGGCTGGAAACCTGTTGTGGTCACAAGGCCCTGGCAGGAAGCTGTGTGTTTTATGGTTTTTTTTCCTAACATGACAGAAGTTTGCAGGGTTGCTGAAAGGCACTTTTGAGCTCCACTAGGCTTCTGCTTGGTGCAGGTCTTACTAATCTGGGCCCGGGAAACTCTGAGGGCCATGGAATGTTTTTTATTTTTTGTTTTTTGCATCTGCCTCTTCCTCCACCCAAGGGGAGCTCTTCAATCTGGACCTTCTCCCAATTGGACAGTCTGGGCCACACCCAAACTGGAGAGCTCTTGGGAGCCTGGGGGGCTTCTAGGGCTGAACTCTGGAACAAAGTGTACTCCAGGGAGGCCCCTGAACCAACACCCTGAGTGGGCCTTCAGGCCGTGGCTGGCCCTGGGGACTGACCAGAGCCCCAAGAGCCACAGGGAGAGAGAGGTGAAGATTTCAGGAAATTTTTGCTGGGTATTTGGATCTATGATATTTGTTTACTTGAGGTCAGATTTTCAATACTGAAAACTGTTCAGTGTCTCTGGGCTTGGGTTTAAATGAATACAGCTTTGCATGGTGATTCTGTTTACATAAGGAACTATTGTGGAGCCCCTGTTGATGTAAAAAAGAGTGACAAAGATAATAGCTGCTGTTATGGTGTACATGCTGTGGCTCTCTGTCATAGGGACTTTATAGACATTGCCACAAAACTTGTCCAGCTGGCAAGGTGGATAGATACTATTAGCCTCATAAAACATCAGCCAAGCGAGGAAATTTAGTGACAGTTTTCTTTTTTCTGTGAAGTTTTGGTATGGAGTTTAGAGCACATTGACTCTGAAGTCACACAAGCAAGTTCAAATCCTAGCTCTGCCATTTAGTATTTTCAGACCTGGCTACACTCAAGCTCTCACTACCTCAGTTTCCCCATCTGTAAGATGGACATAAACTTTATGAAGTTGATGTAAAGATTTAAGAATTAGTATACATTAATGATTTAAAAAACACCTGGCATAATCACTATATGTATGTTGGCTAAGAGAATGGAGGCCTGAAAAAGTACTGTTTCATATTATTTGCCAAATGAACCAATCCTTTAAAACAGGTTTTTCTACATGTCTAATATTATTTACTGACTCTTTTTGGTTCTAGTCCAGGAGGGGTATATGTAATTTTTACTTAGAACAAATAACCCATTTATCACTCCCCTCACCCCCTCCCCTGCTCCCCCACCCTTTCCAGAGTCCTCTCCAGGCGCCCTGCACCTTTGTAACTCCTGTGGCTGCAAATCACACAGCAGCCAGTGCTGAATCCCATTTGCAGTACAAAGAGACTGCCAGGAAGGAATGGGCTTAATTAGTGAGAGATGTTCAAGGTAAAGCCTTTACAAAAGAGCTAACTGTGCTGTGTTAAAGGAAAGAAATATGATGAAAGCCACCATTACCGGAGCCAGGATGATGCATATATTTCCTTAGCCTTTGCCTGCCATATCACATCTGCTTCGATGTCCCAGCTCCAATTTCAGGGTAGTTCAAAGCTTAGATTTCTGACTAGAAACCATGGAACAGTGTAAGAGCCATGGAGCTTATACCATCAGATGTGTAACAACTTCGGCCAATTAACATGGCAACTCGGGGAAATGTAAGTGAAAGAAACAAGGACCTACCTCCCAGAGCTATAAATGAGAAACGGACATGGAAGTAGCCTTTCCCAAATACAAGTAGAAATTTCTAAGCCTGAACGTGGATATAAGTACTGTGGGGGCAAAACATTAATTGAGTGATGAATTTGGGTAATGAGACAGAAACAACTGACCTAAGGTGGCAACAGCTCAGCAGAGCTGGGACTTGACCAGATTACTAGGGAGGGGGTGGGGGTGGGGTGGGGGTGGGGGAGGGGTGGTAAGAGGGTAGGAGAGGGAAGGTTAGCCTGAGCAATAGAATCAGAAATCTCAGTTCTAATGTTGGCCTTGTCACTTGCCAGCTTTGTGATTTTGAATAAATATCCCTGTGGGCTGTAGGTTTTTAAGGTCTTACATATTATTCTTAGTGACCTCCATATATGCATTAAGTTTTGTTCAAGGTCTTTAAGGTAGAGACAGAGACTCTTACTTTAACAACTTGCTAAAGGCTTCAGAGAGATCTCATTTGGAGATGGGGCCAACGTTTATATGACTTAAATGGAATATTTGCTTCTCTTTAATTCATATATCCTCTCTAGCAGTAGATGAGCATCTAGAATTTGTGGCTATAGAAGAAACAATTTTTAAATCACAATTAGGTAGTTATTAACTATTTCCTGGCTTTATTTATGATCACTAGTGAGGCTTGCATTTTGCTTCTAGAACTGACCTGGGAATTTAGGGAAAATTCTTTGACCACACTCAATGTGTAGATTCTATTCTGAACATTCTAAAGTTGTTACAGTTCTTGAGGGTGAATAAAACTTGAAATGATATGAAAACTGAGCAAAGGTAGGCATTCATTCATTCAACACATATTTAACAAGCCCTGACTATATTCCAGGCATTAACTAGGTACTGGGGAGATGCAGTGACCAAGGCAAACTCTGCCATGACACAGTCAAAAATCTACATGTGATAACTAGTTCCATGTGCATTTCAATAGGATAAGTTTCATAATAGCAGAAGTGTAGAAAGCAGAAGTGTAGGAAGCATTAGCCCTTACTCATCTATCTACGTTTCTACATTATTCTACATTATTCAGCCCCTTGCATTCAGTAGCATTGTGTGATTGTCACCAAAGCCATGTGAGGGGAAGTGATGTGTAACTTTCATCCAGGGGATACTCTCTCCATGCTCACTCTTACCTTGATAACTTTGGAGGCCTCATATGCCAGAGAACATAGCTGTAAGATGGAGGTGGGTAGGCCAGTCTGCTTCAGACATGTTATGTGAATGAGAAATAGGTTTTTAATGTCAGTGTCATAAAAGACAGACTGTGGCAATATGCCAGATTAAAGGAGGCAACTAACAAATGCAGTATCTGCCCCTAGAATGGATTATGCACTGGAAGGGGGAAAATGCTACAAAGAACATTATTAGATCAACTGACAAAATTAAAATGTAAATATTATATTAGATTTTAAAGTTTTGTATCAATGTAAACGTGTGAAGATGACAATTGTACTATAGTTATGTAAGAGACCTCTCTACTGTTAGGAAATATACACTGAAGTATTTAGGGACAAGAGCCATATGTTATGTAATTTACCCTTAAATACAGACACAAATGGAGGTAAAATGTTAACAACAGGCAAATCTGGGTAAAAGGTATATGGATGTCCCTTGTACTATTTTTAGTTTTGTAACTTTTTGTAAGTTTGAAATTATATCCAAATTAAGTGCTAAAAATTAAAATGTTACTAAGTCACTAAGGTGTTAGAGTGTATCATTGCCACAGCATAGCCCATATTTTCCTGTCTAGTATAGATGGAATTGGGAATATATTGCAGGGCTAACAAGTTAACTTAGAGGACAAGTTATAGGAAGAGTTCCTGGAGGAAGATTGTTTGAAAAATAAGTAGGAATTAACCAAGTGAAGAGGGAGGAGTATTCTAAGCAGAGGAACTGTATATGAAAACTAGTAGTGAGAAAGGGCACAGTACATTTACAGAACAGAAAGAATTCAACATGAGTGGGACATAGAGGTTGAACAGGAAGGAGGTGAGAAATGAAGCTGGAGATATAGGCAACCAGGCCCTGAAGGGCCATATAAGCCATGGTAAGATGTTTGGATTTTCTACTAAAGGCAGTAGAAAACCATGAAGGATTTTAAGGAAGAGAATGCCATGATAATAGTTACATTATAAAATGGATTGGAAGGGAAGAACACTAGTTCAGGAAAGGTCAGTGGGGTAGTGGCCATAAGGATGGAGAGATGTGGGAGATTTGAGGTTTGAGAGCTTGTTAGGAGTTGAAGTCCATTGTTCCGGGTGATTGATGGATGAGAAATGGGAGGCGTGAATAACTCCCTAATTGCAGCCGAGGGAATCTGGTAGATAGTGCTACCATCTAAGAAACCCAGGAAGAGGATCAGGCTTATCAAGGGAAAATAATGAGTTCAGACCAGACATTTCAATTGGGCATCCAATGGAGCAATGGTCAGGAGGCAGTTGGATGCATGGGCAGGAAGCTTATAAAAGAGGTCAAGGTTACAGGTAGAGATATGGGCGTTCCCAGCACCTTCATGGGAGTGGTGAGGTCACCAGAAAGAGGGTAGAGTGGAGAAGAGGGCCTAAGGTAGAACCCATGGGGCAGCAGTATGGATGGGTAGAGAGGACTTGATACTAAGGTAGACTTAGTATGGAGATAGGCTCTTGCCACTCTGGTGTGTCAATTTCTGCCCTTGAAAATTAGTCCTAGCTCACTGGGGTAGTAAAACTCTGCTAACTGATACTTAGACAAGAAATTAGATTAGCTCTGGGAGCTTCAAAATAGCATGTTTTTATATTTACAAGGGCTTTCTGCATGTTTAATGATTAAAATATTTTCTACAGTTAGTGAGTGATCTGTTGACACCTCATTTTATAGATGGGATCGTGGAGTTCAAGAAGCTGTAAATGTTCTGCTTTCTGTTTCTCAAGGATTTGGCTGGCAAGCTAAGAATGGGGTGCCAAGCTTTTGGCTTTTAGACTTAGTGTAATTTCAAATAATTATTCATAGGTCAAGACATGTTACATATGTCTCTTTGTATTCTTTTTGTGTTTTAATCTTCAATTTTTCCGGTTCCATTAGCCAGTGTTCCCCTTTATGCCATGTATTTTTTGGAAGGCTACATGGAAACAAATTTGTAGTCATTCAATTGATTACCATCCTTCGATCCCTGATTCTTCCTCATGCTTCACAACCAGGCTTAGGTGTGGTCCGTCCTGGAAGCATTGCTCTCTCTTCCTTGCTAGGCTGTGTAAGTGCCCAAGGGCAAACTTCCAACATTCTGCTGACAAGGTCTGTTTCTTGTGGTTCTCTCCCACTAGTCTGTGAGCACCATGAGTGCCAGGATTTGGCCTTGCCAGCAATGTATTGGTCTTATAGGACACAGGTGGCTAGTCATCTTCTCTAAAACTAGCACACAGCAGACTCATAATTAATGATGATGATGGTTATAATATAGTGATGATTGAACTAGATGGGATCATGGAGTTCAAGAAGCTGTAAATGTTCTTGCTCATCTTTGAATGACCACTCTGTATTGAAGGAGCTGAAGGTTCAGAGAGTTAGAACATACATGAATTTATGCGTGTGTAATTACATTTGCATTTATATATGTTGGGGCTTCGTGTTCAAAATTTTTATTTTGAATGTAGATATAGGTGGTGGGTATGAATCCTTTGTGGGTCTGTCATCGTCTATATCAAGGCAGCAGAATGATCCAGCAATCCCACTTTTGGGTACACATCCAAAGGAAATGAAATCGTTATCTTGAAGAGATACTTGTGGCCCCCATGTTTATTGCAGTATTATTTACAAGTGTCAAGACATGGAAACAGACTAAGTTCCCACTGATGGATGAATGAATAAAGAAAATTACATACATATGTATATACTCAATGGACATAATATACATATTCAATGGACATTCCAGACACACACACACACACACACACAAATATTATTCAGCTACTAAAGAGGAGAAAATCCTGCCATTTGCGACAACATGAATAAAACTTGAGGACATTATTCTAAATAAAATAATTCAGACAGAAAAAGGCAAGTACTGTATGATTTCACTTATATGTGGAATCTGAAAAGAACCAAACTCATAGACACAGAGAGTAGATTCATGGTTTCCAGGTTGTGGTCATGAGGGGTGGGGTGGAGGAAATGGGTAAAGGTGATCAAAGGATACAAACTTTGAGTTATAAGATGAAGCAGTTCTGGGGACCTAATGAACAGCATAGTGATAATGGTTAACAATACTGTATTGTGTACTTGAAAGTTGCTGAGAGGGTAGGTCTTAATTCTCACCACACTGCTCTCCCTGCCACAAAGTGAGGTGATAGATGTGTTAACTAACCTTATTGTGGTAATCATTTCACAATATATGTGTGTATCACATCACCACCTTGTACACCTTAAACTTAGACAAGTTATATGTCAGTTGTATCTCAATAAAGTTGGAAAACTCTGCAGGCTTAGCCACTTATTCCAGGCTAGCTTCCTTTCATACAATTGTCAACTTTCAGAATTGGCCATTGAGCCCAAACCCCTCTCCTCTGTGGGTTTCTCCCTTCTACATTCTCCCTACCCTGTGTATTATTTGGCTTTTGGCATAGAGTAGTTTGGCCTTGCCAGCAATGTATTGGTCTTATAGGACACAGGTGGCTAGTCATCTTTTCTAAAACTAGCACACAGCAGACACTAATTAATGATGATGATGGTTATAATATAGTGATGATTGAACTAGACACCTTCTGTCAGGATTGTATCCTGTAGGAACTGCTGTCTTCATTTGTTTGGATCAGTGTCCTTGTACTACAACTTGAAAGATGACTGTGTGTGTCATAGAGGTGAATATCCAGGTAAGTCAGCAGGAGACCTGAGCCCAGAAAGGTTAAGTAACTTGCCCAAGATCACATACTTAATATGTGACAGAGATAATGGTTCAAACCCAGGTCTGAGTGACTGAAACCCATGCTCTGAGCCCCCCAATCCCACCCCACAGGACGCTGCACTTCTGAAGCGTTGGCTTGATCGCACAGTTAGGAAGGCCTGGAGAGATACCCAAGAATCTTTCTTCCCAGCTGAAATCAGAAAAACTAGAACACGGTGTCCCATGTGACTACATTGTGACCACTGAGGAGTTAAAGGCAGATCTTCGGATCTGCCTGGAGCAGGCAGAGCCTTTGGTAATAATCACTTCACAGCTGTTCTCAAGGCGGCGTGAGCCTGGGCATTTCTCTTTTCCGTCTCCTTTCAGAACATTCTTTCTCGCTCGGAAATATTTAGTGTGGCTCTATTTGAATTGTTGAAGTTACAGCATCTGGTATTTTGTGTGCATTTTCTCTGAAATTAAAAAAAAGGGGTCTTATTGTCCTCCCTGGGGTAAAATCTCTGTCTCTCTCTGTGCCCACCCTCCCCACCCGCTTTTTAATTTTAAAGCATTTCTTTGGCACATTCTCCTCTCTTCAGGCTGTATCTGCCTTGATGAAATTCAGGTTTCAAGAGTGTCTGCTCTGGTTCCAGCAGGATTTGGAGGACTTTTATATTTGTCAGCCAGTGCCTTTAAGCAATGGGCTACCCTTTCAATAATTAAAGGAGAAACCCTAAAGCTACTAACAACCTACCCTTCCTCTCCCCTTGTTTTTCCACACTTGTTCCAGCATTTTTGGTTAATACCACTGCTGATAAATTAGAAAACAAAATCTCTGTGGGTGACCAGGCAAAATTTATTAATCATATAACCCTAGCAGACGGCATAGCCCTAATACAAATATTTGTGCTTCTGTCACTTGTACTCATCTGATCACTGCCAAGCAGTGACAGGTTTTAAAGACAATCACATTAAGTATTAATCAAGCCTGAAAGATGCAGCCACTCAGAGGCATACTAACGACTAGGCATTTCCTGCCTGCTTTCTGCACTAACAGCATCCCATGCCAGTGTATTATTGAAAATGTTCTCCTTCATAAAACATCACTTTCAGCATGCCTAAAAATCTAAAATGGCCATTGGCTGGTGGGTGGCCTCAAATGACACATCTTCTACTAGATTATACCCTGAGCTCTAGGCTTCTCTAACTGTGCTCACCTTCCTTATTAGCTTCTTTCTTTCTTTAAAAAAATTTTTTTTGACACTTATTTTTGAGAGACAGAGTGTGAGCAGGGGAGGGCAGAGAGAGAGAGGGAGACACAGAATCCGAAGCAGGCTCCAGGCTCCGAGCTATCAGCCTAGAGCCCGACTCAGGGCTCTAACTTATGAACTGCGAGATCATGACCTGAGCCAAAGTCAGCTGCTTAACAGGCTAAGCCACCCAGATGCCCCTATTAGCTTTTTTCTTGATGCAGGAGGGTGTCAGCAGGTGCTAGATGTTTGGTTTGATGATTAAAGAAGTCTTGGAGGTTAGAAAAGTGAACCAGTTTAAGAAAAAGGCTGGGCCTGGAAGGAAGGGAGAAAATACTGCAGGAGAGGGACCTGGGTACTGGTGAGAGCATGGGGTTGGCCACATCTGCCTGGCAGGGGTTGGAGAATAGCAGGAGATAATATTTGCTAAGTGAGGTGGGTTGGCAAAGACAAGAAATTAAGAAAGAAGTCATACTGCTTTGATGAAAACTTCTATTGGCCTGAGGAGGCTCCTCAAAGATAGAAAACATCCTGAAGGGTAGAGTTGCTGGTCTGTATACTCTGGGAAGTTGGCCCCAAAGAGTAGGGAACTAGGTAGTGATTTAGATGACTTAGATGAACAACCCAAGTGTCCATTGGTACTCCAGGGATGCATGGAGGAAGAACTCTGGTCCCACCACAGAGCTTCCTTGAGTTATTCAGTCCTTACCCATAGCAGGGGGGCCCCAGAGCTTCATGGCTCTTCAGAGTTCCTAGGTATTAATGTTGAGGAAAGAAATAGAGTTATCAAAAAGAGAAGTGGGCTGACTGCTCAGTTGGGACCTCATGGGATCTTGCCCAGCTGGGGTCAGCTTTTTAGCTTTTTGGTTTCAGAAACATGAGTGTGTTCTGAGAAAGCCAGGCAAAGGAAATTGACTCACACTCACCAAACTCACATGAGCTTGATGTATAAGTGGAAAACCCCAGTTGCTTACTTCTAATAAGATATGTCATTATTGGGGTGGGGTGGAGTAAATATGTATTTATGTGTGTGTTAATCTGAATTGACTGGTTGGCTCCTTCTCTCTGTGTAGGTAAATCCACAAATTATAATTAAAAGTTTTTTTGTTAAGTACAAGCCTATAAAAAGAACATATTATCCTCTTGTCAGTACTAAAGATGTACCAGTAAATTCTTATTGTTTGGTCTCTATTTGTCTTGACTCCTTGAAAGTCAACCACTTCCACTTCCTTGAAAGAAAGACCACTTTCTCTCACTAAATTTTCACACAACTTTCTGTATGATTAATTAGGTTCCAAGTCATTTCTCGGAGATTAAAACTCCTTCAGTTAGGGTGTTTTTTTTGTTTTTTTGTTTTTTTGTTTTTCCAGAGGGATAGGCAGTTAGAAGCCTTCAGATGAGATATGAGGTAGAGAAAATCAGAAGATAATTATCTCTTGGCAATTCTGTCAAGCAACCAACCCATTTAAGCACCCAATATCCCCCTCATCCCTTATTGGTGGGAGGAGGGGGAATCATAGAAACATAGAACTTAGGAGCCGGAAGAGGCCTTAGAAATAATGTAACCTAGCTCCTTGTGTTCATAGAATTATATGCTCATTTGGTCACTTGAATTAACTTCTCATTTGTAAATTTCCATCTTTTCCTTCTTCTTTTGTCTGAGGAGTAGATGTTCTATCAAAACACACTACTCTCCCTTTTAAGGGCTTGATCCCATTTCCTTTATTGTGACCATATAACTTATTGTCCAAACTGGGACACTATTGAGAGTCAAGGGGCTATGATTAAGAATGAAGCCAGGACCACAGGCGAAACCAGTACTGCCCTGAGAAAACTTGGATGCACTGTCACCACCCTTTCTGCTGCCCCTTCCCCACCTTTACACCTCGATTCTTGACTTGAAATAGTTCCTGTTTCAGTTGATTTTTCAAGCTCTCCTTTTCATCTGCTTCCACATTTATTGTGAGCCATCTTTGTGATGGTCCTTAGGGGTTTGGGGTGTGATTTGCCTCTTGGGTGAGACTCTTCTCCTGCCTTGTGGGGGAGCGAGCAGGGGAGGAATGAAGCTCAAAAGCTCTTTTCCCCAGTGCTCCCCCAAAGGCAGATATTTCATCAGTAAGAATGCTGAGTAAGAGGTTCGAGGTAAGAATGCTGAGAGAAATCATTTTGCTGTAAGAATCTTTGCTGCCCACCATGCACTCACCCATGCCTGCTGGCTTCTGACCCTGCTCAGAATCCCTCTGACGTTCTCCATCCTTACTCTCTTCCTCAGCTCTGGGATTCCTCCTTCAGGCCACCCCTCCTTGAAACACCTTGCCTCCAAAGGCAGTAAGCTCTCCAGGGAGGGAGGGACCCATGCTGTGCAGGTCTTCTTAGTGAACTTAATGCAGGACCCACCTCAATCAGCTTTATTTGCCCCCTGGCATGTAGCAGGGAGCCCAGCCCACAGTGGCAGCGCAATAAATACCAGTTAACTGGAATGATAATGTGGGGCTGTAAGTGGGGCTTCAGGGCTCTGCTTCAGCCTTCTCTCTTTGTTCTTCCCCAGGAAGACTGAATATTTTTGGCATTGTCACCTCTGCCTGGAGAAAGAAATAACTAACAGGCTTGGAAAGTCACTCATTCACGCAGGAGGGGTCAAATTTTCATCAACTCACAAAATCTCCGCATTTAGTGCCTCATAAGAGAGAAAATGCAAGGATCCCTGGGGGTTGGGGGGCATTCTGATTTCAGAGATTGATGAAATCAAAAGTTATATCTAAGCTTCTTTAAGTTTTGCAGTTTTGGCTCTTCCTGTCCCTTAAAGGTTTAATGCTCCACAGGAGCCACTGACAATAAAGTGAGATGTCCTTGGGGGGATGGCTGATGAGGCCTTCCTAGGTGTTGGTTGAAGCTGACTTGGCCTCGGGGGTGTGGTTGGGGAGGTCTTTGCTAAGGGTTTATGAAATTTGTCCCAATAGTCAACTCTGGGGGTTTGTCTATTAACAACATTGGAATCCTTTCCTGACCCCTTTCCATCTTCTGCCAAAAATCTCCAAAACTTCAAGAAGAATTGAATCCATTTCCCCTGAATTGCTTCCTGTTCATTATTGTAATGTCAACCTCATCTTGGTTTCTCACTTACAGCCTGGCTGGCAATGAGGAAGAAATATTGATCGTTTCCTAAGAAGCCACTCTGAGACTCTCTAGGGCTCTGGACGTGTAACTTTTGGGCATGGCCAAGAGTTCAGAAAATCCTTCAGGCTTTTAGATATTTAGTTGCATAGAATATTCCATCTTGTGACCCGAAATAGTTGATGCGCCTTTTGCCACTGTCAGGTTGAGATCCAGCCCCACTGTGTGCCAGGCAGGGGTCTGCTTTTGACCCCTTTTTACTGTTAGTACATATACATTCCACTCCCAGCTTTGGTGTGAGTTTGTTTCCATCAGGCTGCCCCTGCTTCCCTTCTCTGATGACTGCTTCTAGTCCCTGGAGTTCCTCTTCTCCCACACACAGAGTTTAAGGTCCAGTTGGGACAAACACAGGCATACTTTATGCTCCTGAGTTTGCTTGTGGGATCAGACAGAGGTAAGTGTCAATGGAGATTGGCCTGAAATTGCGCCCCAGCTTGGTTTCTTCCTCTTCCTATTCTACTTTTCTGCTGTCTTGCCTGTTTCTCCTGAGAGCATTTTGTGCTGAATCACCTGCCTGGGGAATCCTGTCTTGGGCTCTGCTTTGGGAGACCTGACCCAAGATAACATTATCTCATTGAATTCTCACAGCTGCTCTTGGAGAATTAAATTTTTAAAAAAATGGCTTTCATTATTCTCATGATAAATGAAGAAACTGACATCTCTAGAATTTAAGTGATTTCCTTACGACCACACAATTAATAAGTAAGGTGCGGAGCTCGGATTTAAATCCAAAACTTCTGACTCCAAATCTTAGATCTGGTTAGTTTATTTAGATGAATTTTGGTTTGGGGGAAGAAGAGGTTTGCATGAACAAACAAACAAGCTCTTTTTTCCCCCCTGAAATGCAATAGCATGCAGCTGAATGAAATTAAGTTTAATTTTGTATTTTCTACCCAGATAAGTTTAATTTTTGCAAATTTCGTGTGGCCTGGAGCTGTGTTTGTGTGGCTTGCTCTCACTGGCTGTCAACAACATGTAAGTCTCTGCACATAGCTCCTCACTCCCTTTCACATGCCCCAAGACCTTGGTAAGCCTCCGTGGTGTCAGTCAGCAGCCCCTAGTAATGTAAAAAGCAGCGGCAGCTACGGGGTCCCATTGCAGAGTCCCTCATTAAAATCTGTGCTTGGCGGTGCAGCTGGTCCTAGATCACAGATTCCTGCACAACGCTGGGGAGCTCCATGGATGGACACAAGGAGTGCACGCAGCTTGTTAATGACACCATCAGAAGCGGGGGGGGGGGGGGTTCTCTTCCAGGTATTTCTAGAGAAATTCGGGTCTTTTATAACATACACATTTATTCACTCATAGCTAAGCTCTCATACTTTTTCTCCATGAGAGTATTATTAACAAACAAAACTTTTCAAAGTTTTTTTCCTAGTTGTTCACTATGAAGAAAGAAGTGCTAAAGTGTGAGCTATTTTTGAATAAACTCAGTTTAGGTGGTAGGGAGGATTCCAAAAAGTAGAAGACCATCTCCCACCCTTAAGAGAATCCTTGTGATTTAATTATTATCAGGAGGTAATAACAATGTTGATGACAATTGTAATACTCATCCATGGGCTGCTGTTTACAGTGGGAAAAGTATTTTCACCTTCGTTAATTTATTTTTCCTGTGGCCCTTTCCCTGGAGTGGAAACCCAGCAGTTTTGCTCTATGCTGATTTATTGTCAATAAACAGAGGAGCCAGCTCTGCTGTTGCTGATCGAATCAAAGGTACCAGGACTGTCACCTGTGAATGACTGACATCTCAAATTACATAAAAAGAATCCATCCATCTCTCTCTCTCTCTCTCTCTCTCTCTCTCTCTCTCTCTCTCTCTCTCTCTCTCTCTCTCTCTCTCATATATATATACTTTATTTCACTCACCTGCATGCCATATATATATATAGAGAGAGAGACAGAGAGGGAGAGAGAGAGACATGTGAAGGTGGAAGAAGTGGGACTAAGACAAGCTTCCTGGATACCAATTCTCTCAAGGTCTACTTGCATGAACTGCTCATGGAATCATAATTCTAACTTTGGAAATGTACACTCATACCTAGAATCTCAAAAGTCTGGGATAGAAGATTTTTGCTTGATACCTACTTGATAGTGTCAGATAATGATTAAAAAAAAAGATTGTTGTACCTTCACTACATTGTAGTGGTTAATTATAATGGTTGAGATTTATTGGGTTCCTACTATGTGCTGGAATCTTTGCTAAGCACTGTGTGTCCAAGAGGTATAGAGTGTGCTCGCTCCATACGCTCAAGCAGTTTGTACTCAAGTTGGGAAGATGCACTGAGGCTAAGTGGTGGCTGCTTGTTGTGGAGAAAAAGCTCAGTGGATGGAGAAATTGCTCTGGTCTGGAAAGTCAGAGATGACTTAGATGGGGTGATTTATAGACCTTCAATGAGGGATACTATTTAGATGAGTAGAGATGCATGGGAAGAATGCTCTGGGAGGGTAGCGGAGGGAACTAGTATTTAGAGCTGGGAATGCATGAATTATATTTAGAAGACAAGGAACAGAATATGAGTGGAGTGAAGTGTTGATGTAAGAGAGGGCAGAAACATAAGCCTAGGAATCCAGATAAAGCTTAAATGCCAAACCAAGAAATTAGATCCCTGGTGACAGCCACCATATATGGTATGGTAATTACATATGGTAAATACAATATGAATGATGACTGGTGCCAATGCTGAATGTCTAATAATTACCTGGTCCTGACGTGATGTGCCATCTCACCTACTCTCTTTAAATCAGTAAGTATTCATTGCCCATTATACCCTTAAACCCAATCCAGTAAGCTACTTGTTATTACTTACATTTTAAAGATTAAAAAACCGAGGCTCAATAGGGCTAAGTAACCTCTGCAAAGTTGCACTGCTAGTTAACAGCAAAATCAAGATTTGGCCCCATATCTGTCTGACAAAGCGTGCATTTTTTTTTTTTTTTTTTTTTTTGTATAATGCTACACCACACATTTCTGAGTCTTTTTAGAGACTGGAATAATGGAAGTTGTTTGGGGAGGTTAAGAGGTCAGAGTGGAGAGTCTGGAGGTAGGGGAGCTATTACAATAGGCCAACAGTGAAGTAGTGGCTGCTGTATGAGGAGAAAAATGAGAAAGGGGATTGTGGTGAAAGTGAAGGTGAGTGGAAAGGAAAAGATGAATTCCAAAGATGCACTGATGGGATAAGAATGTTATGGACTTTGTGTGTGAGTAGAGGTAGAGAGAAGGGGAGGACTCAATGTTTCCAGCAATTCACGCCTAGCCCTTGAATGTGAGTGAGATGGGATTATGATAATCAAGAATCCATGATTTCTTAAACACACCAGAATACATGCATCTAAACAAGGAGGTCCTTCAAAGTAGTTACCTTGGGAGATTTTTTTCTTGTTCTGACAATACTACCATTACTAAAATACTGGAAACTCTTCCTTCAGGAGTGCTTTCAGCCACACAGGAAAGGTCCTCTAACTTTACCCAAGGATGTCATTTCTTTGACCACTCATCTGATTTTCCAAGCTTAGCTCCAAGCAAATCATTTACTTATTTAAAAATGATAACTGTAAGAAATTATATTAGTCAAGGTTCTCCAGAGAAACAGAATCAACAGGATATATACATCCTAAGGATATATCCCAGGAAAGCCAGTAGTATAATTCAGCTCAAATCTGAAAGCCTGAGAACCAGTGGATCTGATGGTGTAAATCCCAGTCTGAGGGTAGAAGACCACAGACAGACAGAAAGGGATGAATTCTTCCTTCGTCAGCTTTTTGTTCTATTCAGTCCCTCATTGGAGTTAATGATGCCCACCCACAGTGGGGAGGGCAATCTGCTCTACTGAGCCCACCAATTCACATGCTGATCTCATCTGGAACACCCTCACAGGCACCCAGAAATGAAGTTTAGCCAAGTATCTGTGCACCCCTGACCAGTCCAGTTGACAGGTAAAATCAACCATCACAGGGATGTGCCACTTCTGAGGGTATTCTAGGGCTGTTCTTACTCCTGGGGAGACAACTTGGACAACCCAGATGCCAGGCAGTCCTGGGTTTGAACCCTGATTCAACCAGTTCCTCGGCCAATTTACTTAACCCCAATGCACTTAGGTCCTTCAGCTGTAAAATGGATATTACAGTTGCTTCCCCAGAGTGCTGGAGTTTTAATTAGGATGCTTTCAGCAGCAAATAACAGAAACATCAGCTCAAATGTGTTTAAACAATGTGGTAATGTATTGGCTCACATAGGGAGAAGTCCAGAGGTAGAGAGGACTCCAGACAGAATGTAATTGCGACCAAGTTTGAGTTTTCTCCAGTTCTCTGGTCTCCGTCCTCTTCCGATTGTCAGCTTTGTTGTCAGACTGTCTCCTTTTGTGTTGACAAGAGGGTCATCAACAGCAACTGGGGCAACATACTTTCTCACACACATCCCGTGAGCTCTTCCCCTGAGCTGAATACGTGCACTTCCATTCCTTCTGTCTGGACCTTCTTAGGACATACTCCCACCCGTGAACCAATAGCCAGCAGCCAAATGCCATGCATGGGTAGTCTCAGCATGGGGTGGACTGGGTGTTGAGAAGGATTAAGTAGTAAACCCATGGGCATTTCTGGCTTATGTCTAGCACTCCATAAAAGTTAGTTACTTTTTCTAATAATGAAGAGAACATTCTTTGGGTCAATCACACGTACACACCTGACTGTATGTGGAGCATCATTTCTCTTTAAGGTTTGTCTCACTCCCTCCTTCAGCCAGGGGTACAATTTCACTCCCCATCAGTGAGGATTACAGTGTAGTACAGACTGGGACATGGCCCTGGGCTTGTTTGGTGCATGGGAGCAGCTCCACTGTTAAGTACAGAAGTTAGAACATATGACCAGGAAAGGAATGCTGAGTGGGAGCTGGACAAGAGGAGACATTGGGAATCAGAGGCAGAAACCACAAAGTGTTACTGACTTTATTTTTGCTCTATTCTGCTTCTGGTGCTGTCTCTGCCTTCACAAAGACTCACTGGGGGAAGGGATGAGGATAGGGTGGCTCTTACCAGCAATTAGAGGGAAGTTTTAAACAACTCATCCATCCAGGCATACTTAGAACCCCATCTCATCTTTATGTATTTGGCAACTAGCTGGGAAAGACCGGAACTGAGGCTTTCACACCTATTTAGCACCTGGTTAAATATCACTTGGCACCTGCCAAATGGGTCTCTACCATTTAGGGGGAATTTGCACTGATTACTGTACTAATTAAGCAAAAGTCATTGCTACTCACAATCATTAAGCTAAATCGGTTTCTGGGGAAAAGTCTTGATAAGCAGCTGCCCAACTGAAATGGATTTGAAGGCACCCCACACACACAGGCTCACACATTGGCAGTTGCTCACACGCTATCTGCCAGCATGAGCTGGATTCTTATGATCAGGTTCTTGATGGTGACTGAACTCAGGGGTAGTTGGCAGTCTCAAAGTTAGGTGACATGGGTTGTAGAGTCTTAAAAGGTGAGATGCTCAAACTTAATTGAGGTAAATTATACTAAGTACCAAGCTTACGGGGCAAATTGAATACACATTTCATACATGCTTTGGCCCATAATTCTCTTTCCTTTTATTTCCTTTCCATAAATGCTTTTGGGGTAGGCAATTCCCTCCCCCGGTGACTTTCTACATTGCCCTATAGGTTACTTAGAGAGTTTTATAGACTCAATTTGTGACTGCAGTGTACTAGATTATCTGAACTATGATTGTTAGGATTTGTGTGATCTTGGGATTTGTTGGACAATTTATTGGAGAGGATGTGTGTGTGTGTGTGTGTGGTGGGAAGGACATCTAACGATAACCTTGGTATCTAGCACATTGGTAATGCCTGTGAGCATTTTGAGGACCTTTTGTGTGGGCAACAGATTCTCATAAGAGACCAAGAACTTTTCAGTAACAACATCAGATACTGTGCCTGAAGACAAGCACTTTTGAATCAAGGTACAAACTGCATCTGAAGCCTTGTCCTTCTATCTTTTTTTAATAACAAAGCTACTGCTTTTTATAGAATGGTGTTTTAGAAGTCGGGAAATGTTGAATGAGGTGGGTATTACCAAAAATATTATGTGGGTAATATGGGGAAGAGCCTGACCCATATATATTTGGGGGATAAAATTTCCTACTGTGAGGTAGGTTCAAGAGGTTCTATTGCCTATTTCTGAGATGCTAATGTGCATCATGAGGCCAGGACATTTTCCTAATATTGCACATGCCAGATATGTTTCTGTCTTCACCAGGTTTTCCTGGAACACTAAGAGAAGTTGTTTCTTTTGAAGGAGGAGGCAGATGACTCCGCACCATTAAAAATTGTGATGATGTGTTGGGGCAATTGCATCTCACTCACTGTAAGGTCAGGGGAAAGAAATTCAATTTGAAGCCAATGGAAAATTTCAAACATGGGTGCAGTCCCATATAGCAAATGCCACTGCAATGAAACTCTCTACATCCCAGTGATTCCCAATGGCCTATTTGTATCAATGAGCAGTAGTCAATGAGGGGAAAATTTGTCCTAAAGAAAACTATGGACTATCTCTTGGACTTTGTTTTAATGGGAAACTATTGCCAAACAATTTTGTCAGAGTGGGACTGGGAGCAGTGAGAGAGCAGTGGTTTGGAGAAGGAAGCTCTCAGATGAGACTGAGACTTGGGGAGGAGAAACCAGATAGAGGGATGACTGAGCACATGAGCCCCTTCAGAAACACACAGAAATCCTGCAGTTTAATGGAGTGAGGGAGGGACATTCAATTCATTTTATTTTTCAATTGAAGGGTAGGGTGACCTAGATTATTTGGGACACACAGGGAACAAATGTCACTTGGGTGACATTTAAGTTCTACTCTTCTAGGGACTCCCACCTTTCGTGCAGTGCGTGGTACCTGCCAGGCATATATTAAATAATTACTGTGCATGGAAAATAAGAATGGACACAAAGGTGCTATGCAAAAGGTACATATCACAGCTAATTGTAAGATTTTGATGGCTTACCGAGTTCCTTTCCAGGGAGGAGGTGGGATGGGACACAGATGGGAGATGTGCTGAAAACAGGGAAGGAGCAGAGAGCTGGGCCATGACTGAAGCTGAAGACTTTGCTCCCCGGTTGTAGCTGAGAGGGGCTCTGCTGCTCCTCGATTTTGAAAGAGAAGAGCATTTTCATCTTTATTGGGACCCTTTATTGGGAGACTGGTATTGCCTGGACCCTGTTTCTAGTCAAAAGTTAGAGAAACAAATATAGATGGCCCAGCAGTTCATTCTCTCCTGTTTCTGCAACTTGGCAGGTGCTGGCTCAGCGGTGGTGAATAAACTCAACAGAAGGGCAGGCCCCCAGGCATCAAGGCCCCATCCCTTACAAGGCCACCAGGGAGCTTTGCGTGTGCTAGTCACAAAGCTGTTACCTGCCCCTCCAAATGCGTAGAGCATTCTAGGGATGGGTCCCTTTGATGGGAATATTGTGTAGAGCATGGGGACTGTCTATACTTGGCATGAGCTGTGGGATGGTGAGAAGTCCAGGGGTTCCATGTGCTCAGCTGCTTTTCTGCTTGTAAGTTTTCCCCCTATAAATCCTACTTTATATCTGTATTGCATGATTACTTTGCTCCTTGGGAATTGTTCCCCCCCCCACCAAAATAAATTAAGGTCAGACTTTCCAGGCATCTGAAGTATCAGAAGGGCAATCCCTCTGCTTTGATAGATTTACCATAAAGAGACCTCAGACATGGCCTGCCAGCAGGAGAAAGAGTAAGAAGGAAAGAGACAAGAGAGGTAGACTAATCTTTTCTAATGCTGAAGAGAAGCTGATTTCCAGGCTTTTCTTTGGAAAGGATGTTACTGACTGATGCTCTTGTCCCCACTTCCAGAGGCTTCCAGGAGCTGCAGGGTTGCTTGGGGCTGGCTGTTGATGTTTGTTGTTGGAGAAAGTAGAGATGAGTTCCTGAGAAAAGGAAGGTCCTCTCTGGCTCCCAAGTGAGGACAGAATGAGCGTTGTCCCTCACAGGGACATCAGGTAGGGTGGTTTGGTGATCATGACAGGAAGACACTTGGCAGAGTTGTGGGCACAGAGGCTAGAGTGGACACAGCTCATGTCTAGAGGGGTTTTCCATCCTTTGGTGGCTTCCAGTTTCTGTTTCTTCCAGAAAGTGCTGTGGAGAGCCCATCCGAGGCCTCCAGGCAGATGCCCTCCCTGTCTTCTGCTGGGTGAAGGGCCTGAGTCCGGGCAGGGGCTGCCGCCTTATCCTCCCCAGGGACTGGGTAAGGTAACTACAGAAGGAATTGCTTTCTTTTACTGTTGGAAGGCTGGCTTTCTGAAGACGGAAGGTGGCAGCCCTTGATCCAAGAGTATCGATTCGTTGCAGTAAGTCTGCTCAAGTTGTAGAAAAACTCTGAACAACTGGCTAGCTAAGGAAGCAGAGGGGAGGCTCATCCAGGCAGACTCAAGTTGGGACTGGGTCAGATACAGTAGAATGTGGGAGTCAGACAGCCCTGGCTTCCAGTTCCCCTCAGGTGTTGTCTGTGTGGACTTGGTCGGGTACTTAATCTCTTCTTATTCACTGTCCCATTTTAAAAATTTTTATTGAGCTCATACTGTGCACACCAGACACTGTGCTAGGCCCTGGAGAAGAAGGGGTGAGCACAGGAGTTCACTCCTGTTATCAGTTCCAGCCAACACTAATCTCACTGTCTGGGTTTGCTGCCCACTAGATGCCAGCCTCAGTTCCTGGTAGATCTCTGTGTCTTCACACACCTGTGAGGCAGGTTTGGCTCCATTTCTGGACCAGTGAAAACTGCCAAAGATCCAGATGGGAGGATGGCTGCCGGCTTTCCTCTCTAGCAGTTTAATTGGGAAAGAAACTTGGACCCAATGTGGCCCCTCATGTTCTGTGAAAAACGCTATTTTGTCTTTCCTCAGAAGGAGTCTGGAAGCAGCCAGAAGCTTTGCCCAGGTGAACAGAGAGGCAGCTGTCACCTGAGAGAGGGCCTGGCATAAATCACGTGGATGCTAGGAAAGGAGGGCAGGTTCAGCTAGAACATTAGGACACTCTCGGCTTTAATCCATCGACAACCTGCCAGGAAAATGGGTTATGTTTCCTTTTCCTTTGCCTACAAATCAGACACTTTAGAGCTGAAAACCCGGACTCCTGCTGCTGCCTCCTTCAAACAGAAATAAAGGACAGCTCTGGACCCCCGAAGGTGGTTCTTTAAATCTCCCTCTGTCTGTGCCTGCCTTTCCAGGGCAGCCATTGCTGGGCTGGTCAGACTCTTGTCGTGCTCTGTCCTGGGCCGCCCGATGCCGGGATCGTAGGTGTTGGGTGCTGAGCATATTCCCAAATCCTAGTTTCTCCCGGCTAAACATGACAGATGAACCCAGGCTGGCAGCTCTTCTTCCTCCTGAGACCTCGCTAAAGTGACTCCCAAAGAATAAAATGTTATGAAGCAGAGGATAGAGGGAACGTGGGAAACTAGGAAAGATGTCAGTGCATTCTTGGAGCAGGGAAATCACATGAAAGAATGGTGACTGGCCCCCCAGAGAGGGGAAAACTATGGCTTTGGTGCCTACAGAGGAGAAGCAAGCCCATGGCCTAGACAGGTGCAAGGAGCCTGACACGTAGGCTGGGCCAAAGCATTAATTAAAAATCTGCCTAAGTTTCATTAGAGCCCAAGGTCCCTTCCCAGCTCCTACAGAGAGGTGATAACCAAACCTTCCTCTCCAAGACTCCCACCTTCTCCCTTTAGAAATTGATATTGGAGAGGCTCAGGTCTCAGGAGCATCATGGGCCACAGGTGGTAGAGGTAACACACAGGTTGAGTATGGGGCTCAATGACACATCCACATTCCGAATGAGAGGGCCCTCCAGCCACCCTCCCCTGCCCTGCCCTTCAAATGCTGACCACGAGGCCCTTGTGGGACTGGTTGCTGCTTTTCTGGGGAAACTGAACAGGACATGCTTACATATCCTCATGTTTGAGGATCCCCCTAAACCTTAGAAGTTCATAAGCCTGGACTACACATTCCAAACTTCTCATCACTTTTATCTGTATTTGTTTCTTCTAATTAATTAATTATTTATTTGGAAAGATTACCCTGAAGTGAACTTGCCCAAACTCAGACTGCAGACTCTATCAATTCAGAAGTTGAATCCACAGCCCTATGTTTCAGCCTCAGTTGAGCTGCTTAGGGTCTGCCTGCACCCGTCCAGAGATGGGTGGGAGTTTATACACAAAGTTTGGGGCTTCCCCTGTCTGGATCTCTCCTTTCCAGATTGGCCCTGACTTTATTGTTGCCTGGGACTCTGATTCTTTAAGCCAGTAAGCCTGGGGGTTTCTATTAGAATTTTTTTTTTATAGTTTATTGTCAAATTGGTTTCCATAAACACCAGGTGCTCATCGCCCCAAGTGCCCTCCTCCATGCCCATCACCCCCCTTCCCCTTTCCCCCTCCCCCTTCAGCCCTCAGTTTGTTTTCAGTATTCAAGAGTCTCTCATGATTTGCCTCCCTCCCTGTCCCTCTTTTTCCCCCCTTCCCCTCCCCATGGTCCTCTGTTAAGTTTCTCCTGTTAGACATATGAGTGAAAACATATGGCATCTGTCCTTCTCTGCCTGACTTATTTCACTTAGCATGACACCCTCGAGTTGCATCCATGTTGCCACGAATGGCCAGATTTCATTCTT